>JAOTAY010000003.1:14831461-14845077 GCA_025629805.1 Erythroxylum baracoense | reverse complement strand
ATGAGTTGTGTTTTCCTAATTTCTCACATATACCCGTTTCTATAATTCAACCCGTTATACGGAAACGGGATGTTACAGAATAGGAGTAGCTAAACTAGAAAAATAGGTATATGGATATTACAAAGCAAACATAAGGGGTCTAAGTTACCAAAACACCATTTCTTTGTTCCGAGTTTGTTCTTAACTACCAACCAGCTACTAAATGAGGCCTAGGAATGAGAGAATTCCTCCAAATTAGCTCATCCCAGTCTACCTTCAGAGAAGAGGGTCTAAATAGTTGATAGCAAGAAGCAATGGAGAAGGTGTGAGATATGCTACCCATCCAGACGTTCTTATGTTTTCTTTTCTGATTAGGGCTATACTGATGAAATAGACCAAGTCTTGAGGCACGTCCGAAGTGACAATCCCAACTATTATTCAGTATGAGGGATTCAACTCAAGCATTTAAAGGAATCCTGACTGCCAGAATTTCAATTCAGGGTTCAGGCCTCAAATCCTTGTTTGGTCAATATTAAAATTTATTTGAAATTGTCGGCTACGGATATAATTAAAAAGTGCACAAAAAGTACAGCACAGCATCGCTCTCTACATTTTTTGGAATAAGGAAACAGTACAATTCTTTACCACCGAACAAATTAAACAATAGAAAAGCTGTGTAAATTTAAATTAAAGACTACAACGATTTATTCCTTATTCGTTGTGCCCATGCAAAATCAATATAAAGTCCTCTCCTCTGGTTATTCTTTGTGCCCATGCAAAATCAATATAAAGTCCTCTCCTCTGGAAACTACGCACTGGGATATCAGTTAACGAAAAGACTTCATCCGACACTCTTTAATTTGCAAAAGAAAAAGGAAGATTATTGAATGATTAATCTTGATGAGGGAGGAGAATAGTAAAACCAACCGCAGGTGCGAATAAAACAAGTAAAAGGCCAATGAAGTTGACAACGACAACGAGGCCTTCTTGGTTATGGCCTAAGCCTAAGGTGTTGAACCTCTACCTCTCCAGCAAACCTGTCTCCGCGACACAAATGGCGAGAAAGAATATGAAGAGCCATGGAAGATATGACGAATTTTGTGCTCCAGGAAACACAAATGAGAAGAAACCTAACCGCTGGAATAAAGTGACTTATGTGGTAGTATAGCAAAGTGAAGCTTATTCAACACGCTGATAATAATAAAATTAAATATGCTCCTTCAAAATATTTAGGCCATATATTATTACTAATAAGTTATCGTGAACTTTATTTAAGTTATTTGTTAATATTAATTATTTTAGAAAAAGAAATCTTTTAGAAGGAGTTTTGATTTCACAATTCCTAACACAAAGTTCTTGTGCTTTCAAGTTAAACTTTAAACTCAAATTATATTAAATTTCTTTAATACAAAAATAATTAAAGGCTAAACGAAATTCAGGCATCACATGGTTGAATTATGCTGATATGTTGAGTGATTATTCAAGTTTAGTAAATTCATTAATTTGACAGATAAATTAATTACAAAGTCTTGTTATTAGTTAAATTATTCCTTAGTGTATAGATAATATAAAAGTAATTGCAGTTTGATAATATTAAAAATTTTAACTAATATTTTCTGGTTGTTGTTAATTGATGCTTGTCATACTAATTAAAAAAATTATCTTTTTTAACTAATATTTTCTGGTTGTTGTTAATTTATGGTTGTCATACTAAAAAAATTATCTTTAATTATTTAAATAACTATTTGAACTTTAAAACTTTTCATAACAAAATCTATAATTTTTAACTAAAGTCTTAAAATTTAATTATTTATTTTATAATTAAAAATTTTGAAATTGTTATTATGAATGAATAACAAAAATGACCATGCATGTAAAATTATTTTTAGTAATTATAAGATTAACACATTCTTGAATTTAAACAAAATTATATAAATCTATATTTAAATCCTTTAAAATTAAGACTTATCTATTAAAGTAGTGTTTATATCCTATCCTATTCCTACCTCCTTGTTTTGGTTTTTTTTGCTAAACATACACTCACATCATCTTTAAAGCATCTGTTTGGTCAATTGATCAAGACATTACATGGGAAAATTTAGAGTTATATCATTTAATCACTATAATTATTTTTGTTGGATATACAGTTATGTTGTTGCTTTCCATATCAGTAATTAGACGACTAAAAAAAAGAATAAATAATTAATTAATATTAAAGGATTAATTAAAAATTAAAAATGTTAAAAGTTCAAGTTATATTTTAATTATCTTAAGATTGAATGTCCAACTACCATGAGTAGTATATGCACCTGAATCAATGAGTTTGAGATTAAACATTTGGAATCAATACTGAGTTAGAAAACAGCCTACAACTTTCCCCAATATCCATCCTACTTAAATTCTTCAAAAGGTGAGGTTTTCTGGCTCGACCAATTTTGAGTTTCAAATCCGTATTCTAAAGAAACTGCAACTTTTAGCCCACCCTCCAACTTCAATGTAGGAGCCAACTGCTACAACAAACAGATGAGCAAAAACTGTTACTTGGGGTCGCCCATACATAACGTTATCTATCTGCTCTTTTCCCACAAACTTCCCTGATCGAGAAAGACATGAATAACCAATTAATGGGGTGCTAATTTTGTATATGTATTTACCTTTAATTCACAGTCTATGTCATGATTTACAATGTGATTCATTTATACCCATTAGGAAAAGGTTTTGGATTAAAATATATATTATCTTTACCCTGAATGCATCAGAATAACGAAATATGTCATGTAATTCCAGTTGACAAAGCCCTTTTCTTTGTTAAATATGAACGAACAATCCCATTTGTCTGTGTATCGAATATGTGCTTACAAAATGTGGAATATAGGCAAAAGCCGTCTACGCTAAATTATTCTTTCCTTTCGGTAGCCAACTTCCACCAACATGGACCCAACTATTCTACCGAGGACATAATTTCGCATTTTTTTCCTTTTTTCTTTTACTGTATTTTTGGTCGTATGGAAAATTACGTCAACCTAAGTTAATTTAATCCTTTTAGTTTTAAAATTTTTGAAATTTCTTATAGGATAAGATATCTAAGATAATATTAATTGTAATTTTATAATTTTTTATTTTCTTAGTCGATCAAACTTTAATTTTTTTAAAAATTTTCTATAAGATAGGATAAGATGCGTATAAAAGGTTGTGGTGCCATCCTACTTTAAACTCGAGTTTTGGGTAGTAAAGTAGTATCAGAGCTTATCAGGTAATCCCCTGGTTGCCCCACATCCCAAGTTCGAATCCCCAAAAGGGATTGGACTTGCAGTGAAAGCGTGGTGGATGCGTATAAAAGTTTGTGGTGTCATCCTACTTTCAACTCGAGTTTTGAGTCGACCTTATGGCCGACAATCTTTTTCTTTCCTTTAGCAAAAGTAGAATCCTTATTAAGAAGGAATCTACTTTAGAGGTTTCATTTTTCTTTTTTATCTGGTTTGAACATTTTAAGTTTTATATAATGTAAGACGCTTTTTGCTTTCGAGCATGAAAAAATAAACTCTTAGTTTTCTATTCTTGTCTCTCTATCTCATTCAAGCCTGTGTATTGGAGATCAAGAGAAAACGAGAAACAAAGGTATAATTATTAATGTTTTTTTCTTTTCATCAATTATTATTTATCTTTCATTAATACTCATAAATTATCTTCAACCTATCTTCATATTCTTATATGTTAGTTTCGTTTACTTAGATAAAATTATTCTTAGAGATTTTCTTAGAGATTGTTTAAACTATGACTTTAGACCTGTTGTCATGCAATTTCTTCTTAACCACGTGCATTAAATTATGACTATTTGTGTTACTTGTAGATCTATTCATTTATTAATTATGCATATCCAAACAAAAATACATTCTGATCAGAAATGTATTAAAACTTTTACCTAAACCTAGGTAGTGAAAATCTACTAGACCCTATCAAAAATATAAATAATCAATTAATAGAGATAAAATTAAAAGATCCCATACAAGAAATTAATATTAAAAATAATATACCATATACACAATAAGATGTACAAGAATTCCTAAGTGAATGCTCTAACTTATTACAAAAACAATTAATTTCACTTAGCACAAGTAAATATTCAACCCCAGCATTCTATGTCACTCCAGCTTCCCACAATCTTTGGCATTAACATCATGGTCATCCATGTCATTCAACACTTTTTAAGTTATCTAGGGTCTTAAGTATTAGTTCAAATGTCATAACTCCTTGTACTTCTTGTTTTCAAGGAAAAAGTATTCGTCTTCTCTTTTTACATTCTTCTCACTTTTCTACCACCCCTTTACAACTTATTCACTATGATATTTGGGGACCTTCCCCATCTTATTCATTTTTTGGTTATTGTTACTTTATTCTTTTCATCGATGAATTTAGTAGGTACCTGAATTTTGATCCTTGTTCATAATTCTCATACTATGCATATTTTTCAAACTTTCAAAATCATAATTGAAAAATTATTCTCCACCTATATAAGGCAATTTTAATTCGATGGAGCCCCTGAACTCATCAAAGGCACCTTTGCCCAATATCTTACCACTAATGACATCACTTACCACATTTGTTATCACTACACTCCTTAACAAATGGTCTTGTTGAACCTAAAATTAGTTATATCACCTAAACAGGTCTAACCGTTCTTCTTCATGCCTCTCTTCTTAAAATCTTCTGGTTTGAAGCTTTATTCACTATTGTCTACCTTATCAACCTCTTACCCACTCCTATCCTCAATAAAAACTCCCCTCATGAATTACTACTCACCGTCCTACTAAATCTCTCTAATTTACAAGTTTTTGGATGTACCTGCTTTCCTTTTCTTGGTTTCATTGGCCTTGATAAACTCACACCCAAATCCATTCTATGTGTCTTCCTTGGCTATTGTTCTTAGTATAAAGGCTATCACTTCTTTGATCCTTAAACATCTAAACTTTATATTTCTCGCCATGTTCGCTTCCTTAAAAATGATTTTCTTTATTCTTACTCTCCACCCACACCGTCTACATCCTCACCCACACTCCACTCATTTCCCTTACCTTTCACTCCACCCCGTCCATCTCCTTAACCACTAACTTCTATACCCCCTCCACCACCTTATCAAACACAATCTTCCCATCCAATGATCACACAGACTTGTGATCGAACCTATCATCCTTGATCATTTTCTAACTACATCACCTACTTCATGCTTACCAAATCTTCTCTTAACCCTACATCCTTTACCCAGGCAAATAAATTTCCTTACTAGTATCAGACTATGCTTGATGAGTTCACTGCTCTCTATTGTAATGATAATTGGACTCTTGTTCCTTCTGTACCAAATGCTAACATTTGTTAATAGGTGTTTCACACCAAACATAATCTTGATGGCACTATTCAATGCTATAAAGCTCGTCTGGTTGTCAAAGGTTGTCACCAAGTTTTTGGTATTGACTACATTGACACCTTTAGCCTTATTGTTAAACTCACTACCATTCGTCTCATCCTTATCATTGCTTTTTCTAAAAATTGGTCAGCCTGCTAACTTTATGTAAATAACGCCTTCCTTCACGGTCATCTTTATGAACAAGTCTTTATATCTCAACCTTTTGGTTTTCAAGAGTCTGATTCAGAAACTTTTTGACCTACACTTTACTTCCTCCAAATCTGGTGTTTCTTTCTTCATTAATACCACTTCATCTCAAATCACATTTGTCTTAGCTTATGTAGATGATATTTTGGTTACTAGTTTGTCTCCATCCTTCATTTCTACCCTTATCTAAAATCTTCATATTACTTTCTCCATTAAAGACTTAAGGCTATTGCATCATTTTCTTGGTTTTGAAGCCACTTCCACATCCACCAAGATTCTTCTTACCCAAATCAAATACACCAATGATCTTCTTCTTTGGACATGTCTTGATCATTCTAAACCTGTCCACACTCCAATCACTTTGTCTCTCTCTCTATCCTAAAATCATGGCACACCACTTTCTGATCCCTTTGAGTATTGAAGCACTATTGGTGCTCTTGAATATATGGGCCTCACTTGCCTTGGCATTCAATTTGCTGTGAATAAGGTCTCTAGTTTATACATTGCCCCACTGATGTGCATTAGACTGTAGTTAAATGGATTATCCATTATCTTCATTCCACGTCATCTCATGACATTTACTTTCTTAGATCCTCTTTACTCTCAATTACATGCTTACTGTGATGCTGACTGAGTTGGTTGCCTTGATGATCATCGTTCTACTTCTGGATATTGCAACTATCTAGAGCCCAATGTATCTCTTGGAGTACTAAGAAATAACCTACTGTTACCAGATCTGTTATTGAAGTTGAATATCAAAGCATTGCTCTAACCACAACGGAACTTTATTGGATCATTTCTCTTTTGGGGGAAATTGGATTCTCTAATGTTACACCCACTCCTTGTTGTGATAATCTTGGTGCTATATTCCTTTCTTCTGATTCGATCACTCCTGCTTGTACCAAGAATATTAAAATTGATATATATTGTGTTCATGACTTGGTCGTTAACAAAGCACTCTCCATTAGACACATCGTATCTACTCTTCAAATCGATGATGTTATGACGAAGTCTTTATCCTCTTCAACATTCCAACGTCTACGTCATAAGCTCATGATTGCTACCCATCATGAGCTTGAGAGGGGCTCAAAACATTTGATTTACATGTATCTTAGTAATTCAATCTTTGTAGATAAGATTACCATTCAATCTTTGTAGAAAAGCTTCGATCAAACTAGATCAAAATATTAGTTGTAATACTCTATAAATCTCTTTCTGATTCTGTTTTTACTTGATATAAAGGCTCACATGCCTTTCACAAAATGGAACGAAAGCAATACATATCTTCATACACATTCTTCACAATTCTCTTCATGTATGTTAGTGTAAATAATTTAACAGTGTCCCTCAACAACATATGTAGTATAACGAGGAAAAAGGAAAAAAGAAAAAGAAATAGAAAAGGAACAATAGAATTGTATTTAAGTGAACAAAGAAGTTTGAAGGCATGATTATAATTAAAAAACATCATTATATAACCAAAACAAAAAATGACCCGAAAGAGAAAAATAAAAGGTAAAATCTCGTAATTATGGATTGGTCTCTTGGCTCTTGTCGCTTGGCTCTTAGCTCTTAACAGATAGTGTTCTTGTTAGATTTCTTGGCCAATACAAAATTTTTCCAGTAGGTGGTAATCTCCCTCTGAGTCTCGAGAGCTGTTTTCTTGACAACATTCTTTCCATTCTGTTGAGTGACAGACATTTTGGCACTGATTCTAGAAGGAAGAGTATCAAGCTCATGAAGGACCTTGGTGATGTCAAGCACAAGTCGCTCAGCGAGAGTGCGAGAGAAATCTTCTCTAATTACCACCCGAAGTACGGTCACATGTTGAGCATCTGCTGGCATTGTGTAGGCTGGCACAATCCATCCAAAACGACGCAGCATGTCTGCTATCTCAAACTCATCATGCCTGCTGTTGTCCTTGAGTGAAAATGCCACCAGAGGAACACCAATTTTCTTAGAGACTATCTCAAATCTTCCAGTTTTTTCCAGCCCTTCTTTGAGCACTATTGCATTTTGGTGACAATTCTCCATGACGTTTTTGTATCCCTGTGATGCGAGTACAGTCTTTAGGGATCACGTAAATAGTTTGATATTATTTAAGTGAAATGTAATAAATAATCAATGACCAAGTCACCTCATAGCCTAAGCGGATAAGTTGATAATACTGAGCAATGATCTGGCTTGAACCTGGATTATGAAAAGTGAAGTTTCAGCCCCTGTTACTATGATTTCTGTGAAACGCAGCAGAGCAATCGCGTACCTTTAGAGAAGTTAAGAGTGAATGTGGGTTGATCAGCTCCAAGGTAGTTAATGTGGAAGATGAGTTCTTCAGGCAAGTCCTCCTTGCTCCTCCATATGACCCACCCAACTCCGGCGTAAACAAGGCCGTACTTGTGACCACTGACATTTATGCTCTTCACTAATGGAAGTCTAAAATCCCATTCAAGCTCTGGCCATAAAAATGGTGCAATAAACCCACCACTTGCTGCATCAACATGAATTGGGGTATCCCATCTGCGAAATTTTGATTTAAAAAGTGGAATAATTCGAATCCAACTCTTGAAGATGATAAAATCGTTAAAAATGTTGGATATATATTCTATTATTTACCCAGTGATCTTATTCTTTTCCGTCAACAGATCATTCAGAAGCTTTACATCTTCAAATTCTCCATTCAGCGTAGAACCCAAGATGGCAGCAACACAGATAGTGTTTTCGTCCACCATTTCCACAGCTTTCACAGGGTCCATCACATAGTATCCTTCACTAAGTTTCACTTCTTTTAGTTCCACTTCAAAATACCTTGCAAATTTTTCCCAGCAAACCTGTGCACAAAAGAAAATTGAAGTTAAAACGACTAAGCCTTCCCCATAAATGATACAATGCACTTATTATGCATAATTATATTTATACCTGAACATTGGCACCAGTGACAATGTTGGGCTTGTCAAATGGTTTTCCTTCTGCTCTGCGCTTGTTCTGCCACTTTCTCTTGAAAGCTAGGCCTGCAAGCATTATAGCCTCTGAAGATCCAACAGTTCCAACACCTACTGCTGCCTCTGACTCACCTAGAGGAGCATTGAACAGCCGAGCAATCATGTTCACACAACGATTCTGCACATTCGTAATTCAAACCATCGGATGTAATTAGCCAACTTAATTAACAACCATCTGTTCGCTTGAGAGACATAGACATAGGAAGAGACATGCCTGGAGCTCTGTAGTAACAGGGTACTCATCCATGTCAACATAGTTTTTGTTCATGGCGTCCATTATAAGCTTGTCACATTCCGGCTCCATCCAAGTAGTCACAAAGGAAGCCAAGTTCAGCCTTGGCTTGCCATCAAGCATCAACTCATCGTTTATGATCTGAAAAGCTGCCTCCTTTGGAGTTGAGTTCTCTGGCATCTTGTACCTGATCGTTTAAACATCCCCAAAAGAACATTCCGCTAATAGTTTAGCTAAATTGTACCAACAGATTACAAAAATACAAAACCTGGTTACAGTATGTAGAAGATGGATTCTTACCTGGGAAGCGACTCCCGCACATATCGAGAGGCAAAGGTGGAGTGAACAGAGATATCAGATTCTGATGCAATTTTAGAGAGAACCATGGTTATTGATGACAATGGATCGAATAAGAAAGAAGCGAAATGTATTTCTGGATGCTCTTGGAGGAGAGTTGAGAAGGTGTTTGCGGGTACTTATAGGAGGGTGGGGTTGGAGAAGTCTTGGTCAAAGATGAACGTCGGTCTTACACGCTTAGTTAGACATTTATGTTATGAACACAATGAGAATATTAAAAGTTAGTTATGGTTTATGTTTTATGTTTCTAATATGTAGAAGAACATCTAAAAGTGACATGAACATCGAAAATGGTCAAAACATATTTAGCAGTTGTTGGGGAGAAAACTTCTTCGTTCTGGGTGTTCAGCAAATGTGACCTTCAATACCAATAGGCTTATAAGATTCAAGCATTGTGTCGCAAGTAACTATGGTCAAAGTCAAGTATGGGTCCTACGCGCCTTTTGGTCAGGAAATTAACCATGTTCTTTTTCGTATGGTCCAGCTTTTCACAGCGCTTTTGCTTTGGGAGGATTGATTGTTTATCCAGAAGATCTGGTTTCTCACCCACCCACCGAAATGCCGAGAGTTATCGAGTGGATTCATCTCATTTCATTTTAATAGTAACATGACCGGTTCACATTTCTCAAGTCCAGGTTCGTATTTAATTGATTTTCTTAAGAGGGTATATAAGAAAATATGTTGAAGGAGCAAAAGATTCAAATTTCGTACCAACCCTTAAAAAAAAATTTGCTTTGCTTTTAAGAGATATGTCTGAAACTTGTTCTTATTTCTTATCAATTTTTACCCCGCACGTTTCAAATTAGAGTTAGATCAAGCTTTTATAATGTGTAGGATTACTTGTTTATGCCCTCGTCTATGTATGCTATTATTGGAAGAGTTTGGTAGGATATCACTTATAGGTCACGTCAATTTTTATTAAAATTAAAAATATAAAATAGCATTTTTTAATTAAATTTGAGCTTAACTTAACTTTTTAAAATAAAAAAAATTATTTTACTTCATATTTAAATCTTGAATCAATTTGAGTTTAAACTTATTAGTTAATGACCAATCTATTAAAAATACTTAAATTTAGGCCAGGCTATCATCAAACAGGACTTTAGAGCAGTTGAATAGACCTTCAAATATATATAAATATACAATTAGTTCTATTGACAAATTAAAACTTAAAAAGCTCGTAAAGTCTACCGTCAAGATATACCAGTTACTGAATAATTAGTGGTTTGGAATAATAACGTTTGCGTTTCTTTCTCATTTCTCTAGGCAGAGGCAGACCATTCCTTTCCTTTCCTTTCCTTACTATATATATATATGTGATATTTTGGTAGTCATAGACTTGGAGGTCATAAAAAGTCGGCGTCAATCTGTAATCAAATCCCGTCAAAATATTCGTTGGTTGTATCTTAGGAGTTCAGATCTTCTATGCCCTGTTTTTTCTGTACTCCATCCATCTCAACCATTCAATAATCTGAACTCGTATCTTAGATGCCTAAGCATTCTTTATTGTTTATTTGAATGATAAAACAAAAACCAATTCAAACAGAAAACGGAAAAACAGAATTATTATGACCTTTGTCGATCATGTCAGGATCTTCGATCCAAAACTGACCTAGAGTTAATACAAGTTTATGGTTTAATACTACTTTTATCCTCAAAACTAGAATCCAACTTTTGTTTTGACGGGAAATACAAAGGTTATAGGGGAATAGTATTTTCATCCTAAAACTGGATTCCAACTTAATATAAAAAAATTTAGTTTGTTATGAATATAAACCACCTTCAATTCTTAATATTATTTTTAATAATGTAACTGTAAAATTGCTCTATTGTGAACATAAAGTTACAAGTTCAAATTATATAAACAATCTCTTTGTAAAAATACAAAGGGAAAGTTACGTATATCATAACCCTTCTCAAACTTCCGCAAAGCAAAGAGAGCCTTGTTAACTATTCTTAATGATGTAAACTATCATATAAATTGGGTCTTTTTATATCACATAATAAAATTTTTTAATAAGCAAAGTATTTCATGAATTAAAATTTTAAGATCAAAATTGATTTGATACGGGTAAATAAGTGGTAAATTAATTTTTTATTTTAATATTTAGTTTATAATAAAAATATAAATATTTTTATTAATTTTTTATGTATCCGTCAACATAAAAGACCCAACTTATATGACATCCTAGTTTACCAAAACTAATGACAAGAATTAACAAAATTGAATCTTTGAATTACATTTACAACAAATTAAACTTTTAATATTTCATTAATATTTTTAGAATAGTAATTATAAAATTGAATAAAATTTTAGGCCTAACATATAATTTACTATTTAAAAAGTAAAAATTAAAAGTTTTATGCTTAAGTTAGTAACCCCTAGCCAAAAAGTATAATGAAAATATAACATTATCAAGTACAATCTAATACTCGATACACTTCAATATATTTAGATAAAAAGATTTATTCACTTATAGAGGTAGAGTCGTAATCAAAAACCAATTAAATTATTACTTGAATTAGATCCTAATTTTATCAGAATAGTTATATTCCACTTGTACTTCTTAAAGGATTAATTATATGAAAGAGACACTTCAAGATAAATCCTAAATCACTAATGTTAAGTTCAATTAAAAGTTTTCACATATCAACTCTTAACTAATTCGAGTGTAGTCATGTTTTCGTTGGGAATATTGTGTCGAAGGGTGTTTGTTAATAATACTCTCGATCGGTACTTTGAGTATTTACTTATACATGTATACAAATTTCTAAATTTGAGAATTGATGGATAAGTGGGAGCCTAAGTGACCATTCTGCTATATTCTTATCCCACATTGGTGGGTATAGACCATTTTTTGGTCTTTATCTTGTGAGGAGTATTAGCCTACGCTTAAGTTGCTTGCCCTTTGGTATATCAGTGAGAAGCTACAGTTGCCTTATTGGTTTGGACTTGGCGCAGCTGTAGGCGTGGGTGTGGGCCACAGATTTCAGTTGGGCTGTTTCGTTTTTTGAGTTAAATTAGTTTGTGTTTTTCCCACTAGAGAGTTTTTCTTTGATTACCGTCTACACATTCCTATTTTTCCTCAACTGAACGGATGTCACTAACACTCTCTAAATTTGTCTCCATAATCTATAACCTCAACCAGAAATCCTTCTCTAATGTTTGATTTTGTTTTGTATATATGTTTTGCTACCCGTTCATTTGAGACAGGGAACTTCTTCTTCGCGATCTCAAATTTTCTCTCACCATTACTTTTATGTTCTTGGTAACTATATTCATTCTGTGAGTTCCAAGTCCTTGGCCTCAAGTGCATAAGTTTAGGGAATGTTTATGCTAACCTTTATTTTCCTGACAGCTTGAAAGAGAAAATTTTCATAGTAGATATATAATATAGCTATACTATTGAACAAAGTCTTACCTGACCTGTCTAAACTCAAACCATTGGATGGAACCAATTACAAATATGGATCATAAAAACTACTTATTTTCTTTGAACGACTAGACTAAAAGTGAATTATGTTTTATTCACTAATCTTCCATCTGTTGAAGCTGTGACCTCTGAAACTCCTGCCACTCCTACTATTACTCCCTTTACTGATAAGGCTAAAAGGGGAGAAGAAGAAGCTAGGAAGAATCATGAAAAAGACAATAAACATAGTTAGAAGAACGATATGACAAACTCTCTGTCTGATTCTTTATGAATCAAAATTCTATCGATGTCATTCGGGATACCTTGGAGGAGAAGTATGGGTCAGATGATGCTAGAAAGAAAAAAATATATGATGGGTATATGGTTGTAATTTCAGATGGTGGATAAAAAATCAGTGATGCATCAAGTTCACAATGTGAATACGAAGGGAAAAAAAAAAGCATTAAACATTGATAAGAGGATAGTTATTAGTTCTCTATTCGTTCTTTCTAGACTTGACCATGGAAGCTTCTTCTCTTAGTGATTATATCCTCTTGTTCCTGTTTGCTCTTGCAGCCAGCTTTCTTGCTTTGTTCTTCCTCTCCCTCAGCTTAATTATTTTTCTTCTGACTCCCTAGATCTGCTGGTTTGAGCTAGGTTTTTTCCTTTTTTGGAAGCCTATCTAGTTTTCCTCATACCCGGGTCCTAACAGTTTACTATTATTGGTAAAATGTCTCGCGGACCTTCCAACTCAACCTCCACTATCCCTGGTCAGGCTTTAGAGAATGAGGAATTTCCTCCTCTTTCTCCTTCACAGCATCTTAACTCCTTATCCTAGAAGGAAGGAAAATATAATTGGAGTGAAGTGGTGGGAGACCTTAACTCCTTTGGTAAACTTCATTTCATTTCAGGCATCAAAGAGGGACATGTTTCCCTACCTACTGAAGTCTTACGCTGCGTTTGGTTCCTGTCTCCGGTATCTATAGACGGAACGAAACAGGACAGAACGAAACAAAAAGTGGAGACAG
>JAOTAY010000003.1:14814208-14831361 GCA_025629805.1 Erythroxylum baracoense | reverse complement strand
GATTTTGGCAAAGAAGAGAAGGAGTCTTTTTATTCAATTTTCTTTCATTCTAATCTTCTCTATTCTTTGTAAAAATGGTTCATTTGATTGTTGATGATGTTATGAGGACCATGTTAATCTGATTTTGTTTTAGAGATTACTTTTGAATTATTTTGTCAAAACTCCTATTTTATTGAATTGAATGAAGTGTCTTTGATGATTGTTGTTTTAAATAGTTATCTTGCATCAAATCTAGAGAGTGAGTGAGATGAGATTCGTGTAGGATTGTGCAACAAGAGTTGGTGACCTATAGACTAGCAATCAACATGTTAATTGAATAATCAGGAGAGAGATCTTGATTAGTCAATTGATCACCCATAGGATAGTTTAATAACTAGTTGAATGGGTAGAGTCCTTGGGTAGGTTGAGAGATCGTTCAATCAATTCTCGTTAATTCAATTAGGGACAAATAGTTATAGCTTGAGAGAGAGTAATTAGTACATTCGAAAATCTAGGGTGAGACACAATTCAATCAATAAAATAGGAGGGAGAAAAAAATAAGGAAAAAGTAATCTCTAGCATTTAGAATCTTGAATTCAGATTTTCTGTATTTGCGGTATCATCCATTGTTTACATTAATCTTTTAATTTTAAATTAATTTTCCAGATTATTTACATTTGAGAATTTAGTTTATTAAACAAAGTTGTGTCTAAGTTAAGCAGTGACTAGGCACCAATCCCTGTGGGAACGATATCTGCTCTTTTTTCTACAAGTCACGACCCATTTACTTGCAATTTTTTAGCGTAAAACAAATAGATAGGTTTTACCATCAACAAATTTTTTGTGCCGTTACCGGGGATTGATTGTTGAGCATCGTGTTTGATTTAGATTAGTTTGATTTAAGAGTTTTTGACACTTTTCCTTGTGTATTTGTAGGTGCATGAACACAAGGAGTACACGAAGGATGAAAGAAGCTATAAAGGACGAATTTAACGACATTAAGAAGAACGAAAGAGAAATAAGAAGGGAAAAGCGTCTAAATTTCTGAAATCAAGATATGGCTGAAGAATGAGAGCAAGGAGGGTCGGAAAGGACACTTATAGATTTCATAAGGCCAGGGTTTAGTCCTTAGGGAGTGGCGAGGCTGGTAGTTCAAGCGAATAATTTTGAGATAAAGTCAGCACTCAACATTCTTCAGAATATTGTCCAGTTCTACGGGTTATCTAATGAGGATCTGAATGCCCACATTGCAAATTTCTTAGAGAGACACATTCAGATTCAACGGAATGTCTGACAATACAGTGAAGCTGTGACTATTTTCATTCACATTGAAGGATCAAGCTAAAGCATGGTACAATTCTTTGAATCCAAGCCAGATCACGACTTGGGAGTAGCTCGCCCAAGCATTCCTTGCCAAATATTTTCCATTGACAAATACAATGAGGACTATTAAGGAGATAACCAATTTCCAATAGAGCGACAGAGAATCTCTCTACTAAGCTTGGGAAAGATTTAAGGAACTTTAGAGGAGCTGTCCACATCACAACCTCCTGAGGGAATTTCTACTTCAAACATTCTATAATAGTGTGAACCCGAGAATAAGGGGCACAATTGATGCAACAGTCAGAGGCTCATTGATGAGGAAGATGGTGGAAGTAGCTCATAATTTATTGGAGGAGTTGGCAAGCAACAGCTACATGTGGTCGAGCAAGAGGAGTAGACAAGGATAGAAGGAACAAAAAGGTATGATACTTATTGACTCAGTTACTACTTTACAGGCTTAAGTCACGGCATTGACAAAGCAGCTAAACAACATGCAAGGAGCGTCCACCTCAGCAGTAAAGGCAATGTAAGCACAATGTGAGCTGTGTGGGGAGAACAACCACAACTTAGTAGAATGTTTCCTATTAGGAGCTAGTGGGACCGAACAAGTAAGCTATTTAGGCCAGCCGCAGTGAGGTAATAATCCATATTAGAATACATATAATCCAGGTTGGAAAAACCATCCAAACTTTTCTTGGAGTAACAATAATGCAGGTGTCCAACAAAGACCACAAGGACAGCCAAGATTCGAGTAAGATCGAATCGGAGCATTGCAAAGCAAAATGGATAAGATGATGGAGGTTTTGGGATCCAAATTGGTAGCACAAGAAGAGAATCATAAAAGGATGCATGCAAGCCAGGAGGAAAATTAGAAGACGATGGAAACAAAATTCGATAAGATTTTAAAGAATCATGTATCATCCATCCATAATTTGGAAGTTCAGGTAGGCCAACTAGCTAAAGCTTTATCTTCGCGAAATGCAGGTAGTCTACTAAGCAACACTGAGGTGAATCCGAAGGAAAGAATCATGGCCATTACTTAGATGGAGAAAGAAGAAAGCAAACATGGCAAGAAAGATGGAAACAAGCAAGAAGAACAAATAGTGTTGGAAGCCCTTGCAAGTGGACCAGTAACTGAGCTGATTAAGGAACTTCAGCTTTGACTTCCATATTAAATTTTTGCTCAGTGGAAGCCATCTTCAAGTGAAGTAGCTCAGAATTCTAAGGAAGTGGAGTTAAGCGAGATGATAGACATAACAAATTAACTCCAAACAAAGCTCATGTTAAAGGGGTTGTTGAAAGAAGAGGTTATCAATCACATATTAGGAAAAAGTTTGCATGTAGTACAGAAGAAAGAAGACCCAGGTGACTTTTTCATTCCTTGTAGAATAAATGGAGTTATGATAGATTGAGCATTTACGAATTTGGGAGCAGGTATCAAGATGATGCTGTACTTGTTCAGTCAGAAGTTAGGTCTAAAAGAGTCAGAGCCAACTGAGACATTATTGAAAATGGCTGATAGGATAGCGCATTTATTGAAGGGGATCATCGAGAATGTGCAGCTACGCATCGATAAATTTATCATTTCAGTTGATTTTCACATATTGGATATTAGTGAAGATGAGAAAACCCCGATGGTTCTTGGGCTACCATTTTTGGCTACTGTTCATGCGATTATTGATGTTGATGAAGGCGAGTTAATACTAAGAGTAGGGAAGGAGCAGTTAACATTTAAGGTGTCGAAGAAGAATTATCATCCTACTCTACCCCTGATGTACATCAAGGAACCTAAACTGTAAGGAGGATGGGAAAACATTGAGGACCCCAAAAATGCATTTAGGAAGAAACTAACGCGTAAGAGAAGGTGAAGAAAGGAAAGCAATGACGAAGGTGGAGCCCAGAATAAGGTATCCCCTGTATAAAGTCTGAGATCAATTTATGCACAGCTATCATTCCAGGCATTTGAACTGCCATAAGTAAGAAGGAGAGTAGAGCTACTGATGATAACAGAAGCGCTGCATGGGGGCAACCCATGGGAGTCAACTAGCCTTTGTTTGTTTTTGTTCAATTAATAGTATATTTGAATTCCTTAGTTATGATCATGTTTGAATTGGATTTGATAGATGTTTGTATCGATTTTGTTTAGATTTCAATTTGTTTTCTTTTTAAATTTCATGCTGAAGATATTATCTTGATGTGTTTGTAGGTTTTGGGATCATGGAGAATGCATATAAGATTGGAAGAAGGTTTGAATTTTGTAAGGATCACCAATTCCTACGTTTGTGGGAATTGTGGTGATTCCTATGAACGTGGGAAATCTCTCTAAAAAGTTTTTAGAGAGAATACCCACTTCCGTGGGAATTCTAGTACTTTCTATAGAGGTTTCCCACGTCCATGGAAATTTTGGAGATTCCCACGCTCGTGGGAATTGTGGGGATTCCCACGAGCATGGTAATCCCATCCGAAAGGGAGTTTAACAACTTCCCTCCCTTTTTTTCTCTCATTCTCTTTTCAAAATTTCACTCCCTCTCTCTAGAACACGACATTCTCTCCTTCCACTCTCTAAAGCTCTTCATTTTTCATCTAGATTCTTGGTATTTTTTTCATCCCTTTATATTAATCTTACATTCCTTCATTTTTAATGCATAAATCATTTTAAAATATGAGGATTTAGGTGGGATTTTATTTTCTCTCTCTAAAATACGAATTTCACTCTCTCTCTTTTGTTTTTGCAGATTTTCTTCTAATAATGGGTCCACCAAGAACGATGAGGGTTAGGCAACTAGTTGACTACCTCTGCCTTTAAGTTTCTGGCAAAGGAAAACCCAACTTAGCGATAGCCTATCGGGCCCTATTTTTGATTTACTCAGAAGAAGAAGTTGCACATTTTCGTGACTTTAGGAGTAGAGCAATAGTTACTCCTAGATATTTTGATTTTGAAGTGTTAGAAAATATAGGAGTGAGATGCATACTTGAACAATTAGCAACGAACATAGGGTGGAATAAATTTGTTCGATGTGACGTAACTATTTCTGCCACCATATCTTTAGAGTTTTTTACAACAGTTAGGTATAATTCTAAAATAGATTTGTTCTAGTTTAGGTTAGGTGGCAATGTTTTTAAACTTGATCACTCTGTCATGCGTGAATTGTTTAACTTGTCGAATACAACTTAGATGGTCGTGCAGATTTTGACATAGATGCTTATTGGAGCACTCTCGCTGGTGAAACCCTTTTTGATTCAAGTACGCACTGAACTCTTTGATTCAGAGTGCTGACCATTTTTTGTTACATAAATTCATGTGCCTGACTATGTTTAATAAAATGGAAATCAATAAATGCTCAGCTAAAGAACTTTTCTTTTTATGGTGCATGGATAGAAAGCTTTAAATCAACACTCCTTATAGAATTTTTTGATCACTAGTGAGTGTGATTGCTAAAAAGAATATGTCTTTTAGGATGGCACATATTCCTTCTGCTTTGGGTGTATTTTATAATGTTAATATAAAGAATTTGCATATTGATCCCTACAACGTGTTCGATATAGTCTATTTGAGACGTGCTAAAATTGTAGAGGTCTAATTTACATAGCTTCGTAATCCTCAAATGTGCACCGTAGTGAGGAGTAAGAGGGGCGCCAATGCAGTCGTAGACTGACCCTCCACATCCAGCGCAGCTCCAGAACTAGAGGAGGAAGCAGTAGTAAAGGAACCGAGGGAACCAGCGGTGGCTGACTGATATCAATCGATTCTCAACCAAATAGCAGCAAATTAACAACGAATGACATCCTAACTCGATAAACTCAACACTCAAATGCGGCAGGTTCACAAGGAGCGACGCTGCTTAAAGACAAGGTTCCTAAACTTATGTCCGAGGAACAAATTTAAAGCTCTTACACCACCACGATCTTCAGAATAAGCTTTTCTTAACCTTTAACTTTTAAATTTTGTTGTTTCATTTCATTTCATTTCATTTTATGTGTATTTGGTTTCATATTACTTGTTTATGTGCTATGTCTTTTGTTTAGATTTAATTTCTTTTAAATTTGGTTTGACTTCATTATCTTCTGTTTAGTTTAATATCATCCATTTGTTTTAATTTCTATTGTTTGTGTTGTTTTCATTTTTTCATATTGTTTGATGTCATTTCCCTTTATTTGGTTGTTGACTTGTCACATTGAGGACAATTTGATCTTTAAGTGTGGGGAGGTGACATCAAAGTTCTTAATTGCATTTTTTACATTGTGTTGAATAAGATGTATGTTTAGGAATATTGTATGTTCTTTGTGTTAGCAATGGAACCACATTTGAGTCACTCTAATAAATATTTCCATAAAATTCTATCATGTCAGTTCGAATTAGATTGAATGCATGCTTGAACTCAGATTAGGCTACTTGAGTAGAAAGTGAACTATATAGAGTGATGAAAAGTAGTTGGTTACATAAGCTTAGCCACAAATCGACATTTGAACAATGAGGTAGTGTAGAGATGCATAATGAGTTTTCAATTCAACCAAAGTGAGGATTGAGCCGTATGACTCCATCTATAGTCATTTTATTTCTTTGTTGAGTGTATTTCCATAGGTTATTACCTTCAGAACTTATTTTGAATCGGTTTGAGTCTACTGGATGCATGCTTAATATAGATGATCTAGGCCTTTTTTGTGTTAACCTTTGGCTTAAATGACCTACCCGTTAATTATCGCTTGCTACCCCTGTTGAGCCTTAACCTTTTGTTTGTGAAACACCCAAAACTTTAAAACTTTAAACACCATTATCCTACCCTTTTCACAAGCTTAGTAGAGTATTAAGTAAAATATTAGTTGGGATTGTATGAAAATTTTATTGAGACAAGTTAAGTATAATTCTGCGTGTGGGATACATTGTATATAGTGCTAGTTTTGATTCATAGTTCTTCCATGTATGAAGAAAAAGAAAGAAAAATAAAAAAAGAAAAGAAAAGAAAAAGGAAGAAAAAGTGAATAGCTTCAATAAGTGCACAATATCAGTTATATTTGTATGTCTCATAGTTATGCTTAGTTATCCCATTTTTATCCACTTTGTACTTTACTTATGCTTGTGCTAAACTTTTCCATTTCTTTTGACCCACCTTAACCCTCACCACATTACAGCCCTAAATAAGTCATTTTGAGCTATTTATGCATGCAATATTTGTAAAGGAGAATTGGTGTATTAGCAAGCCTATGGTAGTGTAGTTTCTTATAGAAAGTTTGAGCAAAACACTAACCCTTAAACACTTGAGTGAAATGAGTGAAAACCATGAAGAAGATTCATTTATGCATCTTTACATATCTTTGAGTGATTGTGCCAATTGTGAGTTTGTTTATGTACACCAATGAAAAAGTAGTCATGATATGTGCATTAACTTGATATTTGAGTTGGCTTTAATTTGAGGGATTGTATGTTTTGATCTATGTGAAAATAAAGTGGTAGAATGGATTGGTTATATTTATTTTGCTTGAGGACAAGCAAAGGTTCAAGTATGGGGATGTTGATATGTGTGCATTAGGATATGTTTTTATAAGCAATTAGCATGTGTTTTCTAGCATAATTGTTATTTTTTTGTTCTAGTTTAGGATTCATTTTGTATGTTTTCATTAAGTTTGATTTTCAATGTTGTTCTTATGTGTTTGATGCTAATTGAGGGTAAGAATTGATTATTTTTGTGAAGGAAATAAGAGGGAGCAACTTGGAGGAAGAACAAGAGATTAAAGAAGAGAAGACAAGAGGAGTTCATTTAGGACAAATTCCAACGTTCGTAGGAATCTGGAAAATTCCCATAGACATAGGAAATCACAACAAAAATGAAGAGTGGTTTTATTTATAATTTCTACACTCATAGGAATCATGCAGATTTCCACGGGCGTGGGAATTGTAATCCGAAGCAATCTACGAGGTTTCATTAAACCTAGGATTTTTTTACTATAAAAACATCATTAAGCCTCCATATTCAAGAGAGATGACACCAACCTATAGAAACACCATCCTTGGGTGAAGAAAACATATTTATAGCATTGAGGAAGCATTGAAGACAAGGATCATCATCAATATTGGGAAAAATAACATATCAACATCAAAATTCCGGATTTTGGCAAAGAAAAGAAGGAGTCTTATATTTAATTTTCTGTCACTTTGATTTCTTCCTTTCTTGGTAAAAAATGATTTATTTGATTGTTGATGATGTTATAGAGATCATGTTAGGGTAATTTCATATTACAGATTACTTTTGAATTATTTTCTCAAAACTCATATTTTATTGGATTGAATGAAGTGTCTTTGATGATTATTGTTCTTATTTGTCATCTTGCAACAAATCGAGAGAGTGAGTGAGATGAGATTCGTGTAGGATTGTACAATGAGAGTTTTCATTATGTCAATTAAATAATTAGAAGAGAGATCTTGGCTATTCAATTGATCACCCATAAGATAGCTTAATAACTAGTTGAATCGGAATAGTCATTGGGTAGGTTGAGAGATCTCTCAATCAATTCCCGTTAATTCGATAAGGGGAAATATTTACACCTTAAGAGAGGGCAATTAGTACATTTAAAAATCTAGGGTGAGGCACAATTCAATCAATAAAATTGGAGGGAGACAGAATAAGGAAAAAGTAATATCTAGCATTTAGATTTTTTAATACAGATTTTCTGTAATTGCGGTATTGTCCATTATTTACATTAGTCTCTTTTAATTTTAATTTAATTTTTTAGATTATTTTTATTTTACAATTTAGCTTCTTAAATAAAGTTGTGTCTAAATTAAGCAGTGTCTAGGCATTAATCCCTGTGGGATTGGTATCTGCTCTTTTTACTACAGGTTACGACCCGTGCACTTGTGATTTTTGAGCCTAAAACAAATAGATAGGTTTCACCATCAACAACTACTTCCTTCATAAGGAAAAAATAACGTGTGCTAGTCTTTTGCATTCTATTAATGACCAATCTTAATAAAAAATAAATAGGAACAATTTAGGGATAATAAATCAATGCAATATAAATCTCATAATTATAATCTCATTATAATTCCATTTGCGATGTATAATTATTCCATGCTTAGAAACCCACAATCATATTAAACACCTTAGAAATCCAAAAACACATTCAATTAAATGAAAGAAAAAGAGGCAAAATCCTAAAAACTAATTGAAGTCTCGATCTGGAATGCTCAAAATTCTCTAAAGTTCCTTTTGATGTCTGCTTTTGATCTACTTTGATTTAGTTATTGCTGTCTCTTTTTGGTGTTTTTCTTATTCTTTTATAGTGTTTAAGGTTTTTAGGGTTATTTTTAGAGTTGTCCCACTTATTTTGTTTCCAAAAATAGCCTCGAACCTTCAAAATTTCATAAAACTCAAAACCTGAAAACACCCTTGTCATAGTTTTAAGGGGTCACTATTATGACATGTATGGGTTGATCCTCTTTGTCACGAATGTGCATGGTGTTATGATCATGATAGTGGGTCCATACAGGTTCATCAGCTTTGGCTGTCATGATTATGAGGGTTTATGATAGTGACATGCCTAAATACATCCACAATTTTCTCCTTTCTTCAATTTCCGCCTTCCATACACCCACAAACTAATCAAAAACCCTTTGAAACATAAATTAAGATCAAATTATTTCTTTAAACTAATAAAAAACTAAAAAAATTAACAAAAATGTAATTATAAGCTTACACATAAGATAATCATCTAAGAAACACTTAAACTCATTTAAACAACCATAAAAACATTGTATGATCTACATCTATCAACATCCCCACACTTAAGTCATTGCTTTCCCTCAAGCAAAACTAAAATCCACAAACAAGAAAAATATAAAAACACACAATTATGAAACAATGCAATAAGACATGAATTTATGATTATTGATCAATTTAAAAGACAATCTATCACTAATTATCCTTTTATGAAAATTCTTGCTATTTGTAAAACATCAGTAGGTTTCATTTATTGTGACACCATTTTTAGGTTTTCTTTAACGATAACTTAGTCTTTTGATGCTAGGCAAATATCATATTATGAACCTCTCTCGTTTACTAAACTAGGCCAATTTTTTATTTAGCTTTGTTGAAGTGTCACTGTAGTCTTTTGACGTGAAAACAAACATTTTGTAATGAATGCCCCGGTTACTCAGCTATATCGCACTTTTAACTAGCTACCAACTTTATTCTTAACCTAATTTTTCTAAAAGGGGTTAGTGGATTAGGAATTTTATTTATCATTGTTTCATTTAATTTCTTATCCTACCTGATTTCTTCTTAGTCAGTCATTCCTATAAAAGGTTATGAACAATGCTAACCAATTAAATTGACTATAATTATAAACGTATACAAACAAGTTTCCTAAAGTGAAAGAATAGGTGTCATATCTTAATTAGCATGCATATTCATCCTAAAGACACTTAAAATACAAAATTCATAAGTTACTATGCCTTGAAATTTAAATGACCATGTTTAAAGCTAAACTAATTTCATTCTATTCATGCTATTGAAACATTCACACAAAGCATACATTATAGAACAAAGTGCTCATATAATGTTAACCTAATAAAAAACTAATATAATACAAATGCCAATTTCATACATCAACGACATGCTAATGCATAAATGTCCCCTCACTTGAACAACACATTGGCCTCAATGTGATAAACTAAACCGTACATATAAAAATAAATAACAATAAAGAAAAGACTAGAATAAGAAGACTTATAGAGATTGAGGCGGTGATGGTGTGGGTGATGGAATCTGAACACCTTGAACAATGATAGATGCATATATGAATACAGTTATACACCCATATTTGGTGTATTTTCTTAATATTTTGTAATTTATTATATTTTTTGTATTTAGTTTGCTCCAAGCAAATTTATAGGTAATAATTGCCTTCATGGAATAAAAAGAGAACAATTTGAATGAAAATGCGAGAAATGACGTTTTAAAGCAAATTAGAGATACACAGTTGTGTCTTTATATATGTAAGTCTTAAAGCCTGCATATAATCATGATTTTAAAGAATTTGGAATATACACAATCTAGTGTATGTTTATGTATTAGACCATGTATCTCCCAAAACCCTAAAATTAACTATAAAAGATGTGAGCAGAGGAAAATTGGGGAAATAGAATTTTTATGTTGATTCTAGATGTGAAGAAGGTTCAAAAGGGACAATCTTGATATAGGAACATAAAGAATATAAAGAAATCATCAAAAGATTTGGTAGATTACAACATCAAACCTCTAACTTGCAAGAACATTTGATAGAAGAGAAAATGGAAACTTAGAATTATAAACTCTTTGTATTCTATTCATTTTTCTTCCTGTTTATCATTGATTTCATTTTCTATCATATGTAACTAAATTCTTTTTAGTGTTTAGGTGTGATGAGCCCTCACTAGTTTGTGTTGCAATATTTTTTGATTCTTTTATTTAATGAAATTGTTTTGATTAATCTATTGTGATTCAATTATGTGTTTTAATATGTTCTAATAGATTCGAAATATTAGTAAATAATTTGATTTCATAGTATAAAGATTAAGAAATCTTGTGTTAATAGATCTACCATAATTGAATGGAGTTAATTAAAAACATAGAGATAAATCGACATAAATCCTCTAGATTAGGATCAAACATGCTAGCAAAATTCACAAGTTGATAAAGCAATCCGGGAAACTTTAACTTGAATCTTTTTTTTAATAAGCCTACATATTAGTTTTTAGTAGTCTTGAGAGAGTTATTAGTATAAGATAGGAATTTCAATGGTCTAATATTCAATAAATCAATTGCATGATAAAAGGTTAACTGTTTAACGATTTTACAATGATTCATTACCTACACACTAATTCTTGATGTTTATTATTTTCTAAGTCACTTCATTTGTTTCTTTGTTCATTAATATTCACTATTTTATTTTAATTATTTAAGTTTATTTTAAATTAAAAACGAAAATTCAATCTATAGGCTAGATAACAAAAGAAAGTTAATCACAAGAAATCATTGTCTTCGTGGGATCGACTCATACTTACTTGTGTTAGCTATAGCTATGTTGTGTAGTTATGGTTATTTTAAATATTGGCCTTAAGTTTAGACCAATCAAATTTTTAGTGCCATTTTCAGGGACAGGAATATTAGGTACACTTGGATGCTGTTACTCTAGCCATTAGTTTTAGTATTTTATTTTACTTTTATTGTATCTTGTTATATTATTGGCTTATTCATTTAATTATCATTTGAACTTCTCTATATTAATAGTGAGTTGTGGTTTATTTTAGGGATTAAGGTTTAACATCATCACCATAACTCAAAAGGGAAGGATGGAGTAGATAGTACTCTTATGGGAGCTATGAGGTGTCTTTGCAATATATAACATCACCATTTTGGAAAGAGTGGTTTCCTCAAATGTTTTTAGAAGCTCAATTGATGTCTATGTTGTATTGTAACATTTGTGGGAATAATAATTACTAGCGTGAAAGTTAGACACAAACGTATATGTGGGAGCAACCAAGCATGTGTAACCAACCTCAAGGTGCATCATACTAGAATATGTATAATTCAAAGTGGAGCAAACCTTACACATATGGATGGAATGTCTATAATCTTACTGAATATGTACAATAAGAGCAACAATACCAAAGTGTTATAGATAAACTAATATAATCCCTTAATAAGCGTGTAACTAGTCGATGTGAATTTGAGGCAAGATTTTCTTCATCGGCTATGATGAGCATAATATCTTATACTATATTTAGTGGAAATGATCCAATTAATAATTTCCACTAAATGAAAAATATGTTGTGGCTTAATTAGAAACCATTGCTACATTGGAACCTTTCCAATTCGAAATGATATTATTTTAAGTAAATAAACCTTATTTAGAATTTACTTCTAAAGTTATATCCTATCTTCTCGAACTCAAATATACACATAGAGTAATGGATATCTTTAATACTTCACAAGTATCAGAGATCTCAAATAATAAACATCTTTAGTACATTATCTATGTACCTAGACTTCGAATAAGTTAACAACGTCCAATCTATCTCTATATATCTAATTCCTAGAATTAAGCTGTTACCTTTTCATATCCAATAGGAATTATTCTTGGACAATTGTGTTTTCATCAATTATAAGTTAAAATTGCTGTTCTCTGTGAGCATTATGTCTTCACGTACTCCCACTAAAGAGGACAACCATACTCCTACTAACCTTCTTGTAGACATGATAAATTCACAATCTTCTCCAAAACAAGCTCGTTAAATTTATTATGAAAGTGAATCTTTCAATATCTTGTAGCCTTTCAACTATCCTCATTTGTATCGATAAAAGCAATAGTTCTAATTGGATGTATTGTCATAAGATTTGAAGTTTTTAAATTTTATGTTACTCCCACTACTTATCTTAAGAACCATTCTTCAATAATTATACATTGAAACAAACAATTTGTAAGATTATATCCAACCTTTTATTATCCAATTTAGTTTTAAACTTAACGGATAATATATGCTTCAACTAAGCATATCTTTAAATCGTTAACTTTGACTCTTTCATAGACTTAATGTTTCATATCTAACATGAAATCTTGATAATTGATTCAATTAGAACTATAGAAGGTAAGTTATAGTACTAGGCATAGCTATAGAAGAAATAATATTGCATCATACACTATCTCATATTATATTTTCCTCCTTACATAAATCTATATTTTTTATGAATTTAGTTATAAAGGTATTTACTAGAGAATCTCATTCCCTATAGATAACCCAAAATTTAAAACTTACCACAAGGATCCCATCGAAGTGCTTCAGCATTTTCAATGCTTAATTTCTACTTAGATTAAAACAATTTGAGTTATTCAAAATTTTAAATCATTATTTCATTTTATACATATGACTATATCACATAAAGTCATTAGTAATATAATGAAATGTAAGTATTATCCTTTTTTGAATTGATATTCCATCAAATACATCACAGGTGTAAATTTAACAATTCAATACCATTATCATCCTTTAACCAAAGGTTGATTTGGTTATTCTTCAACTTAACAAGTTTCACAAGCTTCATACGATTCATAATCAAAAGGATACACATATCCTTGTGTGTAACTTTATGATTCTCATTATGTTGATTTAACCAACATGGCATAAAAGGATAATCCTGGTTATCCAACTTTTTATTCTTATCATTTATGTTAAACATAAGTCTACTTTGATCCATCATATACAAACTATCTGCATACACTTGGATCAACTACTTTTACTTAACAATCTATTTCTTATCATGCTTTGAACATTATAATAATGTTGAATCTAAATTCAGTATCAAATACTCATAATTATGAACTAGAAATATATATGATCTTTTTCATTTCTCTTGTAGGTAAGAAAAGTCATGAAATCATTTTTCCTCTTATGACAACTATTGTCATACTATAGCAAATGCCTTTAATTGTATTCCACAATTATGCTTTTAGTACAGTAAATTAAGTGGAATAATTCCAATAAGGTACTATACCTTTTAGCTTTACCTTATGCAACCTCTTGTGTCTTGCTATCATAGTATTGACATACATCTTACATGTTGTCATCAAAGTTTATGAGACATTAGTCAACTCAAAATGTCAATACATTTTATCATCTATACGACTTTAACTCATCTCTAAAACTTTTTCATCGAATCCTTAATATGAATTATAGCAAAATTACATAATTGACATACAATTTTCTTTTCTAATTTTGAGAAATTCATATCTATATCCAAGTATTTGGGTTCATTAACTTAGTATCAACTATACTAAACAAGATAAATTCCACTTAGAACAAAATATAAATTTAAGGAAAAGCAAGTAATTAATTATATGCCATGATTACCAAATAAGATTAGGACTTTAATCATGCATTGGGTTACTTCCATTATTTTATTTGAAAGAATAGCCCTCATAACTATTCAAAAAGATTACTCTAATATTTTTAGTGGGCTAGGATCCCATTCAATTATAGTTGATCTTGAGTTTTCTCAACAAACCAACTAAACTTAAATTAGGTAGATAACAACTTTATCAATCACATCTTATGTTACTCCTAGATCCGTTAGGTGACAACTCTTGCTAAAACGTATCTAATAAGTTATTCCTAACCATGCCTCTAAATTCATGTGATCATGAGTTTGCTCATCCATATCACACAAATTTAGTCAAGTAGAACCCACTATTATAAGACTAAACATGTTCGGGTTAAAGTGACTTGAGTTTTGTCGATAAGCTTATAATTAAAAACTTTAGTTTATCCTTATAACAATGGAAGGCAACAATCACGATCACAACGTGTACATAATATTTTAACGAGGGATTTTAACTTTGTACATTTCATCATACACAAAATTGCATGTAAAATATCGAACATATAAAACATACAATTTAACATGCATATATATATATATCAACCATATAAATAAAGTATGCAACTTACGCAATCGTAATCAAATTATATGCATAAAAAATTAAGCTTCGTTTGATTCTAGTTATTGATCTTCATAATCTAAATTAATATTTCCAACTCCTTGGAAAAATAAATTAGATTAAAATTATTGATTCCTAAATAAACTAAATTCTTATTCCAAATATAAAATTAATTGGATTTGAAAACAATTTTCAAATCCAATTGGAAACTATTTCCAATTTATTTGTACTCTTTAAATAAAATTTAATTGAAAAAAAATTTCAAAAAATTGTTCAACTTACTTATCATAATTTACAGAAACAAATTTTTCAAAATTATATAAGTAACAACTTCTAATCTAATTAGAAAAATATTTCTAATCTCATTAAAAATTATTTTTCCTTAATTAAAAAACTATTTTCTAATATTAAAAGGAAGCTACTTTCAAATTTAAATAGAACACTTTAGATTTAATTGAGAAAGTCCTTTATATTATTTATTTAGAGTTTGATTTCATAATTAATTAGAAAATCTTTCCTAAATAAAATTGAAAACTATTTTCAAAATATTAAAGAAAGCAATTTTCTTAATTAATAAATGAAAACCTTTTTCAAAATTTAATCAAGAAACATACTTTTTCTAAAATTAAGAAACTTATAATTCATAAATAAAGAAACAATTTCTAAATAAATTGAATAATAATTCTCTAGATAAATAAAGCCATAAATTTAATTTATCCATTCAAATTGAAATAAACAAACTTAACTAAAAAACAACTTTCTTACTAACTTAAGAAAATATTTTTCTTAATTTTAAGGAGTCTAATTAATTAATTTCAATTTTACTGAAATTAATTAATTTTAATTTTATAAACCACTTTTCTAAAATTAATTAGGAATAAATATAATTATTAATCTTAATTAAATTAAGAAAAATAATTATCTTAATTTTGGAATTGATTTTTGAATTTAACACTCTTTTAAAATTATACAAAGATAATGAATTATTTTAGAATTAGTTTACTTCTAATCTAAGCTAATCTAAGGGCCAAACAAGCTCAAAAGGAGGTTTTGAATACCTTATTCTAATAACCAAACAACCCATATTCAAAGACTAGAATAGCTTTATCCTCGTTACCATACACTCTTTATTCCAACTTTTGGAACAACTCTATCCTTGTAACCAAACACCTCTATCTTCTTCAGTTTAGGAAACCCTAAACTCAAAGAAGCTAAACCTTAGTCGCCACTTTTTCAATCTACCGCCACTACCGTTGGAAGCCACCACTAGCAACCTATCTGATTACCAATAGCTATAGCCCTTACAAACACCTTTGTTACCGCCTGTGCTCGTGACATTTTGTTCCGTACGTTGCCAATCAAACATCGTCATGAATGCTCTCCTCATTGGAGTTTCCCAGCTGTTAGTAATCTCGCCAATAAGAGTCCAGCATTAATGCCACAATCAGCTGGATTTTTCAACAATAATCACGCCAATAGCAGCCTAATGTTTTCTAGTTTTTCAACGCCACAATCATCAAACGCTTACAAACCCCATTAAGCCTTCTCTAAGACTCAAGCAAAACCTAAATACAAAATCAATACTCAACAGCCGCAAACACACGTTCAAGCATACTCAATGCTTATGGGTTTCCAAACCATGTTATGAAAATCGGTTCAATGCTCAATTAAAAACAAACGACACAACTAGGAGAGAAGGATTTAACTATGGGTTTTTGTGTTTTCCAGAACCTAGGTTTCTAACTTTTTGGGTTTAGGTTTTTATGAATGTACAAAAACAAAGACAACTCAAAAACGAAGGCAAAACCCAATACCCAACCAAAATTAGAAATGCAATCACAGGCCAGACGTATAAGCAAATCAATTTCTGGAAACATATGGGAAAAATTTTCAAGAAAAGGAAACAGGAATATGAAGCAAACATAGAATCAATTTCCAGATCCAGAAACAATTGATTTTTCTTTTAGGGTTTCTTTATGAATCAGATATGGTTTGATTTTTCAGTTCTAAGATCAATAATACTCATTCATGTTTTAATATAATTATAGAAATAAAATTCGTCTTTGATACCATTGTTGGGAAACTTCGTAGTGGAATAATCATGAAACTTTTTAATATTTTGATTTCCCAAAAATTAAGATCATTTTAATTCTATAAAAAGATTAACACATAAATCATAAAAAAATATGAATCGTAATTCATACCTTATTCTGAACCTTGATCCTTTTTGTTAGATCGGAAAAAGAAAGTATGCTATATTTAGAGAAACGGTAGACTTCAAAACTTTTAAGAAATCATTTTTTTCAGCAGAAGCAACAAATCCAAATCATCATGCCAATCCATACATGATATGGTATAAGGATAATAAAAAACATAAACAA
>JAOTAY010000003.1:14772160-14789264 GCA_025629805.1 Erythroxylum baracoense | reverse complement strand
CAAGATAAATAATGCCTTTAAATAATTTGTCACTAAACTACAACCAAAGTGATTGGCTGTAGGGCATAAACTAACAGACAATTCGTTCCATAATAAACCCCTAGGTTAGTATATAGGCTGGAAACTCGTGATGCAGCTCCCGTGAGGCTTATCGGTGAAAAATTCCACGAGCCTAGAAGTCACAGCAAGAACTTATTTTCTTGATTCACAGGTGTAAACAATGCTACTTACCATAGTTTTGAAATCAATAATGCAAAGTGTGATATTTAAGTGTGAATGGTTTGATCCAACTCCAAATGTTGGTACAAAAGTGTATAACCGATACAATCTAGTTGAAATTAATAAGCGAAGAAGATTTCGACATTGTGAACCTTTCGTGTTGGCAATGCAAGCGATCCAGGTGTATTATGTCCCTTTTCCTAACTTACGACAAGATAAGTAAGATTGGTTGGTTGTTTGCAAAGTTAAACCTAGAGGTGTTTTTGAATCACGTGGAAAAGGAGAACAAAGAATTGAAAGTGAAGTGTTTTAGGAAGATGCTTATGAAATATATGCATCTGTTGTATATAAGCATAATAAACCTTTGAACGATCCATATAATGAATATGTTGAAATTTTATCTGGAGACGATGAGGAGGGCTAGAGATCTGAAGAAGAGCCTGAGTTTGATCCAAATTCTTCAGAACAAGAAAATGATTTTGATTTACATTTAAGTGACGATAGCGATTAATTTGTATTTGTAATTTAATACTATATTCAACAAATCAATTATTTCCTTTTCAGTATATTGTATAAAATATTAAAATCAAATTGTAATATTTCTACAAAATTCAATCAAATATTAATTTCAGGTTCAAATATGCCACCAAAGAGACCAAGATTCAGACCACGATTTGAAGGTAGTTACTGTACAGGTGAAGCATCTCATGGTGTAGCAGTTGGAGCTGAATTACCTCCTCCCCTCTAATTACTACATTTGTAAATGCGGCATCACCTTCTGTACTTGCTACTACACCATCCACCACCCCTACATCATCCACTACCATATATCGACAGAGATATCAGGAGTAAACAATGCGAATTAAAGAGACGGCCGCCAGCTGGAGCTGAGGAACCCGATGGAAGAACTTACATCACAATTGTCAATAATATGCAAGTGGAAATACATAAAACATTATATGTTTATAATTAAGTTATAGGTTTAAAATTTAAAAATGGTATAAATTTATTTGTTTTTATATTAGGTTTTTTCTATCTGGACCGTTCTCAAGAAACATGACATCAAAATTCAAGGATAAGATTGATCCTGAGGGTTATGTATAGAAGAATATCTCTCAGGCGACAAAGGAATTTTACTATCACAAGTTTGAGGTACAACAAAAATTATTATTTTCTTTTTTAATTAACAGTTTTATACATTAATTAGACAAATATTATTACATCATAAGTATTTATCGAATGTTTTTCTTTTATTTCAGAAAGATTTTTTTGGGATTCTCAATTTGATGTAATCATTTATAGAGTATGGGAGAGATGAGCATGTACATGTTATCGAGACTTTGTTGCTGCGATACACAAGGCCGGTGTACAATCGCCTTACATTTATGAAAAAATATGGAGTCGTTGGTAGCAGTATTGGACATCACTTGAGGCAATGTCCGTTTCAGAGCATAATTCGGCCTACAGACGTAGAGGACCAGGGGGAGAGAGTCTTCCCGTACTATGGGAGGATCTATTACCCACCACGAGCATACATAGAGACTTGTAAGTATCTACACTTGACATTTATATTCTCATTTCTTTTCTTTGCTGTATTTCAATTGAATTTGATGTGTGAATTTTGGAATAAAAATGTGTGTTTCTTGTTGAGAATGATAATGTTATAAATGTCTGGTGCCATATATCGCTGTGTTCTTGAGTTATTTTCTTTATTCAACAGGGAGTAAATATCATAAAAATAAAGAAAACTCTGCTGAAATTTTTATAAATTCTAGTACACTTATAACGTTTTATTCTTATGTGGGAAAAGTCTATAAGCATAAGGCCTACAACCGGTAAGCTCTTTTTGCACACTCACACTAAGAAACATGATGGTGTAACATTCGTCAACAATCGTTATAGAGGATTAAATGTACGTGATATTTATGATTTAATAGTAATACTTAATAATTATCACTTACTAATATAAACACTGCCTTCTGATAGGACCAAATACAAGAAAGCATTCAACAATAGTCTCAGCAGTCTGAAAATGTTGATGAAACTGAAACTTATCTTTATGCAGTAGGTGGTAAGGACCGTCGTGGGAGGATATTCGGCTTAGGTTCATTTTGTGAACACATGTTATTCGCAATCCTCCACGTTCGGTACAACATCTAGTAGACGTTCCATAACTAATAAAGTGCAAGAGCTTCGGAGCACAGTGTAGACATTAACAACTTAGTTGTAATAATCGATGGATCAGTTGCAACAGTCGATGCAATACATAGCTCAGCTCCGTAATGAGGTGGATAAGTTAAAGGGTAGGGGTAGCATCTCATCGAACCAATCAGAGCATCCTCCGTCTCCAAATTAATAGTGTACTTTTGGTCATTTAATTTGAATTACAAATACGTTTTATGTACAATATAATGTTGTTATTAGCAATTAAGATATTTTTAACTTTATATCATCAATCAAATTTCTGTCTAAACAAATTAAATATATACTATTAAATTCATAATTGTTTAAATTATGTATCAGCCATAACATCATCAAATAAAAAATATTGACTTATATATATTTTAAAAAATTTCTAGTTGATTTACTGACGGAAGATCGTTGTTCCGTCGGTAAAAACAATTGTATTTACCGATGACACACGACCAACCGTTGGTAATCGTAGACAGAATAACAAGTTCCTTCGCTAAGTTTACCAACGGAGGACTAAATCATCGTCAGTAATATCACTGACAAAACGTAACCGTCAGTAACATTTTAACAAACTTATCGATGGAAAGGAGCAAACCGACAGTACATTTACCGACAGACTACATTGTCCGTCGGTAAATTTACCGATGGTCAGAATAAACCGTCTGTATATTTACTGACAGTTAATTAATGGTCCGTCAGTAAATTTACCGACGGACAATGTTATTCAGTCAGCAATTATTAACTATGGTCGTTTCTACGATGCCTTTGTCCGAAGGTAAAATCTGTCGCTAAATTAACCCATTTATCGACAGAATGTTTATGTTTTCTGTCGGTAATTTTCGTCACAAAATGACATTTTTCTTATAGTGTGCATATATGAACTTTTTTAGCCATGTGGCTATCTTGGTCAAACGAGTCCAAGTCTCTCCTTCCAGATTTAGAACGTTTTGACGTACCCATTTTTATGTTTGAAAAAGTTTTTATTCTGCTAAGTATATGTTGCTTTGGCTTGCCCATAAACTTATAATATATCAAAAAACATTACTCAAAGAATTTTAAGTGCAGCCGCTAAATATATAATTATGATTGTGAAAATTTATTCAAAAGTGTCTTAATTATTTATAACCATTCAAAAATGATAGCGGGCACTCTAAATAAAATTCAGACTGAAAAAAATGAAAAACTTCTTTTATGATATGCAATCCTGATCGAATGTCTTTTACAGGAGATTCAAGTGATTGGAAACTTCTTGTAATTTATGTTTCAGTAATACGTTTAGAAGAGGATAAAGACACGCAAGAATCAACTTCACAAGTATAAGAATTGATTAAAGAGTCTTTAAGTCCCCGTAAAGAGTTTCAAATAATAGGAACATCATTAGTGTCCTATAGGAGTTCAAAAATAGGTTAATCCATATATTTTTATGGCTAAAGAAAAAAGGCCGTGTTAATTCTCACTTAGTTTGTGGATAATGGTACTTTAGTCCTATTATTTGAAGAGGATACGTTAGCATGTCATGACACACGTAGTACTATAGAGTCCGCGACGCATACAAACAGGCTACGATAGGAATGAGTGTAGATTTTCAACTCGATTAATATCTATACTATTTGACCCGAAAAATAGATATGGAGGTTAAAAAATAGATTTGAAATAGATGCTGAAAAATGTATATGAATATGAATTTAGATATGGGTCTAGTGATAACTCGAATCGATGGATACTCATATCCTACCTATTTTTTGTTAACTCTATTTTTTATTCTTTTTTGAATATTTATAGTTAAATATAATAAAATATTAATATTTTCTGACAAAAATAGCTTTAAAATATCTACTTTACTCCTCAGTTCTCACCTTTTTTATCATATTTTATTTTCTTATAAGGTGATAATAATACAAATGATACTGAGATGGAGATTTGAATATTGTGGAATTTACGCAAAGTCAATTTGATGTTTTTGATATTTTAGTTTTTGTTCCAGTTCTTGATTGTGAAAAATATATGTTGTCTTTGCACTAAACATTATGATTTTTGTTATTCCAATTTTATAGTTTTTTAAAACATATAAATCAAAATCTTGACTTATTATTATTAAACTAATTTTAATTTGAAGCGTTCGCAAAATATGCTTTTTATATTTTCTATTTAGAAGTTATATTTTTATGTACTATATAACTTGATGGATATCTAAAAATCTGAACAATACAATAGATTTAGATATGAGTAGTAAATTATAAAAACTGATGAATATGTATATAAATATAAGTTGAGTCATAAAAAATAAATATAAATATGAGTAAAATAATATCTAAACAGAACCCTACCTATTACCATCCCTAGGCTACAATCATTATACTATCGACGTATTGTCTACATGGATAACACATTGATATTTCAAAGACACAATGAAACCATACATGGCTTATGGGGACCACCAATTTAACGTTAACTAAAACTCACGTGTCTTTTTTAATATAGTCCTCATTAATTTTTGCGTATGTAATAATTACCTATCACTATCATTGACGTGTTGTATGATTGTAGATAAGGTACTGTTAGCAATAATAATAACTAATAAGTATCAATAATTATCTCACAAAACCTGTTTTTGTGCCAATATCCTAACTATCAACTATTATCTCACCAAACTTTCTCTATTCTTCTGAAGATAAATCCCGCGAAGAGCATCGAAACTCCCTTTCTCTCAACATGATGCACGTATTATGTTTTCTAAACATCCCAAGCGTCTTTTGTTTTAGTTTTTAGAGGGTAAAACAGTTTTTTTATTGTAAAAGTTATTTTAAAAAAAATGAGTGTTTAGTTGTAAAATTTAAAAATATTTTTTAATAAAAATAACTTTTTTAGAAATTAAAATACAGTTTGTTAAAAAGTTCATATTTTTTAATAGAAATGATTTTTTTAAAAACTAAATTACAATTTTTTAAGAAACTCAAATTTAGAACATTTTAAAAAAACTCTACTAACAAAAATTCTGCTAATATAAACCTATCCAAATAAGCACTAAGAATCCATAATCCGTGTTCTACGTATCATATATGTTTTAACCATCTATCTGCAAGTTCCATGTATTTCGTTTTCTGAACATCCTATCTACATGTCCCACGTGTTATGTTTCTAAGATCACCTATCAAGAAAATTGCGTAAAACTTTTGTTACTTATCAAATAATTTTTTATCATTAATAATTTAGTCAACACAAAAATTTTAGTTATTGCTATTATTATTATTGACACACCCCTTTAATACTAAGATTAATGTAGAACGGTATGATAGGTACGGAATTAAGGTGATAATTTCTCAATTTAGGTTAATATGGAATGTTGGCGTGGAATGTCCACGTGTCTTACTATGTCCTATAATACTACGCATTCATACGTGAAAATGTCTCGACATGGCATACCACAACAACATTATACTGAAATAGCACGTCATGTTTGTACTTCTCTTAATTCTCTTAACTTAAAGTACTCAATTAAAGGATTATGAAAAGTAAATTGACTTGAAAAAGAAAAAACTCTAAGTAAATGATTTGGATTGGGAAACCTAAGATAATAGAAAGAGTAAATGCACTGTTATCCCTTCGATTTATGAATTATATTTTGTAATTTAGTTAGTAACTACAATTGGGTAAAAGAGTTTTAAAATGATTTTATTAGTAACTACAATTGGTTAAAAGAGTTTTAAAATGATTTTACTTGGTGTATATTAACTTTATAAATCTAATCATAATTTTTGTGTTGACAATATCAATTGTTTGTCATTTGAAAATTTTGCACATCATCTAGATTATGTTTACCCCTAATTCATAAAACTTAATCATTTTTTACAACTAGTTGAATGTAGTATATATGTTAACTTCCTTATTAGATCAAGTGATGTTCTAACACAGTTTTTATGATAACAGAAGTGACGTTCTAACATAGTTTTTATGATAACAAAACATGTTAACACTAATCTTTTTTTTAATAAATAATCTTTGGTGATAGTACAAAGTTAATATGAGAAAGATCAAGCTCAATGGAAAGGTAAAGTGAGGAAAAGAGTCAATTGAGCAATCAAATGATAAATAAAATGAGCATATGGACTACATACGCAATTCAAGTGAAAAACTAAAAACAAGAAGGAATCAAACATATCAAGACTTAACCAAATTATTGTAATTCTTCTTGTAATCTTATCTTAACCATTTTAATTAATTAGAGGCTCAATGATTCCATGATCATTTGAATATAGAGCATAATGCATATATTCCGTTCATAATCAAGAGTAAATTTGTTTTATTCTTTCAAAAATATCTTAAACTTTAAAAAATGCTTGGGAAGATTTTGAATTGGTTTTGAATGGAGTTTTTATCAAAAGAATGTATTTTGATCTTTTAAATAACTTAAGAAATTTTGAAAATTTTGATTAAGGAAGTTTCATTGACCAATATGGGGATTTGGGTTAATAATGTTAAGGATTTTGGATAGAATGGTCAAATAATGTAATATAGTGATTGGCTAATGTCTTTTAAAAACATAAGTTAGAGAGTTATAACAACATTGGTTGACCAACATACTAGAATAGTCAACCAATACTATTGTTACTATCTATTGTAAAGACTAAGTTTTGTTTTTGATGACTATTTTAAGTTGATTTGAGAATAAATAAATTGCATATGAGTTATAAGAAGTATCTTGGGTATATTAGAGAGTTTTTACGAGCTTTGTGAGGCTAGAGAATTTATATGTAAATTACACGAAACATATTAAGCCATTTTTTTCATTTGTATAAGCAAAAGGTGGTTTTTTAGTTATATAATTATTGCAATTTAGGAAATTGCTTGAGTTACACTTGATGAAGGTTCCTCTTGATCTTTGACAAGATTTGTAAAAGGTTACTCTTCACCCATATAAAAGCAAGGTAATTTTAAGGATTCATCTTCACTCATAATAAAGAAGATATTGTATACTTGGTTGCTTTTCACCTATAAAGAAGAAGATACTGAATTTTTAAGTAGAGCTTGGCCAGTAAAAGTAGGTGAAGATTTTTTAATCAAACCACTATAAATTTCTTTTTTCTCTCTTTCTCTATTATTTTCTCCATTTTGTGTAGTCATTTTATATGAATCTTACATGATCATTTATTAGAGTTTTAAATAGGAAAAAATGAACACATTTAGTTCTCCCCCTCTATGTGCCTTCTAGAGACTAAAGAATGACACTAGAGCATGTCTTATTATTTTTTTATATTTTTAGCAAAATTTGAGTAAAGATTATTATGGCATAATTTTGATTCACTTTTTAACTAAGATAGTCAATATATGGGTATACCCACTTTATTTGAAGGTGGCTTACATATATTCGAAAACTATAATGGAACATTTTGGTTTAGCTAAAAAAGTTATATTCTTTAGGGAATTGTAGAGGATGGTTCTTATGTCTTAATGACAATCATAGTTGTAAATAAAGTTAAAACTAAGGCACCAAAGTGTAGAGTCTAAGAAGTAAGTATATTAATAATGATAAAGTTAAAACTAAGGCACCAAAGTCTAAAGTCTAGAAGTAAGCAAATGGACTTTATGAGGCTAGGGTTGCCGATCATCAAGGGCTTACATGACCATGTAAGTGACATACAATTTGTTGGAAGAGAAGACAAACAATAGTTATTTGTGGCATCAGATTAAATTAGACAGTAGTCAAAATTTCGGGATCAAAATGATTATTGTAGACTTAGTGATAACATTGTAGGATAAGATCGCTAACTTAACTAAGTAATTAAATAGCTTGACAGCCACCTCTTTCTCCTACTCAAAGTAGTTCTGCACGAATGGGAGCTATGTGGACAAAATAGCCACATTATAGCTCATTGCTTCATAGTGGCAAATAACAATGTGCAGTAATTCAACTTCATAGGAGCATAATTTGGTCGAGGAGGTAATAATCCTTACTTGAACATATACAATCTTAGGTGGCAGAACTACTCAAATTTCTCTTATCTAATAATGTAGAGACTCAAATTGAGAAATCAAGGCCAATTAGGATCTCAACAAGAAAAATCCAATGTAAATGATTCAAAATTGGACAAGCTTATAGACAAGCTCACGAGTATGGAAGAGACCCAAAAGAGGATGGAAGGGTAAATTAAGCAAGCAGCACATATTCATTCATCTTTTATTCACAATCTAGAGGTTCGAGTCGGTCAGTTAGTTGATGCATTATCTAAAAGGAGTTTGGGAAGCCTTTCGAGCAAAATGGAAGTAAATGTAAGAGGGCAATTTAAGGTTATCACATTTAAGAGTGAGAAATAGCTAGAAAACCAATACAAAAACAAGCTGAATCCCACTTTATAAAAGATCAAAAGAAGAAGAAAAATGATGAAGATAAGAATCAGGATCCTCCCTATGGTCCTCCTCCTCCATATCCATTGAAAATACCATTCCCAAAAAGACTTTAGAAGAAAAAAATTGATATATGATTTGCAAAGTTCATGGAAAAGTTGAAGAAATTGCAAATCACCTTACCCTTTGTAGAAGCATTAGAGAGCATGCGCAGGTAAATAACATTTCTCAGAGACATCTTATCAAGCAAGCGAAATTGGGATGATAATCAAATAGTCTCTATGATGGAAAGTTATAGCTCCATAATAACCAACCATATGCCCTTATAGTTGAAAGATCTAGGAGTTTTACTATGCAACCGTGCATCCAATTATGTAAACCAATTAAAATGCCCAAGTTTTGAATGTGCATGGTCGTGCATACATCTTATAATGCATGATATAATCTTCTTTTTATGGCATTTTCTTGTCTCATCTTCACTTTAATCCTTCTCCTTCTTGTTCTACAATGACAATTGAGTGTGAACATCAAGAGCATGGTTTAAAGAATGTGCTTTTAACTCACTTTAGCTATTATGCTTCCAAATTATACCTAAAACCAAATATGAATTAAAAAGAATGCTTAAGCATTTCAAAGCATTAATCACTAAGTTTCATGGAGTAAATGTATAAACAATCAAGCACACATCAAGTTCCCCCACACTTAGCCTTTGACCGTCCTCAGGAAAAACAATAAAATTAAAGTCACAAACCAAAACATTTACTCATTTTCCATATTTCCCAAGAATAGATAGTCATAAGCAAAAAGAAATATCTTCCAAAATTGTAGCAAGAACTCAACATTTAATCTTCTACTCATGACCAATTCATAATTATTCCCTTCAAAAATTGAGCAATCTAGGGTTAGATTTTGATAAAATGTGTTTAAATATGATAAATTCATGGGTAAACTTAAACTCCATTCATAATCAAGACATTCCACAACTTTGAATACCATTTCATTTCTCTACCACTAAGATTCAAATGCATAATCATGAATCAAAGGACTTTTTAAAGTTATAATATGGGCAAAGGTTAAGGTGAGATGTATTTGGGTAATGTAGCATAAAAGTTATCAAAACTAGTGAAGTAAGAAAAATACTTAATACAACATCAAGCGCAAAAACTAACATTCACTCAAAATTATGTACATTAGTTATAATGAATGCAAAAACTATGTTTCATAGATCAAAGTTAAGCTGTCACACTATAAACCACATGAAGTATAAATCACTTACAAAAGATGATCATAAACAATACTTTGTAATCATAAGGAGTGATCCTTGAAAACTACATGCCCCTCATTCACATCGTAATCAAATAACCCTTTCCTTACAACTTTAAGAGGAAAGATTAATCACGAATAACTTTGTAAAACAAATGCATTTCCTCCTTGGTAATTTTATTTAAACATATTTTTTATTTTCTTACCTTTTCTCTTTTCTTTTTTTCTTTTTTTTAACAAAAATTGAAAGAAGCTACATTAACTTTGAAAGTCATTGATAAGACATAAAATGACATCATAATAATTATAACTAAACCAAATATATGCATACCCCCATACTTATACTTTTGTGAATCCACAATCATCAACAATCAACAAATGCTCCACTAGCTTTAAGGTTGGGTAGGAAATTTAGTTAGGTTAAAAGCATGTAATGTGGTTAACACAAAAAGAAAGGTTAATAAAGCTCAAGGTGGCTTAACAAAAGGAAAAATCATATTAATAGGTAGGCTATTTGAATAATGTAGCTTATAAGACAAAGAGTGACTATATCATTTTCATGTTAATGCAAGTGATAAAAATGTGGTCTTAAATAGAAATTCAAAACAAAGTCAGGATGTACGTGTCGTGAAGGTCACACATGATCAAATGATAATGAGACTGATATAGATGTGTCAGTCTATAAAGGCTCAAAATCTCAATGTCTTGCTTCTACCACCAGTCGCTACTCTTCTAAAGATAATGCATATTGACCAATTACAAGAGTAAAAGTATATGCTCAATTTGCCATGAATTTTTAAAGTCAATTCACCCTCTAATTTTGACTATATAGTCTTAAAAGTAACAGAAAAAGGGAAAACATTTGTTTATTTGTTTGATTTTTTAAAACACCTAAGAAATACACATAAGCAAAGAAACACATATAATCGATAAGCAGGTTTAAAAACATAAATGAAAACTAAGATCTACACCCCCAAACTTAAAACTTACATTGTCCCCAATGTAACATCAAATGTAAGAAATGAAGCATTTAACGGAAACAACAAAAGCCAGAATGTAAATAAAAAGAAATAATCTTCCCTTAGGTTACCTCCCAAACAGCGACTTCATTTACTGTCGTTAGCTCGACTCCATGTTTCAGTTATCAAGTTATAAAATTTTTATCTCTAGGAATCACAACTTTTGCATTTTCCATTGACCTTCATCAGGATAAGGTTTGAGTCAATTATCACTTACATGAAATATCTTCCTTATTTTAAAACTTTTAATCTCTACGGCATTATAAGGAAGTATATTAGTTATCACAGAAGAATCGACCTAATAAGGATGACATTTATGTGAAAACAGTTTATATTTAACGCAATAAAGAAGCAAAATTTAACCAATGATAAAGCTTTTTGATAAGACATTAAAAACTTTGGTCTTCGCATTTGTTGAAACCACTTCTTGTTTACTTGTATGCTTTCACTCACAATCTTCTTATACTGAAAATTCAATCACATTAATTGCAAAAATAGAGTGGTCACTATAGGAGTGCTTATTAATACCAAAAATATTCAAATGAGTAACTTCCCTATCAATTTCCATCGTAAGGGTACACTCACGCAAATCTTAGTTAGGCTATGTTTAGATACGACCTCCCTAGCAAGATAGGTATTGAGTTATAGGAAATGTCATCATTCATGATAATCACAAAAAAATCACTAGGAAATATAATTCATTTACTTGCACAAGCACATCCTTAATCACCCCATCTGGGTAAGCATTAGTACAATCAACGAATTGTATGGAAACACTAGTTTCTTTTAATGGCCGTAAACTTAAAGAAGCATACATGAAACGAGGCATAATATTAATCAATGCTCCTAAATCTAATATAGCATGTTTAATCTTAATGTTTCCAATTTCGCAAGGAATAGTAAACATGTCTAGGTCTTTATACTTAGGAGGTATTTTCTTTTTAAAAAATGTAGAAATAGTTTCACTCATCCCAATGATTTCTTTGCCTCTTAATTTCTAATTATTTGTACACAATTTCTTGAGGAATTTTGCATGTCTTGACACTTGCTTGATCATATCTAATAGTGGGATATTCACCTTAACCTTTCGAAAGGTCTCCTAGATCTCCTTATCCTTATCCTCTTTATTTGACTTTGCTAACCTGCTAGGGAAAGGTGGAGGATTAGTCTTTACAACAATTAGGAATTTAACATTTACCTTTGAGTTTGATGGTATATCCCTTTCTTCTTCGAGCTCCTTCTCAATGTCTTCTTCATTATCCATCCTTTGAGTAATTCTTTCAGGGTCCTTAAGCTTCCTACCACTCTTCAAGGTGATCGCATTAACATTCTTCATATTTGTTTTAGGTTGTGATGTTAGTTTTCCTCCTCTTTGAGCTTCTAGATGATTTATCACCACTGTCATCTAGCTCACCTGATTTTTCAAATTACGAATGCTAGAATTCACCTCTTGAAATTTAGATCTAGTCTCTTAATGAAACTACTGCACACCTATTGGAATTGCAAAGTGTTAGTCAATATACTTAGCTATATCTTTTAATTACGTACTTGAGGTAGAGGAGGATTGTGGCCTTGATTCGAATGGTTGTGATCCTTGCAGCCTATTCTAAACGTGATTATGCTACCTATTTTCCCCATAACTCAGGTTAGGATGATCCCTCTAATTTGGGTTATACGTCTGGGAAAATAGTTGGGAAAATTCCCTCCTGTAGCATTTATATGTTCCATACTTCCCCCTTGTAATGTGATGTACCCATCAATCTGATGACTTGTAGTTGCATATATTCTCCACGCCTACACCTGTTCCTATCTGACTGTAAGTTTTCTAACAAAATATTTTAGCTCATTTAAACAATGTTCAATAGATGAAGTACTTACCTTGCTTTTGCAAACAACATTGCTACGAGTGCCAAATTCTTGGGTGTTTGCGTACATATGCTCAATTAGAATCCTGGCCTCTATGGGAATTTTCTCACATAGTGCCCCACTGCTTGTAGCATCTACCAAACTCTTTTCCATAGGTACTAATCCCTCATAGACATACTAGATAAGGAGTTGTTATGATATGTTATGCTGGGGGACAGTTGAAATAAAGCTTCTTAAAGCGCTCTTAATACTCATAAAAGGATTCTCTATTGTGTTGCTTTATGCCACATATACTTGTTGTCTTCGATGCTAGAAAATATTTTTCCAAAAACAACCTCTTCATCTCAATCCAAGTGTTCTCACTCCTAGTGGACAAATTAAATAGCCAGTCTTTGGCTGCATCTTTCAGTGAGAATGGGAAAGCCCTAAATATGATCTGCTCATCAGTCACCCCTGGAGGTTTTATGCTCAGACAGACCGCATCAAGTTCTTTGAGATGCTTATGTGCATACCCACTTGCAATTTCATGAAATTTAGGCAACAAATGAATTAGTCCAGAATTAAGTTCAAAATTTACATAGTCAGCAAAATTAGGAAAAGTAATGCATAAAGGACTTCGAGTCAAGTGTAGTGCAGCCAACTCCTTTAATGTTCTCAGATTAGCCATTGTTTCTTCAAATTCAAGCTCTTGTTGTACTTCTGGAGTTATTATAGCTTCCCTTCGTAATATTCGCAATTTCCTTTCGATTTCTAGGTCAAATTGTACATGTTCTCTATGAAAAGATCTTAGTATTACCATACACCAACACTAATAAACATGGAAAGATTAAGAGGTAATTGCCAAAACTAATTGTAAAAAAAATATATGAAACTAATTAAAATCAATAACAAAAAGTAAAACACCATATTACTCAACAACGGTGTCAAAATTCTTGACGTGTGTCGAATGGACCAGAAAATAAAACCTAACTCTGCACACTAAGATTTATAGTAGTAGTGAATAAGGATAATATTCACAAGGAGTGCTCGTCTACCTTTTGCAATGAAAGAAATTAGTGTTTAGGTTAGGGGGTTTGGTCTGGTGTTGAAGAAGAAAATAAAGTCAAATTAAACTAACGAAAGAAAATTAAAGCAAACGTAGGGGAAGGAAACACATAGGGCTTACGCTAAGAGTAGTAACTAAAACGTACCACAGGCGAAATGGATTTTTATATTGACGAGCGCAAGACAATGATTTGCTCTATACCTCAAGCTAGAGATTACTCCTAAAAATAAGAATATAACTCAAAAAGCTAGGAAGTAGCAATTAAAATGTCTTCACCAAATTAAACTAACGAAAGAAAATTAAAGTAAACAATTAAAAAGTGATAAAATTAAGGAATGGATTTTGAATCTTGTTCTCAGTTAAATCTCAACCTGCAAACGAATAAACATACCTCAGTGTCTTATTATTCTCATACCTCTCCTAGAAACTATTAATCGTATATTAACAATAAGCTCTATTAACCCTAGTTTTCCCTTAAGCTGTGTTTAGTTAAAACAAGCTCTTTAACTAAACCTAGTTGTTGAACAACCTAGAACAATTCCCTAGATTTAATAGTACAGCTGCATTTTAGGTTAAGAAAATAGATTAATCAAGTCAACAACCACATAAGCTTAGGTTATTTAACCAATGTTACGTTATCCCTAATGATTCAACACCATTTATTGCCATAAATGAATCTAAAATAAAACTATTATGTATTGTATTCGAGATTCTATCAATGGGTTCACATATATAAACAATCTAACAAGAAGGATAATAATGATTATTTATACATGAATACATAAATCAATAACCATACTATCACATAAAAAATCCCTGAAGAGAGAAAGAATAACTATACACAATGAATATATGCTTAAAAGTGTTCCTCGGCTTTGGTTTCACCTCAGAATTGGAAGAAGGAAGCTAGCCCTCCATGGGTCTCTAAAGAATGTATGTTCTGCCCCTCCTCTTCACCCAAAACTGATTCATGCCCCTCTTAGCCGCTCAAATTTCACTTTATATAAAAAACTAGGGTTGTAGGAAGATGCACAGTTGAATGCACAACCGTGCGTCCAATTGTGCAAACCAATTAGAATGCCCAATTCTTGAATGTGCACAGTCGTGCAAATGGATGCCTGGCTGTGCATCTTACCCTACATGATATATTTTTCTTTTTATGGAATTTTCTTATCCCTCTTCACTTTAATCCTTCTCTTATTCCACAATGAAAATTGAGTGTGAACATCAAGAGGATGGCTCAAAGAATGTGCTTTTAACTCACTTTAGCTCTTATGCTTCCAATTGTGCCTAAAACTAAATATGAACTAAAATGAATGTCTTAAGAATTTCAAAGTATTAATTACGAAGTGTCATGGAGTAAATGTATAAACAATCAAGCACAGATCACTAAGTTAATTGGTCGACTTCTACTTTTAAATTAAAAATGGGTGCATTAATTGTCTACATAACTTTTACCAATTTATCGTTAAAGTTATGCTTGCTCTTTGTGTCTATATTACTTGCTTTAAATAAGCATCAATAAAAAACATAAATTGCTTTAATATCTCCTCCATTCCTTTGTATTGTGGTGGTTGTTGTTAAAATTGAGGTCTCCTTTGGAACCTAGGTGGTCCCATTGTTTACCTGCTCCATTATCTACTTGCTCCTTCCATAAAAATTTTAGATAATTCCTCCATCCCATATTAGATATGTTCGAGAAAGAGTCCTTTCTTATGCCCAATTTCCTCCATAAGTAACCATTTATTTTGCGTTCTCATTAAGATTTGATGGTGGTTTAACATTTATGCATGTATTGGATAGGTACCCATACATGCCACATTAGTAGCACATCTTCCTATTGGCCGTATCATAATTCAAGATAATCTTCATCTAATCTAATAGATATGCAATTTATGTTTCTAAATTGGAAAATGCTTACATCTTATAAAAGGACGCCTTTGATTTCTTTCATACCACTATACTCGATGAGTTTTGTTGCCAAGGTCTCTATAGTCTCCTTCATCTCCTCAACAATCTTTAAATAGATAGTTCTTTATGCTATAGTGTCTACCATAGTTCTTTATGCTTGTAGTTCTTTACACTTTGACTTAGTTTAATACATGAGGGATTGACATTAACTATTGGTAATTATATGTCCCTTAAGTGGACCTTTTGTGGCTACTACTCCATGTCTACTATTAACTTATCTTATTGTGTAGCCATCTCTTCTCTTCTTAACATTACGTTTTTTTCTACAATTTTGTTCCATTTGAAGATCAAATTGAGCTAAGAAATCAAGTTATCACTCTTAGGTCTCCTATGTTGCATCAATTAACTGAAATAAATGAAAAATAATATTAAAAGATATAAATATAAATAAAATATAAACAAAACAAGATTAAGAAAAATAATAAACCTAGTTCCCTAGTAATGATGCTCAAAACTTGATCTACTTTTTAGTCTATAAGTGTAAAGAGTTAATCATTGATTGTTAAATAAAACTATAGATATTTCAAAATATTGACCTCGTAAAGAACTAGTACCAAATCTATTAATCTTAGTCAGAAAAACTGCAACATCCCACTACCATAGGATACATTCCTAAACTTTTAGGAACATAACATACAATAATGGTATGTTGGAGTAATAACAATTCTAACTTACACATGGCATCATCTAACATACTAGAAAATCATAACAAATTTTCTCTTAAAACATTTGCTTCATTCATTCATAAAATTTACACTGTTCTGATGAGCAATTGATTACAAGACCCTATACAGGTTCTAACAAAACTACAATACAGCAATGACTATTTTCCTTCGGGAGTCAGCTACCAGACCTCTGATCCATTTCTTTATCCACAGACACTTTATGTCCTGACTAAAACTTAAGTCTCCTGTCTCGTACCTGAAAAGCCACAGTGTAATTTTTGATGAGTTTTGCGAACTTAATGAGTGAACCATCATTGATGATTTTACTAGATTACAAAAATACAACACATATATCACAATTATTCATTTAAACAGATAAGCATTTATGCAGAAATTAACTTTACATGGCAGAACATACGATCATTCATTTAAATTTGCATATCGTTCAAACATTGCGCACGTACTTGCATGGGACATGCATGAGACTCATATTCGTTCTTATTGTTGTGACTGAGTGCCTT
>JAOTAY010000003.1:14755180-14765358 GCA_025629805.1 Erythroxylum baracoense | reverse complement strand
AGGTATTCATGGATGATTTTAGTGTGTATGGATCTTCTTTTGATGAATGTCTTGAGAATCTTGCCATTATCTTGGAATGACGTATAGAAACTAACCATGTGTTGAACTGGGAAAAATGTCATTTTATGGTGGATCAAGGTATAGTTTTAGGCCATATGATATCTACTAAGGGTATTGAAGTAGACAAGTCCAAAGTTGATCTTATTTCTTCTTTACCTTACCTCTCTACTGTGAGGGAAGTGCATTCTTTTCTTGCGCATGCATGTTTTTATCGAAGGTTCATGAAGGACTTTTCGAAGATAGTCACATCACTATACAAGCTTCTTTAACAAGATGCCTCCTTTGAGTTTGACGAGAAATGCAAGGAAGCATTCAACAAACTTAAGGAGCTTCTAACATCCCCACCGGTGATTCAACTGTCAGATTGGAATCTCCCCTTCGAGATCATATGTGATGCGAATGATTATGCAATGGGGCAGTTTTAGGACAAAGAGTGGGAAGAGCTTTGCATGCCATCTACTATGCTTCAAAGACTCTAAACCCAGCTCAATTGAATTATTCCACTACTGAAAAAGAACTGTTATCTGTGGTTTTTGCTTTGGAAAAATTTTGATCATATTTGCTTGGTGCTATAGTGATTGTTTGTCTGACAATGCAGCTTTACGATACTTGCTCACAAAGAAAGAAGCAGAATTGAGGCTGATCAAATGGATTCTCCTCCTTTAGGAATTTGACTTGGAGATTAGAGAAAAGAAGGGGGTAGAAAACGTGGCGGCAGACTATCTCAGTCATTTGATAAATGAAGAAGATGATATCCCTCTACAAGAAACCTTTTCAGATGAGCAATTATTTTTTGCCGATGTGACACCACCATAGTATGCAAACATTGTCAATTTTTTAGTTACTAAAGAATTACCTATTGGTTTGTCAAAGGCTTAGAGGGATAAGCTACGAAGTGAAGTGAAGTTTTATGCATGGAATGACCCGTATCTTTAGAGGCACTGCGTATATCAAGTTATTAGGAGGTATGTACCAGAAAATGAATCACCGTCAATTTTAACCTTCTTCCAATCATATGCTTATGGAGGACATTTTGGAGTGAAAATGACAACTCATAAAGTTCTGAAGAGCGGCTTCTACTAGCCAACATTGTTCAGAGATGCATATACCTTCTACAAATCCTATGATAGATGCCAACGATCAGGTAACTTATCCTGTAAGGATCAATTACCACAAACTCCTTTGCTTTTCTATGAAAATTTTGACATTTGAGGTATTGATTTTATGGGACTTTTCCATCTATCTTTTGGCTGTACCTATATATTTCTTGCAGTTGATTATGTTTGTAAATGGGTAGAAGCCAAAGCTACCAAAACTAACAATGCAAGGGTTGTTGCAGATTTTTTTAAGGCTAACATTCTTTCTAGGTTCAGGATACTGAAACCATCGTTAGTGATAGAGGATCCCATTTCTGTAACAAGGTGATGGAAGCAATGTCTAGAAAATATCACATCACACATAAAGTTTCTACTGCTTACCATCCCCAAACCAACGGCCAAGCTAAAGTCTCAAATCGAGAAATCAAGTTAATCCTGGAGAAAACAGTGCAGCCTAATAGGAAGGATTGGAGTGTAAGACTGGAAGACGCATTATGGGCCTACAGGACGACTTATAAAACACTAATTAGGATGTCACCATATAGGCTAGTGTTTGGGAAGTTATGTCATCTTCCGGTAGAATTACAACACAAGGCATATTAGGCTATTAGAAGATGCATCATAAACTTGGATGATGCGAGAGTGCATAGGAAATTACAACTTCAAGAGTTGAAAGAGTTGAGGAATGAGTCATATCAAAATGTAGTGATATATAAGGAGAGGACGAAAGCTTTTCACGATAAGATGATTTCGAGGAAAAGCTTCTCGGTGGGCCAGAAAGTGTTACTATATCATTCCAAATTCAAACTATTTCCAGGTAAGTTGAGTTCCCGTTGGGATTTGTTATCACTCATGTCTTTCCTTTTAGTGCAATAGAGATACGGAGCCTCAAAACTCATAGGACATTCAGAGTGAATAGTCATCACTTAAAGTCATATTATGAGGGTTTCCAAGTGGAGGATTTAGAGGTGTTGGTGCTGGAGGATGTGACTGGAGTCACTTGATGCACGCTACTGAAGGTCGAGCCAATGACGCTAAATAAAGCGCTGCTTGGGAGGCAACCCAAGGGGAGTTAATTTCTGTCTTTTACATTTTTACATTTGCTTTTTTTTGATAACTGCTCCATTTCTTGCATTTAATTGTACATTGAGGACAATGTAAGTTTTAAGTGTGGGGGTAAGGTACATCAGTTTTTATGCATATTTTTTAGCTTAATTGTAGCTTATGTGACTTCTTAGGAAGTTTTCAAAATCAAATGAACAAAATAAAAAATTTTCTTATTTTCTGTTGCTTTTAAGATTATTTAGTTTTAATTAGAATGTGAATTGATTAGTAAAATTCATAGCAAAATTTGGCATGTATTTTTGCTCTTGTGGTTTGTTAATGTGCAGTATTCTTAAAAGAGTGGTGACTAATGGTAGACTAAAAATAGTGAGGTTTTGAGCCATATTAGATTGACACATCTATATCAGTCTCACTGTTTTGTTTGTTATGTATGACCATCATGACATATACATCCTTATTCGACTGACACATCTATATCAGTCTCACTGTTTTGTTATGTGACTTTCATGACATATACATCCTTACTTTACATTGATTTTCTATTCGAGACAACATTTTTATCAAATTCATTTTTATGAAAATGATTAGGCATTCTTTGTTGATTACGAGCTATAATAGCCAAATAGCCACCCACCTATGTGAATTTTCCTTTGCTAACCCCCTTAAGCTTTATTATCCTTTTCTTTTGTATAAACCACATTACATGCACCTAACCAAATTCCCTAGCCAAGTCCTAAAGTTAGTGGAGCATTTGTTAATTCTTGATGAATGTGATTGTATAAAAGCCTAAGTGTGGGGGTATGCATATATGTGGGTTAGTTATATTTTCTAAAATTCCATATTATGAATACTATGTTGATGTGGCTTCTACCACTTCAACTTTTGAAAAAAAAAGAAAGAAAGAAGAAAAAAAGTCAGTTTGAATAAAAGTACCAAGCAGGAAATACCATTATTGTGAAAAGTTGTTAATAGTTTATCCTCCTTAAGTTGTATTGATTGGGTGTTTGAATATATTGCATATGAGGCAGATGTGGTTTTGGATGGAGCACTTTTTTTTGTTATGTTCAAGTGGATTATGGTGTCAGAGCTGAATTGAGTTGTGAAACATAATTGTTGCATTCTTCATAGTTGACAGTACCCAGTATTGAATGAGTGTTAACTTGTGCACTTGATATCTCATTGAGTATTATTTTTTCTTCACTAGCTTGATAGGTTTTTATGTTGCATTAACCAAAATACATCTCACCTTACCTTTGCCTACATTACAACCTTAGAAAAGTCTTTTGATTTATGATTATGCATGTGACTTTTAATGGTGGAGAAATGAAATGATATGCAAGGTTATGGATTTTTATGATCATAAATGGTGTTTTAGTGTACCCATGGAAATATCTTGTTTAAACACCTTTTGTGCAAGTCTACCTCTAGATTACTCAGTTTCTAAGGGTAGTGAATATTGATTGATCATGAGTAGAAGCTTTGAATGTGGAGTTTTGCTTAGGTTTTGAAAGTCATTAATCTTTACTTATGGCTAACTATTCTTAGGAAACATGGAAAATGAATAAAAGTTTTAGTTTTTGACTTTGGTTTTGATGATATGCCCAAGGAAAGTCAAAGGCTAAGTGTGGGGGAACTTGATATGTATTTAAATTTTTATTCATTTGATATACTAAACTTAGTGATTAATGCTTTAGAATTGCTCAAGATACTCACTTTGACTCATATTGATTTTAGGTACAATTTGGAAGTAAAGAAGTTAAAGTTAGTCGAAAGCTCAATATTTGGGGCCATTTTGTGAAGATTAATATTCACTTGTCTTCATGAAGTAAGAATGAGAAGTATTAAAGCAACTAAAGACATGAAAAATCAAGATGATGATGTACGTGAATTTAATGGCATCATAATTCACACATAAACCGAAGATCTATGTATAAAGCAAAGGATGATGGAAGGTGGACAAGCAAAATATGCATGCAGTAGGTGGAAACACAAAACGACGTGCAGTGCACGACAAAATGCAGTCCACGCTAAATGAAACGCATATGCATAGCAGTATATAAGGAGCATCACAACATAGAATAAGGGGGAGCAACGTAAATGCTATCTACGTTAGCGCAACTGTATCTGTGTTTAACACAGAATGCAGGCAGTGTTTATGTTTAAGGCTGCTTTTATGAAATGTGACACGCATAGTAATGAGAGGAAATTGAATAGTAGACGTGGACCATAATTAAATAAAAAAATCAGATAAAAGGGAGAGCGCTAGGTTTTCCTTCTTCATTTTCTCACCATCGAAGCATAGAGAAGATGGCTCACACTTGGAGCATAAAAATGGAGATGAAAGGCTAACATCCCAACATCGGTTCAATGGGAATATCGACACCAAGTCACGATTAAGCTATTTTAATCATTTTAAGGTTGTAATTTCTTTTCACATTGGTGTGTTGTTGGTTTTGATTTGATTGGGTTTTGGGATGAATGATCTTAATACGTTATTTTGATTTTTTATTTCGAACCTATTGGTAAAACATTAAATGTAATCCGTAATAATTACTTTTGATGTTTGTGAGTAGCATCTAATGATCTAATATCGTTAGGAACAACATAACGCAGGTTAGATAACCCGATCGTGTAAGGTTACTGCTTATATTGATCATTTTCCAATTCGTAATGTGGCTTCCAAATTAAACCTAGAGATTGTATCGTAGGTTATTTGGTAGTTATGTTCAATTAATGATCGTTTCTTGATTAAACAAAACCTAAGGGAAAACTAAGATTAGGAGAGTATTCTGTTATTCTCAAATCGATAATCTGAAGAGAGTTGTAAAGATGTTAGGATGATGAAATATACTTAATCGTGCTTAGGTCGAAATTGAACGTACTTAATCGTGTTTAGGTCGAGATTGAACCTAGAACCGGGCCTTATGTATATTCGACAGTTTAATCATTTTTGATTACTTGTTTTAATTTTTCTTTGATAGTTTACTTTTACTTTAATTTCTAAATTGCTGAAAATCCAAAACCCCCTTTTATATTTTCCTTGCATCAATTAACTTTGGTTATAGAAATTAACTGAAAATTCCCTGTCAATTTTATCCTGACTTATCCTAATTTCAAATTTTAGTATGCAGAGTTAGGTAAATTTTGTAGTGTATTCGACACACGCTGTCAGTGGTAATTATTTCAAATGGGGCAATAGGTAGCATGAAGTGAATTTCATTTGAAAAAAGCTTGATATAAGCTTATCTAACATTCAATGGATGGTGAGGTAACCCAATTATTATTTTACTTATCTTACTAATATCCTTTTGGATCACTCTCCTATTATTACTCAAGTTTGTGAGATTTCTTTAAAGAGGCCTTTTCAATTCAACAACTTTTTATGTGAGTTGTTAGATTTTGATGATGTTTTATGGAAACACATAAGGGCAAGATTTTTTGGGACCAAGCAATATATCCTTTTCATGAAATTAAAGTTGATGAAGCTAGAAATGAAGATGTTGTTTAGGAGTTATATAAGCAACACACATCATCTATTTAATACTGCGAAGGGCAATCTGGAGAGCATTTAACAACCAATCCATACCAATCTTAACTCTTCTCTTTTATTGGAAAAGGAAAAGGCAGTTATTCATAACTTCTATAAATTTTAATGGTTTGACTATTCTCTATCTCGACTTAACTAGATAAAATATGGAGACAGAAATACATTGGTGTTTCATAAATCAATCATTGCAAGGAAAGCTGTCAATAGAATTGTCTCTCTTGAACTAGATGGTGTTTAGCTAAATTCACAGGATGAGCTACTACAAAGGGATCTTAATTATTTTTTGAATTCATGAATAAACCCTTAGAAGCACACTCTTCAGTATATCTTCTTTAGAAAATTTTACAAGATGGATTGTCCTCTCAAGAAACTGATGATCTCATTCAACCTGTCACAATTATAGAGATTGAAGATTCACTTAAGTCCCTTCATCCTAATAAAGCTCCTGGCCATGGTTTTAACATACATTTCTTTGCGAAGTCTTGACCATTTACACGAAATATGGTGATTGAAACAATTCAGGAATTCTTTAGCAATGGTTCCCTATTGAAAGCCCTCAATAAAACTTTTAACACTCTTATTCGTAAGAGTGGAGAGCTTCGATACTTTTCTGATTGTCAACCTATATCATGTTGCAACTCCATTTACAAGTTGATATCTAAAATCTTAGCTTATAGGATTTGAAAAATTATTCTTATTCATATTGGTGACTCACAGGGTGCTTATACCTGAGGTGGGGCAATTGGAGATAATGTTCTAATACTTCAAGAGTTGATAAGGTCTTATTATAAGAAAACTGGAAAAACTAATTGTTACATCAAAATTGACCTGAAAAAGGCATATGACAGTGTGGATTGGGAGTTCATAGAAAATATGCTATCTACATTGAACTTTCCAGCTTTATTTACAAAGTGGATCTCTAAATGTATTTCAACATCTAGTTTTAATTTTTATCAACAACCAGTCTACAAAAACATTCACTGGCTTAAAAGGGATAAGATAAGGTGATCCCTTCTCACCTTATCTTTTTAGTTTGGTAATGGATACACTTAGCAGGTTACTTCAAAAAGTGGTGAAAGGTACCAACGGATTTAAATTTCATTTCAAATGTAGAAGATTGGGATTAACTTACTTATACTTTACTGGTGATCTTATATTGCTCTCTAAAGTCAATCCTATTTTTGTATAAATACTTATGAAAGACCTTAAAATGTTCAACAAGATGTCAAGTCTTGTTATTAGTTATTTAAAAAGTGACTTATTTGTATCTCTTAAGGAATCCAATCTAGAAGAAATCTTATCCACTATTTTGGGAATTTCTAAACAACAACTTCCTTTTATGTATCTTGACATACCTATGATAGATACTAGGAAGAGTGTTAGGGATTTTGCTTGCGTTATCGATAAAATAAATGGTAGAATTGCTTCTTAGAGCTCTAGATATCTTTCTTTGACTGGTAGAGCACAACTTTTCATATCTATTCTGAATTCCATCAGTGTATATTAGACAGCTCATATTTCTTTTCCTATCAAAGACATAAAAACTATTGACATGATTTTTAATAGATTCTTGTGGTCAGGTGGCAAGGTGAAGATGAAGTGGAAAGATGTTTGTATGCATAGAAAGCAAAGAGGGCTTGACATTATTTCTCTCCAATCACTCAATAATGTTCTTCTTATAAAGAGACCATAGAGGTTACTGACAAGTAAGCAATCTTTGTGGTGCAGGTGGATCCATACTTATTTTTTAAAAATAGGTGCTTGTGGGACTTCAGAGCTAATTATCTTGCTTCTACTACATTCAAGTCCATTATAAGGATGAGGGAGAGATTGAGACATCAGTTTATCATTTAATTTGAAATGGGAAGAACACCTTCTTTTGGTTTGGTAATTGGTTATTTGTTGGGCCTCTGATTAAGCTACAAGTAGCATAACCTCTTAAATACCTTTTGGACTTACAATTTTTAATATCTAAATCTCTCGCTAAGAGGAATTATATAACAATTGCTAGCATACCTGTAGAGTTGAAAAAAAGAAATTAGTCAGACTTTTCTTACTTTAGATGAGGATTGTGTAATATGGAGAAATAATGCTAATGGAAGATTCACCTACTCGTTTTGTAAAAAGGTCATTGTTGGTGATTTACCAACACTACAGTGGACAAATTTGATTTGCTTTGTTTTGATCATCATTATCCTCAGGCTTCTACAATCGTGTGGGTGGCTATGCTGAATAAGCTACGAACTTTTGATAAAATTGCAAAATTCAAACAACTTGCTAATTGGTGCATTCTTTGTAAGAGTGACGAAGAAATGTCTGATAATTTATTTTTTGAGTGCAACTATATGTCCAATACTTAAAAATTCTTATTGTGTAGATGTTTAATCTCTGAATCTCCATAAAATCTAAGCCAGCTCTAGGAGTTATGGAGTGATATTAGATTCTAGAACAGAACTGCAAGATGGTGTTTTTGCATTTCCTTATCTTTTCTTGTGACAACTGTTTAGGATGAAAGAAATGATCAAATTTTCTGTGATAAATGCATCCTAATTAGCCGTTGGGTAACCTTTTAATGCAGAGGATAGGAATGCATATTATCTTTTACATACATAAGGGACTAGAACTTCACTTTCTTAAATCTCATTGGGGAGTATAAATTTAATTTCAAATCTTCATGTTATCTAAGTTTGTAGCTTGTGGCTAGTTGCGTTTTTTGTAATTTCCTAGTTGTCATGTATTAGTACTCTCATTTTGAGTGCTTGTTGTGGCTTAATTTAATTATTCATACTTTTCTAAAAAAAATTACCGCTTGTTACACATTTAAGATTAGTGTAAGTCTTGTTTTAAAATTTGACTTTTGTTAGTTGTTATATAATTGATGTTTGACTTACCTTATAACTACCAACAATTTGGCCTTATTTGTTTTTATAAAATAAAAGGGATTCTGACACCAGTCTAGTACTATATCTCAACCCTAATTCCTTTGTGAAAGATAGATGCTTGTTCTTTAGCCATCAATGGTAACTAGTATGTTATACCCCATTTAGCTTCTCCTTTTCTTAACCTTTTCAAGTGAGAATTAGCTTTTCTATAAAGTTATATTTTTATCTTCTAAAAGGATCCAAAATCTGATTAATTAGACAAATACAAAAAAATTTGTACTAAATCTTTTGATTATTCTCAAATCCATCATCTATAAAACATAGAAAAAAATAAAATCCATATAAAATTTATTATAAAGCTACCAAATACCAAGTAAATTAACCAAAAATAGTATCGAAACATCAACCTATCACTTATGTATAGATGAACCTAGGCATATATATTAAGGATTGTATGGAGATCTACACATAGACCTATGTGACGCTTCCAATATTAAGGTAACCTTTTGAAAGGATTCAAACAATTTAGTGGATTCTGAGAGTAGTTAATCAAGTAGAAATATCAGTTGTATCATTTGATTGTTGTGATTTGCATTATACTTTAGGATTTAAATTGTTATGTACGTAGTGTTAATTTGAGTATTGAGTGTGTGTTTAGGTTTTAATTGTGTTAGTTTATGTGTTTAAGTGTTTTTATGGGTTAGTATGAGCCTTTAAGCTTAAATGTTATATTTTTGAGGTACCTTGATGCGTTTGTTAGTGTTTCGGGGTAAACAACGAAGAACAGAGAAGTTTTGAAGAGTTTCAGGCCAAAAACACGGCCGCCCACGATCATGAAATTTTGGTCATGATTTGATAGAGAGCTCTAAACTAGGCCACAATCATGCACTTTAGGCCACGATCGTGATAGAGAGGGTTAAGTCGTGATAGAGAGGGTTAAGCACGATCGTGACAATTGTGGCCTGCATCGGGTAGACACAAAAACAGCTAAAAATGTCAAGTTTTACAGATTTTTTGGACCCTTTCGACCCCGAATCAACCTTAGAGCTTCCAAGGTATAAATAGAACATTAAAGAATAGAAAAGGGAGCTTTTGAAGTTTTCTTTGATCAGCCACCAAAAAGGAAACCCTAAAAGAGAATCTTGAGAGATCGAGAAAGGGACGAAGGCAGATAAAAGAGGAAGACGACACGGACACGACATGCTTCCTGGAAGAAGAAGCTTTCTAAAGTCGTGGCCTCCCATCATCCAGTATAGTTCTGTTTTCTATGTAATTCAGTTTTATTTGATTATATAATTGGGATATATAGTTTGATCACAGACTTGCATTATGATTGATGTTCTATACTCACCTTTGGATTATTATTTTTGATTCAATGAAATCTGATTGTTTTATGTGTTTATTGAATTAATTGTGGTTTAATTCTGCACTTCATATCTCGATAATAAACTAAGAGGGTGAATCGAGAAAAAAATGATTAAATTGGGCTAACGAGAGTTAGGTAATTTAATAGATTCAGAATTAAAT
>JAOTAY010000003.1:14714617-14730690 GCA_025629805.1 Erythroxylum baracoense | reverse complement strand
TGTATGTGATGCCATGTGGAGTTCGATAGTTATTTCACGTAGCACTCCATTATCTTAGGTTATGTGTCGGAATGACCTACGGGCGTTCCGGTACGTATCCTAGGGTAATGGGGTGTTACATATTGTGATTAGATGTTGTGATTAATTGTCGTATTTTCATATTTCATTAATAAACCGAGTGGGTGAACCAGATAAAAATGATTGGATTGGATTAATAAGAGTTAAGTGATCCAATATACTACTTGATTAATCCTATCAGTTATTATGCAAAGAGAGATCTTGTATGAGGCTTGGTAGTTTATTAGAGAGCTTAAGATTTAATTAAAGTTATGGGTCTTTTGTTAAATGAGAGATTGCAAATTACATAATTCAGTTAGGGTGATTTAGGATTTAATGATTATAACTTAAGAGAGAGTAATAAATCTTACAATAGTCTAGAACCAACACCACAATAACGCATAATTAACTATATTAGCATTAATGATAGGGAAATCCCCTCTCTCGTAATTTGGTAACTCTTTTTGGTTAATTCCCTTTGTGACTTTTGTGTTGCTCAATTTTAATTTCTTTTGCATTAAACTTGCGAGTTAAATTCTTGATAATCACTTTCTTGCATTTACTTTTCTTTGAAATTTTTATTTTCAATTTATCAATTTTCTTTGCCTTAGTTAACGTAGGATTAGATTAATTCACACTTTCTCGTGGGATCGCACGTACTACAAAATCACGACCCATGCAAAACAAACAACAATAGGCATAATGCCTAGCCGTAGTAGATGTAACTGCTCTAGGAAATAAATGACATTAAATGGATGAGGCCCTTTTATAATCAATGATCTCAACTATTTCTTTTGTTGTTTTGCTTTATCTAGGTGTGTTGATATGGTAGGACTTTTTTGTTAGGATAATCCTAATAGAAGTGAGATCCTTTAAATTTAATCTTGATATTAGTTTTTATCTTTTATTTTTAAGAAGATTAGATAAGATTTTAATAATATTTATAGATGAGAGGTATGGAAGCCTACATTCATCTCGGTTAGTTTTTAGTTTTTCTACATTCTTAAATAGTTCTTTATCTTTCTTTTATATTTTCTTTGAGAACTATATGCAAATAAACTCTTTTTTTTCCTAGCCAAAGGTTAATTGGAGTTTGATTCTTCAAGAATTGTGAAATCTAATTGTTCTTCTTTAATCTTTTGTTCTTTAGTATTTATATATCTTCTAAAATTATTAATATTAGTATTTATTTTATTTATATAAAAGCCCTATTTTTTAATTATCAAAATAATATATTGCCAATTAGAATGATTAAATATTTTATATCTTTATTATTTTGATGCTTAGCGGTGAAATAATATGGTTTAATAAAGGATATTTGACTCATGTTATGTGGACATATAATCTAGTCTAAATAAGAATTAGTGGTCTCTCTATTTTTTAATGTTATCTATTAAACAAACCCTAAGAGTTTGTTTAGGGTTGTTTGTTGTTTGTTTAGGGTTGTTTGTTGATAAGATAATTAACTAATTACTTAGGGGCCATTTGGTTCCACTTCTATTTTTCTATTTTAGTTTTTAGTTTCTGTTTTCTATTTTTGGTTTATGTTTTTCTTTCAAGTAAAAACATAAACCTGTTTGGTTATTAATATCAATGTATTTATATTTTTATTACTGATGATAATTAGATAAAACTTAAAGATAAATTATTTTAATCAATTACATTTATTTTAATCTCTTATATAATATTTATTAATACATTATCAATAAAATTATTTTATTTTTAAATAAATAATTTAAAAATCAAAATTTATTTTAATTATTTAATCAAATTTTATTTGAAATTTATATATTTTGAAGATACTTTAAATTTAATTATATTTATTAATATTCATTTAATTAATTTAATTTTATTTAATTATAAAATTAAATAAATTATTAAATAAAATTAAATTATTCATAATTTTTATTAATAATTAATTTTTATTAATTAATTATATAATATTAACTTAAAATTTTCTTAATTCTTATTAATAATTAATATATTAAATAATTAAAATATATATATTTAGTTGATACTAAACTAGATTATGAAAAAAACAAAAACAACTTTTTGTGGTTTTCATAAATTTTGAAAACTGGAAGAAACCAAAAACTCAAACAAACAGGTTTTTTTTACTAAATTTGAAAATGAAAACAAAGCAGAAACAAACAGGCCCTTATTTTATTTAATAAGAAAGTAAGGAGAGATAAGTTGTTATAGCTTGTTAACAACCATAACCAGTTTATTAAGGAAGATAAGGGTTTATCTTTGAATTGATGATCAATTCAAATTATCAAAACTAAAATTATAACTTGGGCTAGGTGTTTGTTATCATTTGAATTCTTGATTTGTTTTTCTAAGTTTTTTATTTTAAATTATTTCAATTTCTATCTTAAACCCCCCTCTTTTCCTTCACTTTGTTGACTTAGAAAAGAAGAAAAACTTCGTCACTACCTATAGATTCATCCTTACTCATTGCTACATATAGTTGAGAGAATTTATGGCACCAAATTTGACTCAATAACCTCTTTACATAAACTATCCAAATTTATATGTAAGTTTTGAGCTTAAGTCTAGTTTGATTCATTTTTAATCTAACTTTTGTGGCCTAGAGAATAAAGATCCTTACAAGTACTTAAAGGAATTGCATTGGTATACTTAAGTCTAAAATTGCAAGGTGTACCTGGGGAGCAAATTAAGCTACATACTTTCCCATTCTCATTAGGTGATAGAGCTAAATATTGGTTTTCCTCCTAAGTCCATTGTTACATGGACATATTGATAAAGTTATTCCTTGAAAAATTCTTCCCTACTTTAAGAGCTGCCATCATAAGAAGGGAAATATGAGGAAAAACGAGAAAAAGATAATGAATATTAGGGGAAGATTTAAGAAATTATATGCTAACTACCTTCAACATAGGAAAAACTCCTCATTCAATATTTCTATAAAAGATTATTACCAGTGGAAAGAAGAATGACAGATGTAGCTAGCAGAGGTGCCATAGTGAATAAAACTCAACCACTAGATATTTAATCTCCACCATAAATGTAAATTCTCAACAATTTGACCTTAAATAGGACTCATATTTAAGAAGAGTGAATGAGGTAAATGTGTCTACTCTTGAATAAAAAAAATTCTAATTTAACCTCTTTTATCCAACAGGTGGCTATAGGAAAGATGCAATAAGTCAATGCTTATGGGATTTGTTCCACTCTAACCTCCAAGCTGAAGCATGCTTAACACTTCAAGATGATATTGAAGAGCATTCTAATGTTGTTGGAGGATTTTAGGTCTACTAGAAAGGAATTGTGATCCTTACTTTAACACTTATAACCTTTGATGGAGGGATCACCCTAACTTCAGTTATAAAGCAAAGCCATATAATTCCTAAAATTTTTAGAGTCGATTAATAGGTCTACCTAAATAGCCCACCTTAAAGCCAGATATCTCTCTTAAAGATATGGTTAAATCATTTGTGGCTAACTCACAGTAATTTCAACAAGAGAAAAATCAAGCATCAAAATTTTAGAAAATCAAATTAGTCAATTGGAATCATAGGTTAGTATATTAGAGAATCAAGATAAGTTACCTTTGTAGACCATTATTAATCTGAAACAAAATTCAAATACAAACTTGTGAAGTGGGAAAGATTTGAATGAAATTAGAACAAGATCAAAAACAATCTGTGGTCATGCCTTAAAAGAGGAGATAGAAAAATAATTGCCAACTCCCTAACAATAATTTGATCATTCCAAGGTGGTCAATGATGAAAAACCAAGAGCATTGATGAATAAACATCCCTTATCTAAAAGATTTGCTGAATTGAAGAAACAGGAGGAGGAGAAGGAATTTCTTAAGACTTTTCACAAGGTAGAGGTAAATATTCCCTTATTTGACACAATAAAATAAGTGCTTTGCTATAAAAAAATTCTTAAAGAATTATGCACCAGTAAAGGTAAACTAAAAGGTAGCAAGATGGTAAATGTGGTGGAGAATAAGTTAGCTATTCTCTAAAGGAAACTACTCCCTAGATGCAAAGACTCAGGTACATTCACTATCTTATGTCTGATTGATAATATTAGAATTAAGAAACTTATGTGTGATTTTAGTTCTTTAATTAATATCTTTCCTTTGTCTATTTATGAATATTGAATGTTGGTCCATTAAAAGAGACACGTGTGGTCATCCAACTTGTTGATAGATTTGTTATATACCCTATTGGATTCTTAGAGAATGTTTTAGTGTAAGTTAATGAACTATTTTTTTCCTACTAAATTTTATGTACTTATTATGATAGAAGATAAGTCTCCTAACTCTACATCATTTTACTAGGGAGTCTAGTTCTCAAAATGTCTAAAATGAAGATTGATGTGTATAGTGGTGCACTTACCATAGAATCTGAAGAAAAATCATTAAATTCAACATTTATGATTCCTTGAGATACCCTAGTGATGCATCATTTGTCTCTGTTGTAGATGTTTTTCTTTAGTACAAGAATTTTTTGTGCTAGATTATTACGACAATCTTAAAGGTAATATTTGGTAACAACCTTAAAACAAAATATTTACAAAATTTAGAGAAAGATTTTGTCATCCACTTTGATATTCAAGTTATAGTCTTTAAGCTGGAATCACTTTAACTTTAAGGTATGATGTTACTAATGTTGAAATATAACAATCTTATATAAAAAAGGGCTTTTTTCTTTTATCTATAGGTGCTAAAATTAGAATTAAAACCTTTTCTTAGTTATTTGAAGTATGTGTTTTTAGGGAGAAAGTGAAGCCTTTCTAGTGATAATCTCTAACAAACTTATAGTTTTAGAAGGGAAAATTGATTGCGATTTTTCGATATGTGTAAGTTTTAATATTTAACCTTGATAATCTGCAAGCGTACGGGTTGTTTGCGTAGTACGTAAGGTGTCGATCTCACGAGGAGGGTTAATCTAATCCTAAAATCTAAGGCCAAAATAATGCACAATATTCAAAATGTAATGAAACCAAAATAGGAATGCAATTCAATCAAGTAATTCAATTCAAGAATCAACCACGAAATATTAACAAATTAGCAATTGCAATGTACATGTTCAAGAATCGATCTAAAAAACTACCAATTGAGAGAAAGGGAAATTTTTACCTATCTTTAACAGTAACCTAATCGATTATGAATTATTGGATCATTGGTCTTAAACGATCCTAGGGTTGATTACTCTCTCTCAAGTTATAACCACTAACCCTATAAACCCTAATCAGATTATGGAAAATTGCAATTTCTTAATAAACAATCTATTTAAACCCTAATTAGATCTAAAGTTTTCCAATAAACTACCGAGAACCTATGTGAGATCTTTCTTCACCCAATTACCGATTTGATTAATTTCTTGTTCTTATTAAATCACCAAACTCTCGTTAGCCCAATTTAATTATTTTCATTCAATTCACCCTTAGTCTATTACCAAATTATGCAATCTCATAAATCAATCACAATTAATCCAAATAACATAAAACAATAAGATTTTTATTAAATCAAAGATAAAAACAACCCGAAGGTGAGTTTAATCATCCCCAACATTCACATAATCCTATCATCAATGGTTATTCCAATTTTATAAACTAATAAAATTGAAAATACACTGGAATCTGAATGGATGATGGAGGCAGCAATGTCAAGAAACCTCCTATAAACCTCCTATTCTAGGAAGTACTTCGTGTTGGCTTCTTCTCCATGTCTCTCTTGCTTCTTCTCGTTCTCAATCTCTCGATGAACTCTCTCTAGGGTTTCTTAATAGTGGCTGATGCAAAAGCTCCTCATCTTCTTTGTCTTATTCTTTATATACCTTTTGTGTTTTGGGCAACCCTATGGTTTTTTTGGAGTTCAAAAGGACCAAAAACTCCCTCAAAACTTGACTTTCTTGGGTGTCTGTGTGTCTGCCAGACGTAGGCCATGACCGTGGCCCTGCAAGCCATGATCGTGGGCCACAACTGAGCCTTTTGTCATAATCTTACTAATCAGGCCACGATCATGGGCCATGATCGTGGGCTGACTCCAGTGCTTCCGTCACGATCATGGGTTGTTATTTCAGCCCGAGTGTCTCTAAAACTTCTCCATTCTTTGATGTTGGCCATGAAACACTAATAAACACATCTAGGTACCTTAAAGACATAATAATTAAGCTCAAAGGCTTGATTAACCCATAAAAAACACTTAAACACAATTAATTAACAAACTAACACAATTTTAACTTAAACATATATTAAACGATTAGGTTAACACTTAAATACATATCAAACTAAGCCTTAAAACGTGATGAAATTCACACTTATCAACATCCCCACACCTAAACGTTTGCTTGTTGTTAGGCAAACAAAATAACAAACATAAAGAAATTCACACAGCACACATTGCAGTAATGAAACAATGGCTTCAACTTCATAAAATCAACTTAATTTTAAACACAATCATTCAAGTCATTTCAATCATTAACATGCCAAATCCACGTCTTGGCCCTTTGAACTATAAATACAAATTAATCCAGACTCAAGTGTTAAATTGTTTACCCTTTTCAATTGCACACATACATTAATAATTCTTTGGTCATTCAGACTCTGTAACTACTCCTAAGTACGTTTTTATGAAAAGTCACCTATTACAATTTCGGTAGGTTTTATAGGGCACAGTCTGGTAGGAGAGGAAGTGTGGTGACATAAACTACGGTTCAGTAGAGCCGAGCCAGTGGGTCTGGACAGAGAGGTCGTCATAGAGGCCGAATGAGTTCTGGGAGTGCTACTAGTAGGATTGAGGTATGGAGCAATCAACCACAGTCTCAGGCTCAAGTCTATGCCATGACAAGATAAGAGGCTCAAGATTCTCCAGATGTCGTTGCAGGTATGTTACTAATATTTACATTTGAGGCTTATGCATTGCTACATCTTGGATCTACGCATTCTTTTATTGCACCGCATATGGCATCTAGGTTGCATTGTGATAGGGAGTCATTAAGATGTGGATTAGAGGTAAGTACACCAATAGGTAGTATCACTGTGATACGGAATGTCTACAAGAGGTGTTTGATTCGAATTGATCAGGTAGAGTTAGAGAGAGACTTGATTGTGTTACCGCTAAAGGAAATAGATGTTACCCTAGGCATGGATTGGCTTACTACTCATAGGGTCATCATGAATTGTTATACTAAGGAGGTAATTTTTAAATCTCCTAATTTAAAATCCTATGATTAGGGTTAAAACCCTAGGATGCTTTATAAATACGATTTTTTTGAGACTTTAGAAATGCATTTCATGTATTATATGGCATACACATACACGTGAATAATGTTGTTATTCATGAAATAATTGTACATGCATTCATTGACATTTTTTGGGTATAAGTGAATTTTTAATGTGATTAAGTGTGAATTTTGGATAATTAAATTAGTGTGTACTAAAATAATGATAATAATTATTATTCAGAATTTTGGTGAATTATGGATTAATTGTCTTGGATAATTAAATTGGTTAGTATCAAAATAAATTCAGAATTTTTTTGAAGAAATTTAGGATATTTAGGAAAGCTATTGAAAATTTGACGTATTTTAGATTAAGAAAAATAAAGAAATTAAAAGACATTATAGAGTGACAAATGGACCAGTAGATAAGTGACAAGTGGTAGCCTTACATTGATGACAAATGGGCTACGTGCAAGAGTGACATGTGGCATTGTGTGATGAAGTCACCTAAGTTATGTTTGAGTAAGAAATTTTCTTCAGCTCTTTTGTTTAGTCTCCACCGGAAGTACCATCTCCTTTCTTCTTTTCACCATCACTGAAAACATATCCGCCCATTTCATCTATTGGTTTTTGGATAATCTATCAAGGTTACACCTTGTGAAGTTTTCTGTCATTAGAGGTTTTGATTTTGGCTAAATCCCTTGTTTATATATCACCGAAACCAGCTGTTTGCTTCCTAAGTTTTGAAAAAATTTCTGAAGAGAGAGAAGCTTAATCAAGTAAGTTTTAGGCATGTTTTAATGTTTGTAACTAGATGCATGTGTAAATGGAGTACATTTTCATGCTTGCGGATTGTTGCATGCATAAATGGTGCTAATGCATGTGTGGGTGGTAAAGGAAGAAGCAGATTCGATAATATGAATAACCAGATGAAAGTTTGAAGTGAGCTGGAGTATGAGATATGCAGAATTTACTGAACATACATCTGTATTTTAGGCATAACTTGATCTATGACTATCTAAATTGGATGGAATTTAATTCAAAGTAAACTAAAGACATAGAACTACATTTTTCATGAAGGAATTGAATTCTAAATATGTCTTTAAGAGTCTAGAAATTTGGATTGAAGATGATATTTGTGTTCTGCCAAAGTGTGAAAATAGTCTGTGGATTTTTTATTATAACTTGAATGATACAGAACCAAAATTACATGCAATTAGCTTCATTAGAAACTTAAGGCATAAAGGAACAATTTTTCAAAAGAATTTTTTGCTTAAATCTTTCATATTCCTTGTCAAAATGACCATGAAACATTGACTCGAAGGTTTGTTTTGGGAAGAGCTGGGAGAAGTTGGAATAAAAGGTAGTGTACGATGCTGTTTGACAGTTTTGAACATCCTTCATTCTTTTGGCTATAACTTCTTCTTCAGACCTCCAAATGACTTGCTTTTTAAACCAAAAAACTCATAACACATTTTTATTCCTCTTCATAAAAATATATATCCATCTGAAGTCATTCTGGAAAGATTTGATTGATGAATTTAGGATGAAAATGAGGAAGTGAACCGGAATATTTTCATTGAACATGCTTTGGTATTTTGAGTATATCTTGATATGTATATTTTTAAAGGAGTTGATTCTTAATTAAGATTATAATAGAGTCATACGGCGACAACTTTCTTGAAGAAGTCTAAGTTTAATTATGTCTCTAAGTATTTCAAAATCTGGCTCGAAATTGAGAATTGACTCAGGCTGTAGTACTACCAGAGACAGAAATCATGTCCTGTTGACATTGAATAAACTGTATTGATAGAAGCCGAATTAGACAAAATTATCTTCACAAACTTTTTAGTTCATTCTCCTATCTTTCAATTGGTATTAATTTTGTAATTTTTGGATATCTTAGTTGAAAGATATGAGTTGTATAATTTGAGTGTATGATCATGAACTAGCCAAAAGTTCAATTATACATAGTCTGTGATATTATGAGCATGACTCATAGAATACTAAACCAAATTGGATGATCTTAGAGTCATTAGAAACTTAAAACATGTGAGAACAATTTTCCAGAAGGAAGTGTTGCCAAATTACTTTAACATTGTGACAAGAAATTGAATGAAGAACCCAAAATTTGTTATGAACATGCATTGTACATATTCATTATACATAATTGTGCATTTATAAATTCATAATTGTGCAAAATTGTGATGTGTGTATGTATGCTATGTTATAGAGGATCACATTAAGCGATAGCATCTAGATATTACCGGGACTTCAAGTCAATAAGCTAAAAGGAGCATCTGTGAGTCAACCTAGATGATCTTCCTAAGATTGATTGTTTGATTTATTTTATTTAACTTCTAATTATTGAACTGTTTGTGATCTGAATATGAATTCTGGACTTAAATAGTCCGAGTTTAATAGTTAAGAATGTATTGGAAGTGTATATTTGCATTTGAAAATTGAATGATATATGTTTGCCTCTGAGTTCGAAATGCTAAACGAAAGTTGATTACCAGACTGAGGTCCAATGAATATAAGATTCTGTCTGTGCATCATAAGTGAATGTTATTCATGGCATAATCTATTATTTGATGCATTTTCATAAAATGCATGCTCAATTAAAGGCGTTGTGATCAGAGTAGCCAGTTTGAAAGAGCTATAAGCTCAGTATTCTACACATAGAGCTCTGTTTCGTGATTTCTATTTCTGACTGATCCTAATGGGCTAGTATCTACTTCTGTATCTGAAAGGCACTCGATCACAACAAATAATAACGAATTGAGAGTCTCATATGCATCTACAATTGCATATTATGATTATGAAATATATGAATGTGAATTCTTTCTGAAATTGTGATGTTAAAATGATATATCATGATAATGTGATTGATTGGGTGTTCAAATTCTGAAAGAAGGTATATGAATTGTATTACATTCTTATGTCTTATTTTGATAGAAAATGTTATGAATCTGATTGGTTGTATGATATCTGTGTGTGCCTAGAGTGAGATCATCAATGATGGGTCTCTTATTAAGTTTGCAAAAACTCATCTAAAATTTTCAACATGATTTTAGAGGTACGAGACAGGAGACTTAGATTCTAAGATTTTCTAGAAGCACAGTTTGGACTAGATATGAATCAAAAGTCTGTCAGCTGACATCAAAGGAGTTGTAGATTTCATTTTGTAGTTTCTTTGATAAGTAGAACTTTTGTTATAAAGGTTTGTAAGCTACTATGTATTAATGCAATAACAAGTTGAGTTTTGTTTTAAACGTTGTATTTTGTCACTGTTACATATATAGTCAATGCCATGTTTAAGTTGGATATATACTGCCATGTCAAAAGTGAAGGTGAGATAGCTAACACGCCACTATTATAGATTATATACTGGAATGTCCTCAGGGTGTTTTGGTATCTAATTTATGGTAATGGAGGTGATACAGTAAGGGGCTTTTGTGAAGGTATCAGAGAATTCGTGCCCATTTCGGCCTCATAAAACTCGTTAGAAAGTTATGGAATCAAAATCAGGTATTTTGTTATTTCTTTGTTATTTCCTTTCACGTTCGATCTGGAATACGTAATTAAGACTGCTATTACGTATTACACACACAATTGGTTATATTCAATAGTTGTTCTCCTAATTTTCAATGGTATTTTTTTAAATGAATTCTGACTTTCAAATGAGGAAATTACTTGATTACATCCTTTTTTGGTGTAATTATAATTAATGAACTTTCTATTATAATTACACCAACTAAGCCCAACTCTGAAGATAACGGTCAACTAATCCCTAATCTAACTCCCGCCAACATTGGGTTTACTTCTGTCCAACATACATTAGGTTGCTTCCATATTCATCTTGTTCTTTATTTACCTAGGTGCACGCATGCACTGCGTTTCCAAAGCTTTCTATTTTCCAAAGCCTGACATCCTTACTAGTCAACTTATATGGGTGAGTCTGACTTCCTCATAGATCAGGGTCTGAATTTGGACTAGTACTACTAGTCCTATAGCAATACATGGGTAAGAATCCACAAGTTTTACGGAATAATAGATGGACTCTCATTAATGTATAGCTTACATTTTCCAATTAGGGAAGACGAGGAACAATTCCTATCATATGTCAGTAATGTATGGTTCTCGTGGAACAGAATTTCTGTATACTGAAAAGCAGGCATGTTTAAGTATATACAAGGATGAATACCAGAGTAGGATTATTGTTTAACATATAAACATGACAAACATCTATGATTAAAATCTCTATTGAAAACTGCTTTGATGCCAATAGTTGGAAAAGAAAAAGGAAAAGACAAAGTAAAATGTAATGGAACTAGGTCTTTTGGCAGTATGTATCAAAATTTATGGATTTTTCACATAGTAAGAACCTTAGATAGTTTTTCTTCTTCTTTTTCTATAATTTTGAGAATGGAGACAAGAATCTTAGATAGTTTTTCTTCTTTTTCTATAATTTTGAGATTACAGACACGACATTTATTTTTGTAGACTCCTAGCATTTACACGGTGATCAAGAAAATGTTGCCGATTACTTAAAGAAAATGTCGGGAGAGATAGAAACCTTTATGTGTATATTGTGGTACATGGTAGCTATGATGTTGGGAGTGCCAACCATTTGGAAGGAGATTGTAGTGGTTGCATGGTCAAATAATGGAAATCGGAACTTACGACATTTAGTTCTTTCAGAAAAGATATTTATCCAATCTTCCTATATAGGTACCAGCACTACAACAAACTACGTTTTTAGCAACGAATTTAATCGTCGCTAAAGAAAGACAAATCGTCGCAATTATTAATGTACAACAATTTTATTTCGTCACCCTAGTCTTCGCCAAATTTCGGTAGCAAAACAACATCACCGACGTTTCACAAAAGTCATTGCGAAAACATGTTTGCGATAAAAATAATTCGTCGAAAAAACTTATTACTGACAATAGAGAGAAATGTCGGTAATGGTTTTGCGCGACGTTTTCTTTTGGTAGATAAAAGTCTTTTCCCCCGAAACTTATGCATCGGTATTTATTTTTAGTGACGATTTGGTTTTGGTAGCAAAAAACTTTTAGCTACCAATTCTTCGTATAGGGAAATGTTTTTAGAGACATTTCTTAAACGTAGGTAAAAAGTTTTGTGATGAAGTAGCTTTGGTCGCTAATATGATTTTGTGACGATTTTTTGTAGCAAAAACGATTTGGTTACGAAATGTTGGTTGTAGCAAAAACTTTTTAACGACATTGTTTGTACGTAGTGAATTAGTTTTTGTGACGAATTTCATTTGGTAGCTAATAGTATTTAGTGACGAAATGTAATTTTTAATTTAATAATTATTATAATTTTTATACACGAATTTATTTAAATTTATTACAATTTTTAAGACTTTTTTTGACGAATTATTTTTGATAACTTGTATTATTTAGTAACAATTTTTAATTTTGAAATTTATAATTATTATAATTTTTTAAAACGAATTTATTTTAATTTATTACAAATTTGAAGACATATTTTATATTTTGTAAATAATTATAAATTGAAATTGAATAAACATATAAAACGTAATGCATTATATATAAAACAATATTTACATCATTTACAAACTAAGAGTCCGAATCAGAGTCACTAGCACTAACATATGAAGAACTTAACATTTGTTTAACCAATTTTCGAAGCTTGCTAATTTGTTTTAATTCCTGATTTAACTTTTGTTCTGTACAATCTAATTTTGTCTACAGTACCTGGTTCTCCTCTTGAAGGGCCATCAACAATGCTAGTCGTGAGGAAGAGGCTCCAACAGGCTTAGGGTCATATTCAAGGCCTTTGATATAACCCGATCACCTACCAAGGACATTGTTGCAAATGTCATCAATATTGGGCTAATTTCCCTCAGCCAATGACATCTGCAACAACTCCTCCATCTGGTTCTACAATATAAAGTAGAAAATGGAGTTAACTTAAAAATTATTAGTTAATATTATATAGAAAATAAATAAATTTATTTGTACTTACATAATTACTTTGTGCCTCTTCAGACGTCTAGCCTTGCCCTTCCTTATAGTGTGTGTGCTTGTGCAGTGTGATCCTATCACACTGTTGCCCTTGGAGTTGTGTTTGACTATACAATAATTAAACTAAAATTTAACAAATTAGAATTTATTGTATTAAAAAATCGAATAATAAATTGAACACATTACACTTACTAATTCTTGTCAAACAAAGACAAATGATCTGGAGCCAGTGTTATGTGGAGTCGTCATTTTTGCTATGTCAGCCTTGGCTTTCTGACATTTTTCCCAAATTAAGAGTATTAGTCATAAAATGTATAAATACAATTAATGGAATGAAAATATGAAGAGAAGAAAACAAAACTTAAATTGCGGTGAAGCCCAATAATCACACAATTTATTCCAATTTTCTTCAGTCTCCCTTTTCGGCACATATCTCCTGGCATTTTCATCGGAAGGAAAAGACTGACAATATTTATGCAGTCGATAGCAGTGATCATTCACCCTTTGTTTCAGCCGTGAACCAACACTGTTTGAAACCTCAGGCTGCTCGATATCTACAATATTGAGTTTCATATGTGAAAACACGTATTAGATAAGTTACTAATTTAGTAAAGTAAAATTACAATACTTCTAATAAAATAAATTGAAATAATATCAAAACTTTATCCAAAGCATTTTGTAGCAAGTTTTCTTCCTTCAACTGCCTGACATGTTGAAGGCAAGGCAACTCATTCCGAACAATAGTACCTAACTCACTAGCCAATTTTGCTGCTTGGATCATATCAACTGGGCGCCTTTGTGTCGGGTCAATCGTCAAGGACAACTTAGAATTCATTGTAACATTCATCCGTTGCAATTCAACACCTTTTGTCTTTCCTCTACCTCATTTTCTCAGGCCAGTATTAAAACCTGATAAAACATCATAATGCTTAAAACACACAAAATATATAATGAGAGCATAAATGTATATATGATTGGTTATCATTAACAAACCTAAAGATCCCTCATGACTACCAGACGATGTTGGTAAAGGTTGTTGTTGCTGACTTTCCTCATGCGATGATACAATTGCTGGTTGGTCTGTCGGAGAAACTTCATCGCCTATAATCACCCTCTTTCCTTTATTACAACCAGGTGCCATTGTAATCAACCTGTGTAAAAATCAACAACATTAATATTATAAGAAAATAGACAACAAATACAGAAAATCATCAACTACCACAAAAAACTAAACTGAAACATTAAAAATATGCTTTTAGTCATCGTAAATAAACATAACTACAACATCAACAACATAAGACCTATAATTATGTTATTAATATTTGAAACAATACAAACAATGAAACTTACATTCAATCATCATCATCAAGATGAGGAAAATCATCATTATTAAGTAGATGTTCGTTTGATTCTTCATCAATAATATATTCCAGCAAAGTACCGTCATTGTCATTGAAGTCATCCTGAGTATAGTATTCATCTGTTTGTAAGATAAGATGAGGTTGAATTTCATCTAATTGAACTATATTTAGCTCGATATCTCTCCTATGGAATGAAGATATATCTGTATCTTCTACTGTAATGCCTTCGTTATTGATCTCCAATCTGCTATCTTGATAGACTTCATCAGCATCTTCATCTAATTCACCAATATCCATTTCATAAAAATCAAAGACATTTCTTTGTTGAAACTTTTGAACAACCGTCCAATTGCGACCTAATATAGTATCGTTGACGTAGAAAATTTGTTTGACTTGAGTTGTAAGGACAAAAGGATCATTATCATACCATGTCTTACTAACATTTATGCTAGTAACATGCCTGTTCACTCTCATGTCAGTTAGATCAAACCATTTGCACTTAAGTAGAACAACCTTCTTATTTTTTATGTAGAGCAACTTTATAATTTTAGGTATGACACCGTAAAAGTTAATTATTTTATTGTCATGACATCCTTCATCGATAACCCCACTATTTTGACTTCTAACTCGACTACCTCGATCTTGTATGTGATATCGCACCTCATTAACGATGCAACCTGTGTATTTCTTCCCACAAATATGAGGCCCACATGCCAAACTATATAATGCTATTGTCGCTTCTTACACGTTACGGTTATATAATCGTATCATCTGTACGACAAATTTAAAATAAATATGAGGATGAGACATATTCTCATAAATACATAATATATAATTAATATGAAATTTACTCGATTTCTAAACCATGATATAAACTTCTGCCTTTGTTTTTCTTCAACATTAACGATCCCTTTGCTTCGAATTATGTCCTTGTGCTCTCTATTGGGAAATAAAAACACAGTAACATCAATGAGTTAATGCAGCAAATTGTAATATGATTGTTTGAATGAAAAGGAATATATGTACTCCATGTATGTATCGACGTTCTCGCAATTGTTCAAAATTTACTAATGGGCAATTTCGAATTCGTCCTTACTTAACTCGATATATTTACTCGCATCAAGTGGCCTCACCTTTTGGGAGAAAATAGACAAACCAATATCATCATTGAAATCAAAGTTACGTTATGTTCTATTAAATCTCGTCTCCACATCAGTTAAGTACATTGAGTAAAAAATCAAGCATTCATTTACTATATAAGCCTCCACAATAGACCCCTTTGGTCGAGCTCTATTACGTACATAATGCTTAAGAGAGCATAAAAACCTAAACATAAATAGTTAAACACTTAGGAATTGTTACTAACAAATAACATAGCAAAAACTTGTTGAATTTAATATAAATTACCTTTCAATTGGAAACATCCATTGAAATTG
>JAOTAY010000003.1:14690643-14714517 GCA_025629805.1 Erythroxylum baracoense | reverse complement strand
ATGATAGATTATAAAAATGTTAGCTTTAAAATTTTTGCAAATGTAAATCATTTAGCGACGATTTATAAAATCGTCACTAATTGCAAGCATTCAACGACGTTTTCCATAATTCGTCACTATATGTCGAACATTTTGCGACGATTACTAAAACATCGTCGCAAAATACTGGACATTTAGTGATGCTTAGGAATGATCGTTGCCGGATGTTAAAGTTTTTACGACTAAACAGAATTTTGGTTACCAAATATAGACTTTTAGTGACACTAAAACATATCTTTGCGAAATGTACAACATATTTAATGACGATTTACAAGTTTCGTTGCTAAAGTGACGTATTTGGCGACGAATAGCGTTAAACATCACCCATTGTTCTATATTTAGTGACGATATGGTTTCAGCGTCACCAAATATTAAGCATTTTGCTACTATTAATTTTATTCGTCGCTAAATTTTTTCTTTCAGCGATGCTTTAGTTTTATGTAGGTAAACGACAAGTTTTAGTGATGACTTATTTTGTTTCGTCGCAATATGTTCTGTTTTTGTGACGAAAGCAGTTTCATCGCCAATGAAATCGTCACTAAATAGTCCATTTATTGTAGTGTGTAGTCTGAAACTTTTGCTCCAAGATTATATACATGCAGGGACAATGTTCTTGTTAACGAATATCTCTATTTTCATTTTTCAAGACAAGGAAAACCTATATTATGATGCTTCGTGGCCACACAAGATCTATAGAAATACCCCTGGTTCGGAGAATACTACCATAATCGATCTGAAGATACGATAGATATGGTCTGATAAATTTCCTTTAGGATCATGATTTTCTAGTGAGTGCGGCACTTATTCTTGCTTGGTAGGTATGTTGTTTGGCTACTGATAGTTAATTCCTCAAGAGTTACTTTATCATGCTTACACAATTGAAATGGAGCTTTTAGTGGAAAGTCATCATCTATGTAATAATGTCTAAGTTGAGGGTGTAGATCTATGCCTATATGACATTTTACCATAAAATATCAGTGGTCATTGAAGCACTTAATTGTATGTCATTGTTTTTTTTAGAATTTAAAAAATTCATTAATAAAGGAATAAAGAGTGTCTAGATATGAGATAGGCTATAGTTGCCTGTCAAAATGTCGATGTTAAAAACAAACGTCAGAACTCAACTATAACAGCTCTCAGTAAATCAAAAACGACGATGTTACAAACCGTTACAAACCATCGAAGACAATGTCGTTTAGACAATTAGGGTATAACGACCCTTAGCTTTAGTGATTTCTATAGAACTTTCTCGATATGGGCAGGAGATAACGAAGGCACAAGCTATGTCAATGGAGGCTATCTGACATCTTCCTAGATCTGTTTCTTTGCTCAGCGCCAAGGATGTCACAAGTTCAGTTAAATCTCTCCTCCTTTTTGAGTTGTCTTCTAGTGATTAGGGTATTTCAAAATTTCATCTTCTAGATAGAACTTTTTCTAGGATTAGCTCTCAGCGGAGGGATACAGAGGGGTGAACTTACCTCAGGTGAACTTCTCATAGTGTGGTTTCCTTCTTTATAATAGAGTCTTCAGTTTTGACATCGATCTATTAGTGACAGGGACATAGCGTCGATCTTTCCTGAATAATGCTTCTAGGAGGAATTTTATCAGAGGATCTCTTCTTTTCACCAGGTATTTCGAACTGGATATTTCATTTTGCACCGATGGTATTTGATTTGCCTTGCTTGTGGATTGCTGCTTATTGAACTATTCTGTTATGGACTGTTGTAGACTTGCCCCTTAATTGTGTGTAGATATGTGTAGCTAGCGTTTAGGAAGAGACAATGAGGTTTAGACTCTCCATGTGAGAGCCATTCCTCTGCTACAGTAGAGGTTCAACTAATGTGTAATTAGTTGTTCCCTTATACTAGCCACTGTGTTGTCAGTAAGGGAGATTTGAGAGATTTATTTCTCTCTGATTCTTCTATTATTCCTCTCAGTCCAAATGTCTTCTGCACATGTAGCAACCAAGATCAATAGGATGGCCCTATCATATTTAGAAATATGTAGTTGAGTTAATTCCCTTATAGTGTTAGAGAGTCTTCTGTGATTGGAGCCAGTGATGTACAGGGTAGAGATTTTAGACCAGATCCTATTAGAGAAAACACACTAAAAAAAGAGGTGATCTTTAGTTTCATCCTCTATGTTGCATAGAATACACCTTTTTGAGGAGGAAAAAAACTTCAATTTATCCATAGTGCTGAGTCTGTTCAGCATAGCAAGCTAGAGAAAGAAATTGGTGTTAGGTCTCAGGAACTTGTTCCAAATCATAGGGTACCATTCTACCCTATTTACAGGTCCAACCCTCAGCTTTTTAGCCTCCTTTATAGTTATAGCCGAAACTGAAATACCATTCCATAAGTAAGTATCCCTCTCCCCAAGACTTCTAAACTGTGGAATGGATAGGTGTCTGATTTCCTCTGGTGTTAACATCCAAACTCCATTACTAACTATCTCAAAGAGCTTTGTTTTCTAAGGGAACCTTTCCAATAAGTTTCTTGCCAACTGGTTTTGAATTAAAGCTCTTTGCCCTTTCCAGTTGTCATACCATAAGGATAGTCTTTCCCCTGTTCCTATCTGATAAGTGATATTCAGTTATACTTCATCCCTCATTCTTAAGATTTGATTAAAGAACCAAGTATAGCTGTCCTTGGTTTTTAAAGCCCAAATACTCTCACCTTTCAGTATGTAGACATGTATGCATTTGAACTACAATGATTGCTTGTCATCTAAGATTCTCCAAATCCTCTTAAGAATTAGAGTAGAGTTGTACTTGCTGATTGACTCCAAGCCTAAGCCTCCTTCTTCCTTAGACTAATAGATAGATTTCCAGCTGACCTTTGCTATGCCTTTCTCATTTTTACCTTTTCCCCACAGAAACTGCTTCATAAACTTTTCAATTAATTTAATGAGCCCTTTAGAGAGAAATAGATGGGAACACCAGTAGGTTTGTATAGACAAGATAATCGATCTCAGCAATTGTAATTTCCCTCCATATTCTATTTGTCCATGAACCCAATCTTTTTTGGATTTTCTCGATCAAAAGAATGCATTCACAGAACCTAAGTCTTCATGATGATATAGGAATTCCCAAGTATAGAATAGGATGATCCTTAACTACCATTCCTGTAGCTTGAGACAAGGGATTTGACAAATGAGAAGCACTTTTGGAGAGGATAAGGTAACTTTTCTTGAGGTTTAAACCCAGACTTGATACCTTCTTAAAAGTTTGGAGAGTATCCATCAATAAAGAGACTAAGACAACATTTGTTCTGCTTAGCAGGATTAGATCATCTGCAAAACATAAACTAGTTAGGGAGAGTTTCTTACATTTTGAGTGATATTTGAAACTGGAATCAGTTAAAGTGTTATTCTACAGCGTTTGAGTAAGGACCTCCTTGCATATAAGGAATAGATATGGAGAGTGGGTCCCTTTGTCTAAGTCCTTTCTTTCCTTTAAACAACTCCGTAGGGCGCCCATTTATTAATAAATTATAGGAAGCTGTAGTTATGCCTTCCTAAATCCAGGTTTGGAAATTAAGGGAAAAATTCATGGCCTCCAAAGTTTTGAGAAAAAAACTCCAATTAACACTATCAAAAGCTTTCTGTAAGTCCACTTTGATCGAGCAATTTAGAGGACTTTTTCTACGATTATACCCTTTTAATAGCTCCTGCACTAGAAGGATATTACCCCTAATATCCCTGTTGTTCATAAAGGCTCCATGATTCTCACTAATGAGAAAGGGTTTATTTGCCAAAATTTTAGCAATGATCTTTTAGAGGAAATTTGTGCATGAGATAGGTCTGAATTCACTCCAGGAGGTAGGGTTGGAAATTTTAGGGATCAAGCAAAGAAATGTCTTATTTATCTCCTTAAGCATAGCTTCCTTTTAGAAAGAATTCATGTGCAACCTCCTTAACTAGCCCACAAGTAGTTTACTAAGTTTATGGAGATTGACATTCTCTTTCCCTTTTTGCCCTTGTGAATTTGATACTTGGCCCCCATAGTCATTTACTTGGCCAACACATATACTGCTATTACTTGTTACATACAGCTATTAGCTGTCGCCTGTAGTGGTCCATACAGTATGATTGTCTGGGACATAACATTATTGGCTTTGAAGCCAAGTGCTACTGCTACTAAATTGCAGCGGTCTTCATTCGATTCGTTGCTTCTATCCAGTTTGGGTTCATATTTTTTCTTGTTGGACCACAATCTGTACACAGTTTCCGAAATCACAGGCATTGGTCTTTCTTTTAGAATTTGACATCAAATAAATATTTGAAGTGGACCTAATTAAACATTCTCCAATACCTAGAACTCTTGGCGTGTTGTGGATTTGTAACCAGACAAATAAGCTGACAAAGACGCGCATTCAATACATGCATCCACCGAATGTAACACCATATATGTGTCACCTTGGTTCAAAAACATATTGCTATATAGTTGTTGTGTCTGTAAGAGAATTAGAGGTTTAGCATAGGAGTAAGCAGCGAGCTTTGGTTGGCAGCGTTATGTAGCAACTAACTTCTACCTTCAATTTTGTTTAGTTCTCACAAAGGTATAATTATGTGATGTTTAGTTGGTAATGTGTCGGTAAAAAGTGATGGAAGAAAGCCTTTGGAATCTCGAAGCATTCGAGCCAACTATGTTTGCTCATTACCAAAGTGTCGTTTTGGTGGTTGTAGGATAAAAGATTGATTCTCCTTTGGTTTGGCTGCTTCTTAAATAAGCCAAGATTTTTCTCTTTGGGGTTGGGGAGTGTTGATTGGAGTAAAATAAGTAACAGAATGACACGTGTGTTAATGCCAGGAATGTCTGCAAATGATTAAACGTTTGTTGGGAGGGAATCTCCAACAGGCTGTCTGTGACTGCGAGTAATGTGTCTTGGTCTTTATCCACAGATAAGAAATTTTTAATAATAGTTTTGACCCACCATTCCATCCGTCAATATTAGTCATCTTCATGCTCTTCATGCACTGCCACCTACCCTGCTCAGTTGTTGGGTCCTTTCTGTTTCGATATTGTCAATAGTGTGCTATTAATTGTTCTTTCATTGTCAATAATGTGCTATTAATTCTTCTTCCTGGTACCTATTTGATTTGCTTTCTGTTTCCAGTTCCTTCTTCGTCTTTGTTTTTTTGCTAATGTTCGTTTCTCCTCCATTGTCTCCAAGAATATACATAACAACTCCTTGCCTCAATTGTAATTACAGCTATCCTGTATAGTTTCTAATTGTGATTTGATTAACCACGAGTAATATCATTAGTTGAGAATGCATGGTGTAAAGCTTGTCTCTATGTCTCTTAAAGCTTACCAACCCTTCAAATAAGTTGCGTTTGATTCCTGACCCATGCTTAACATTTTTCCTTTTTATGTATACATTTAGCATTGACTTTCTTCAGCACTGTAATCATTAATAATCATGGTGATGGGGATCAAGATATTGACCGAGTGGCTCCAAGTAATATTAGCAACTTTTCCCAAGACCCATGCAAGGAATTGGAGATCCAATGACTAGAGCAAGAACAAAACGAATGAAAGGAGCTTTGCGGATTAACCATGGAGATGCAAGAAAAGGAGATTGTTATTGAAGGTGCTATGGCATTACCAAGATTAATTACTTATCTTCGTGTGCAAGATGTTGGACAAGACTTAGGACATGGTGAACTAATCTTAAAATCCAAGATACAAAGTTGATCATCACGTATGGGTTTTAAGGAAGCCCAATCTGCATAATTAAGATGCAATCAACAAGTGGGCTGGTTATGTTGATTTAATTAAGCCCAAATTTATGTTTTTGAGTGAATAAAGCCTTATTAAGACTTGTTCGTTAACAATTTCATTCATATCTTGATAAATCATATTGTTTCCTTAATTTAGGATATATCCACATTCAAGACTAATTTGTATCCTCAAATTAAGGATTCCCTTTCTTATTTAGGTCTTTCCTACTTGGTTATGAATTAGGAATAGGTCTTTCCTACTTAGGTGAGAAAAACCTTTTCTTATAGGATTAGGATATTATGATGCCTATTTAAAGGGCCATCTAATATATTACAAGATCATCATCACTATCAATAAAAATTGAGTTATTTTCCAGCAAGCTTTACTTGTTCTTTTATGTTCTTGGGGTAATACAAATTGACTTATCAAAGGAGTGATCAAACTTTGTGGTGTCTTAAGATCAGGGTTTTAAGGATTTAGCTTCCTTAAGGTTCTAATCTGATTGTTCAACTTGTTTTCTAGGATTCTGGGCATGCATAACAAATGGATCAAAAGTTCCTAGGATAGGTCGCCTAATGGGTTTGTATCATTTGGTATCAGAGCCTTAGGTTTGTAGAATTCAGGTTTCTGTCCTTTCGTCATCATTGTTTGGTGTTTGTTTCCTTTATCCTTTGTTGGAGTCCTTATGAATTACAATTTTAGTTCATTCTTTCACCAAAGTTTAGTTTCAGATTCATTGCAAGTCTTTTGTTGCTATCTTTTAAAGCTCAGATCATTCTTTTCACTTGGAATCAGTTTCATTCTTAAAAAAAAGAGGAGGAAGAAAATCACATTTTAAAAAAGCAAAAAAAGAAAACAAAAAAGGAGAAAAGAAAAGAGACGCTTATGAACTGATTTGTGTATCTTGCATCTAATTGAGTTATCTATTAGGATTGCAATCTGATTCATTTTTCTAATCAAAGAATCATATTCTAAGATAATTATTTATAAGATATTTTCTTTCCTTTTCTAAGTTTGGTCAATGATTCTAGATCATTTGTAATTGTTGAGTAATTTTGTGCTCCTCTCTTTGTTAGAAAATTCATACGTGATAGAGCAATTATAAGTTGTTCATTTCTTTTTTGTGTTTTAATACATTCTTTTGCATGTCTTTTGCTTCCTCTTAAAGTTATCTATTTCTTTGAATCTTAATTATTATTTTCTTTATGTTTACTGTTTGCCTTAAATAAGTTTTTTAAGTTTTGATTTTTAAGGTTTGCCATCATCTAATCGATTACTCCTCTTGATTTGTTACTCTTGATTCTCTTACGAACATAAAAAGGGGAGCTGGCTTAAGTGGAAAAAAAAGGAAAGGTGTTGAGATCAACATCATGAAAAGCCAAAAATAGAGTGAAACAAAAGTGGAACTTACATTATTTCTAGTGTAAACTCATGAGTGAGTGTGTGAGGATTTTATTTTGTTTTACTACTAACTTTTTCTTCCAATTTATAAACATCAGTAGTGAAGGAGAACAATACAAAATTGAAATGAAACTATTTATGAAGGCTGTCAATGAACAATTTAAGAAGTTAAACATTAAGTTAGATGATTTGGAATCTTCATAAGCTTCTAAATCCACTAGAAGGCATGTGTTTAAGGAGGAAGAGGAAGATGAATCAGAGTACGAAGATTCCAACTCTAGAAGAGGTAAAAAGGACTTTTCCAAAATGGACAACAATTTAGGAAGCATAAAGATGACGATTCCGATCTTTTAAGGAAAGAATGATCCTGAGCTCTATTTGGAGTGGGAAAGAAAAGTTGAGCACGCATTTGACTGCTATAACTACTTCGAGGAGAAGAAAGTGAAACTTGCAGCTATCGAAGTCATAAATTATCCAAGTATTTGATGGGACCAACTAGTGTTAGATAGAAGGAGGAATGGTAAGAGACCAATTCAATCAAGGGAAGAAATAAAGATGGTAATGTGCAAGAGATTTATACCTAGCCATCACTATAGAGACTTGTATAGAAAGTTGCAAAGGCTAGTTCAAAGGTCCAAGAGTGTAGAAAACTACTACAAGGAGATGAAGGTGGCCATGATTAAAGCAAACATAGAGGAGGGCCGAGAGGCAACAATGGCAAGATTCATAGGTGGTTTAAACAAAGAGACTGTTGATGTGGTAGACTTACAACACTATGTGGAAATGGAGGAATTGCTATATAAGGTCATGAAGGTTGAGAAACAACAAAAATCAAGAAAATCATATTCAAATTCTAACTCTTCTTGGAAAGTTAACTTGGAAAGACAAAGACACCAACTCAGCCTTAAAATCGAAAGGAGATGCAAAGCCAAAGGATTTGGTTGCTGCTTATAAAGGTAAAACTGAAACTAAATCTTCTCTTAAATCTCGTGATATTAAGTGTTTTATGTGTCAAGGGCTTGAACATATTGCTTCTTAATGTCCAAACAAAAGAACTATGATCATGTTGGAGAATGGTGATATAGAGAGTGTTGGTTCAAGTAATGATGAAATGCCACCATTGAAGGATTGTTCTAATGTTGATGTTGAAGAACTCACGCATGGAGATATGCTGGTCGTAGGCATGCACTAAATATTCAGTCCAAGAATGACAATGAAGAGGAGCAACATGAGTACATTTTCTATACTCAATGCCACATTAAAAATGAGGTTTGTGGCATAATTATTGATAGTGGAAGCTGTACTAACATTTCTAGTACTTTGTTAGTAGATAAGCTTAAGTTAGATACCTTCAAGCATTCTAAACCGTATAAGTTGCAATGGTTGAATTAAGGTGGGAAAGCAAGTTTTAGTGTCTTTTTATATTGCCAAATATAGAGATGAAGTTCTTTGTGATGTGGCACCAATGCATGCTAGACACATTTTATTAGGCCATCCATGGCAATTTGATAGGAAGGTTAGATATGATGGGTACACGAACTGTTACTCTTTTATACTTAATAACTGAACCATTATACTAACCCATCTTAAATCCTTACAAGTTCATGAGGATCATATTAGGATAGTAAGTGAGAATAAAATGAGAGGAAATCATATTAATGAGCAAGAGGAAAAGAAAAAGAAAGAAAAACAGTAAATGAGAGAAAAGAAAAAGAGTAAGGCCGAGAAGAAAAATCAAGAGAGAGGTGTTCAAGAAAGAGAGAAAAGCAAGAAATTAAATGTAATTGTTGGAAAAAGTGAGGTTAAAAGTGTTATGTTCATAAGGTAGCAATTACTTGTACTTATGTACAAGGATGTTTATTTTTCTACTAATGACCTTAACCCTACTTTGCCTAGTGTGGTTGTTTCTTTATTACAGGAGTTTAAGGACCTTTTTCTAGAAGAGATACCACATAGACTACCCCTTTGAAGAGGCATTGAACATTAAATAGATTTCATACCTGGGGCTGCTATTCTTAGATGAACTACCCCTAAAGCCATTGAGGAAACAAAGGAGATACAACGACAAGTTGATGACCTGGTGCAAAAGAGATTTAGGCGAGAAAGTCTTAGCCTATGTTCAGTTCCCGTAATCTTAGTCCCAAAAAAAGACAAAAATGGCACATATGTGTATATTGCCGAGCCATAAACAAAATAACAGTTAAGTATAGACATCCTATTCCTCACTTAGATGATATGCTTGATGAATTACATAGCTCATGCTTGGTTTCTAATATTGATTTAAAGAATGACTACTATCAAATTCGCATGAAAGAAGGAGATGAATGGAAAACGACATTTAAAACTAAATATGGACTGTATGAGTGGTTAGTAATGCCTTTCGGTTTAATTAATGCACTTAGTACTTTCATAAGGTTTAGAACCATGTCTTATGTGCTTTCATTGGAAAATTTGTGGTAGTTTACTTTGATGATTTTTAGTTTATAACAAGAATGTAAATGATCATATGGAATATTTGCATGTTGTTTTTAGTGTATTAAGAGAGAACCAATTGTATGCTAATCTTAAAAAGTGTACATTTTGCATGGAATCTGTTATGTTTCTTAGATTTGTTTTTAGTTCAAAGGGTTAGTGTTGATGAAGAGAAGGTAAAGGCGATAAGGGACTATGCATACACTTAAGAATGCGAATGAGGTGAGAAGTTTTCATGGTCTATCAAGTTTCTATTGAATGTTTGTTAAAGACTTTATTTCCATTGCTAAACCTTTGAATGAACTTGTTACAAAGAATGTTGTTTTAAGTGGGATGATGTGCATGATCAAAATTTTAATATATTGAAAGATAAGCTAACTAATGCCCTTTGTTGTGTTTGCCCAATTTCGATAAAGCTTTTGAAGTTGAATGTGATGCATCTGGAATTAGAATAAAGATTGTATTGATGTAAGAATCTAAACCAATTGCTTATTTTAGTGAAAAGCTAAATGGGGCAGCATTGAATTATCCTACTTATGATAAAGAACTGTATGCATTAGTAAGAACTCTTCAAACATGGCAAGACTATTTGTAGCCAAGGGAATTCATCGTTCATTCTGATCATAAAAGTTTAAAGTTCTTGAAATCCCAAGGTAAGCTCAATAAAAAACATACTAAATGGCTAGAGTTAATAGAAATGTTTCCTTATGTCATCAATTACAAACATGGAAAAGAGAACGTTGTGGCTGATGCATTGTCTAGAAGGTATGCATTACTTACTTCTTTGTAAAATAAACTACTTGGTTTTGCATTGCTTAAAGAATTGCATGCAAATGATTCTGATTTTGGCCAAGTATGGGATGCGTGCTCCAAATTTGCGTTTGTTGAATTTTATTGGCATATTGCATGAACATTTTTATTAGCTTAAAATGATACATGATTCGCAATTTGTTTGTGACAAGTGTATAACATGCAAACAAACAAAGTCTAAAGTAAAACCGCATGTTTTATATACCCTTTTACCTATGCCTACTCAACCTTAGATTGATATTTCTATGGATTTTGTCATATGTTTACCAAGGTCTCAAAGTGGTAAGGACAACATATTTTTTTGTTATTGATCAGTTTAGCAAAATGGCTCATTTTATTGAATGTTCTAAAACCAATGATGCAACATATATTGTTGATTTGTTCTTTAAAGAGGTAGTTCGATTGCATGGTTTGCCCAAGACAAGTGTTAGTGATAGAGATGTTAAATTCTTAAGTTATTTTTGGCACACTTTGTGGACTAAGTTAGGAACTAAACCCTTGTTTTATACTGTTGCACATCCCCAATGGATGGGCAAACTGAAGTAGTTAATAGGACACTCTCTACTTTGTTGGGTGTTATCATACATAAGAACTTAAAACAGTGGGAAAAGTGTTTGCCACTTATTGATTTTGCCTATAGTAGGTTTGTTCATTCTACCAATTCCTTTTTACCTTTTGAAGTTGCATATGGATTTAATCCTTTAAACCCTTTGGATATTTTACCTTTGCCTACTGATGAACATACTAATCTTGATGGGAAGAAAAGGGCAGATTTTGTGAAGGATTTAAAAGCTAAGGTTCGGAACAACATTGAAAGGAAAAATAAACAATATACAAGACAAGCTAACAAAGGGTATATAAAAGTTGTTTTTGAACCTGGAGATTGGGTGTGGGTGCACATGAGGAAGCAACAATTTCCCACATACAGGAAGTCCAAATTGCATCCTAGAGGAGATGGACCTTTTCAAGTCTTAGAGAGGATCAATGACAACACCTACAAGCTCGATGTGCCAAGCAACTATGGTAATGTTATTGCTACTTTTAATATTGATAATTTATCTTTGTTTAATGTAGGTGATTCGAGGACTAATCCTTTCAAGGAGGGGTGGAATGATGGGGATCAAGACACTAACTGAATGACTCCAGTTGATGTTAGCAAATTTTCCCGAAACCCATTGTAAGGAATTGGAGGTCCAATGACTAGAGTAAGAACAAAACGAATGAAAGAAGCTTTACAAGGATTAATCATAAAGATGCAAAAAAAGGAGGTTATTATTGAAGGTGCTAAGGCATTACCAAAATTAATTACTTATCTTTATGTACAAGATGTTGGACAAGACTCAGTACATGGTGAACCAAGCTTGGAATCCAAGATACAGTGTTGATCATCACGCATGGGTTTGAAGGAAGCTCAATCTGCATAATTAAGATTCAATCAACAAGTGAGCTGGTTATGTTGATTTAATTAAGCCCAAATTTATTTTTTGAGTGAACAAGGCCTTATTAAGACTTGTTCCTTAATAATTTTATTCATATCTTGATAAATCATATTGTTTCCTTAATTTAGGAGATATCCACATTCAATACTGATGTGTATCCTCAAATTAAAGATTTCCTCTCTTATTTAGGTCTTTCCTACTTAGGTATGAATTAAGAATAGATAAGAAAACCCTTTCTTTATAGGATTAGGATATTATGATGCCTATTTAAAGAGTCATCTCATGTATTACAAGATCTTCATCACTATCAATAAAAATTAAGTTATTTTCCAGCAAGCTTTGTTTATTCTTTTGTGTTCTTGGTAGAATACAAATCTAACTTATCAAGGGAGAGATCAACCTTTATGACGTCTTAAGATCGGGGTTTTAAGGATTTAACTTCTGTAAGGTTCTAGTATGATCGTTAAGCTTATTTTCTGAAATTTTGGGCACGCAGAACAAATGGATCAAGAGATCTAGGGCAGGTCGCCTAGTCACATGGTCTTTCAAGTGCGTTATATTACTGCAAGATGGTTTAATGGTCTTAAACTTCAATGAAGGTCCAGAGTGCCTGTAAATAGATTTGTTTGCTTATGTTCTGCTGGTCAACAACGCATATTTAATACACTAGCTGTTGGAAGCAACCAAGTTCTTGACAGCTTTCAAAGAAGAGGATACGGTGGAAACAGTCAAAGAGTGTTTTCCTAAAAGTTACAATATGGACATAGGGGAGTGATTATTTTGCGGCGAATGTTGTTGGACAGTTGGATAAGTTATTATTATGCGAAATATGAATTAAAACTTGCTCTCTCAACACCTTAATTAACTTCTTAACTCAAATGTTTTATTGTTCAAGTAGCTATGATATCTAGCAAACGATGTCTAGGATAACAAAAGGTTGTAGTAAAGATTCCAATCCTAACAATAAAAAAGTTGCCTTTTATTTGTGAAAGACAGGCAAAAAGGCTAAATCGGAGGAAAAGGTTAGAGTTCCATTGCCGACACATCTATGAGAGCACTTCGTTGTAGGGTCTACCATACGTCTACCTTGTTCAACTATAAATTTGTGATGGGTCTTCTCTTCTAGTTATTATTGTTAACATTACCTTCTCGTCTTGGATTCCATCTAAAGGACAAATTTAATTAGAAGAAAGTGTTATTTTGAAATATAAACATAATAATAAGTTTCAACTGATTGGATAAATTAACTGACAATCCTAAGAATGTAATTTCTGTAGTCGAGGGAATATGTTCATCATATCGGTAATATTATTAAAGTGAGATAGATTAGGGGTGCAAGGAGAAGTAACTCCTCATCGTTAATTGTATTATATCTCTTTATTTGGACTATTCTTTTAAGCATAAGTTGATTCGAAAATGCTAAAATTTAAAAAAAATACAAAAATAAAGTTATTCAACAAAATATAAGCAGAAAAGGAAAAGAAGAAGTTATGTTACCCTGCAACTAATGCTATATAACAATATTAAACGAATGATGCTCTAATGTTCAAAAGGCTGGCTTTGATTCGATTTCACCCTAAAACAATCAGAACTGAGTAGGTATTTGGTACAGCAGCTTCTTATCCTTCGCCAGATAAGAAAGATAAAACCCAGTGCCTTTTTGTACTGTAGCTTGATTCTTTACTCACGGGAAGAATTACCGTATCCCTTGATGTGCCACATAAAACTATTCAAGTATTATATAATTATTGCATTTTGATTCATTTTTATTTAATATCTTCCTCCATACAATAAGACAATAGTTTCAATTTGAAATTTATAATCCATTACTGATTATATTTTGTTATATTAATTAATCACTGGTAATATATATTTGCATATAAGAAATTATTTAAGAATGTATGATTAATTTATCTACATAACATTATTTATATTTTTAAGCAGTACACCGTGCATGTATTAATTACAAATTTTCAAAAATTAAAATCTGATCACACATAAAAGATAATAAAAAATTAATACTATTAAAATTAAAATATGATCAAGTATAAAAGATAATAAAATGGTTTAATAAATGATAAAATTTACCAGCATGGGATGGGTTCTTATACGACTTATTATGAAATGACCTTGGATACATAATCTTCTCTTACTCATTAGAAGATCTATGCATTAAGAAAGGCAAAAGATCTTGATGATATCGTTTCAAGTAACTTTTGTTAAGGACAATCAAAAGTTACACCTGCTTGTATAAAAGTAGACGAACTTATTCAAACTTTTCAACGACTTGCTCAAATAGAAATATATAGTAAATATAACTATATTTCCACATTATCCTTGTTTATGGTTGATCCTAGGTCGTTCAATAACATTCATGTGGTATTATAACGATTATGTAATTTATACAGAGATTTTCTAATTTCTTTTTAAGGAAATCAGAACAAATAATTTAGTTTACTTAAATACATAGTGCATTTATTGATTTATGTTTGAAAATTATAATAAAAACGGGATTAAAATTCAATGTCTAGTGATTTCTTGATGAAAATTCATTAGAAATAGCCACTGAAAATCACTAGTTCTGAATGTAAAGGTGATAGCCAACACTTAACTATATAACATTTAGTTCCAACATATGATGGACCAATTAGAGGACATGACATACGTATAGCGTGCATCATGCACATGCATAAAGTCATTACACATATTCAAATCAAGCACGTGTGTCACATACACCATAAAGCTCTACGTATGTGTTAGACGCTTACACCATACATGCTGATACAAAGGTCACTTTGGGACTAGAACTTTCACCGAATTCTATCGCCAATGCCCTTTACACCGCAGTCTCACTAAGGTCCGCTTCAGCAAGTCTTAGCCTTCAACGACCCTCGAAGTGTTTCACTCGCTCACTCAAAGAAACAATGCTTAAGAAAACAATAAGAAAAGATTGGCAACAAAGGAACAACAGAGATACTTTCTATTACTTTCCCTCAAAAGAATACAAGAAATGCTCTCTCTGAACTAGTTGAGAGCAAAGCTTGAATGAGCTATATATAGGCATCCTAACTTGGAAGTCAGGTTACATTCAGAATCCCACTAAAACTGAACTGCCTACGATCATGCTAATATCACGTCTATCTCTATCAGATTACATCACGTGGACCAATTAGATGACACCCCCATCTAAATAGGGCTCTAACTGATAAGATAGAATCTACAAGATAACAGAAAGATAGAGTTTACATTCGACTAGGAAACTAGCATCCTTATCCTCGAAGATCTCCGCTATCTTCAGATGTTGTGTTCCACTGTAACTCTAACTCCTCGTCATCGCCACATCATCCAAGATCTCCCCACGATCTCTATCAACTGATGATGCAGTGTGATCTCGCCGAAACCCACATAGCACACTGGCCCGATCCAATGCTTCCTACAACAAATCCGTTAGTCGTGGTCCATCTATCCGAGCATAGTCTAAGTCCTTAGTCCGTCAAGTCCTCAGCCTGGGCTTAGTCAATCTTCACTAGGTCCGAGACTCTACCAAAATTCGCACCAAGTCTGATCACACTCGCCCACGTTTATCTTAGTATTTTTGCATGCCTTCCTCATGCGTGTAATCCAGCTAACCTCCCCCCTAAGGCTCCTCATTGGAGGTCGCTGCGAAGTGCTCCGAAGGTTAAGGTTCTAACACATGCTATGAAGTACGACGTGTATTGCTTCACATTGTGTGTTTGCAACACATGTGCCATATGCATATGGTAGAGCATGTTGTTTGGTGCATACAACGTGTTACACTTAAACCCCACACACACGCTGACATCATTACACTATAAGACAAAAATTCAAAAGTTTTAGAATTTATAAAATGGCCCCTAAAGTTATTTTGGGTAATTTTTAAGATCCTGTAGATGTATAAAGTTGAATTCTATTTTTAAAAAATTTATTATAATAGTAATAATTAATATTTAACTCTAAAAAAATTTAAATAAATTGAACGTGATAAATTTTTGTACAATTCACTTAAAATAATAGAGATATATATTTTTTATCATTATATATTTTTATCATCTTATTAGGTTTATCTATTGATATATATTATATGATTTATCACTTTTTAAGATTTTTTTGTATGATAAGTTTATTACATAATTATGCCATACAAAAAAATGTTATGATAACATATAGGTACATCCCTTACAGATGGAATTTTTCAAATGCAAATAATAATATAATGACCACAATAGCCTTTTAAGTTGGTATTTAAACTCTATTGCTTACATGTTAAAGGATAATCCTAATTTTTTTATTTAGTTATTTTGCGCATATGTTTTGACATTATATGATTTTTGAGATATGCATAAAGGACTTTGGTGAGGGATCTATACTCCCCCGTATGATAGAATCATAAAACTTAATAGTGTATACTCTAACACTTTTTTATGTAAGGATCTTATATTTTAGTATTTTATATTCTATCCATAGGTGTTCTATAATTTATTTGATAAGATACTCATTACACTTTTTATAACATTCAATATCATTATAATCCTATATTTGAACTAATGATATACATTATCTATTTTGAAATTTATTTTTCTATAAATAAAAAAAGCTTTACCGTTGAGACCCTGATTAGTTTCAATTTTAAGAAGTAGAAATATGATATAGAGTTTGCTCTCGAGACAGTAGATATTAACATGAAAATGACCAAAGAAAAGTTATGCATCATCACACTTGTAAGTGTAAAAGCTAAAAAAATAGCCTATGCAATTTAAAAAAGATATAATATGTTATATGACCATCAAAAGGTCCATTCACGATTATATGTTTAGTAGGCTAGAATAATCAAATATAACAAAAGATTTTCTCAATAATGTTTCATAAGGGTACAAAGTTTTTTTAATACTAAAAGTAGAACTATACTTAAAGAACTATATTCAATGAGACACATAAGGATTGGGGGAGTAAGAGAATACATCCTTAAGATGGTTGATTTACATAGTAAACTCAACTCCCTAAATATTGTGATTTTTTATGCTTGAATTATTAACTAAACTTTGAAAATACTTCCTTTTGGTTTGGTATCTATGTAACCTCTTACAACTTACAGGATGAATCTTAGGACATCAATTATTTAATTACTCATTATGTAAGAAGACAAATTAAAAAAAAAAGACCACACAAATAGCCTTGATAACCACTAAACAAAAAACTAAAGCTAAACCTATAAAGTACAAAGGTAAAACTCATATAAACCCGCCACTTAAAAAACAAGGTCATACTAGTGTTATGAGGGGTCTTATAGATATCATAAGGAATATAATATGTTTCTTTTATAAAAAGAAAGTTGAAAAATGATAGGATTGCATGAAGGAATAATTAGATACCTAACAACTTAAATAAAACTTTGTTTAAAGTACTAAAAGATTAATTGAATTAAAATAAATTTACTGAAATTAGAACAGCTGATAAAACTAAACAATCGAAATAGTGAATAATTGAGACTAGCAATAAGATTAAAGTTAATCGATGATGGAAACTTAGGAATTATTTTATCCTTATTTTGTCTTCACTTTATCTTATTGATTCAATTTATGCTTGATCTTAGATATCCTAAGGTTTTGATTACCCTCTCTCGAGATCTAATCAAGTTATCCTAATTAAAATCGATAATAATAGAATTGTCACTTCTCGATTCACAAAACTATTCATAACTATTTAGTTGGATTTGAAGGAATCTTAAGGATAATTAATTTGCAATTAAAATCTCACTTCGCTTATTTATTAATATGATTTTTACAAGTCTAGTAAGCTAACAACTCTTGTTGTACATCTTAACACATGTAACTTGATTCACTCTCTTGATTTATTATCAAGTATAAGTATAAAAAATTATCACAAAGCATTTATAGATGTATTGAATTGAACAAGACTAAAATTTAACAAAACAGATCAAGAATAATCCTTAATATGAATTTAGAAACTCATAATCATGTTCAACATCCTAACAATCCCAATCAACATCCAAGACAATGAAATAAATTAAGATAAAAGAAAGAAAAACTATTTAGAGTCTTGATCTTGAATTCTGGAAAATCTAGAGTGCTCTTGATGTCTCCTCTTTAATCTTCTTTGAATCTGATGGTTGCTCCCTTTTTTCTTTCCTTTTCTTATCCTTAAATACTTCTTGATGCTTCGAGGATTGCTTCTATGGTTTCTTCACTTAATTTTTTTTTCCAAAAATGGCCCCAAAATATGAAAAGTACAAAAGAACTTGCGTGTTAGAAAAGCTAGAATTTGTTGTTTGCCTCGCCTGCCACAATCATAACATCTTCCATGCTTCGTATTCTTCATCTTTTCTTCAATTTGCCTGTTTCCATTCAATCAGAAACACATGAAACACCCCTTGAAACATAAAATCAAGATCAAATTCTTGCTATAAACTAATCAAAAAATTAAAACACAAAAAATCACTAGTAGAAACATAACTCTAAGTTCTAAAATATTACTATAATCTATAAAAACACTTAAAAACAAACTCAAACACCTAGAAACATACAATAACGTACTCCTATCAACATCCTCACGCTTAAACTTTTGCTTATCCTCAAGAAAAACTAAAAGCATAAACATAAAGAAAATACATAAACATACAATCATAAAACAATGTAATAAGGGTACCTTAGAATCAATACTACAAGTATAAAGATTGTAACTTATAGTACAAAAGGTATCATTCCCACTAGGACTAATTAGGCACTGAACAACTTACATAAACTTTGTTTAGGGTAATAAAAGATCGATTGAATTAAAATAAATTTACTGAAATTAGAATAAGTAATAAAAATAAACAATCGAATAAGTGAATAATTAAGATTAGCAATAAGATTAAAGTTAATCAATGAAAGAAACTTATGAATTATTATATCCTTGTTTTGTCTTCACTTTATCTTGTTGATTCAATTTATGTTTGATCCTAAATATCCTAAAGTTTTGATTATCCTCTATCTAATAAAGTAATACCAAATGAAATCGATAATAATAGAGTTGTAACCTCGTAATTTGCAAAACTACTCATAACTATTCAATTGGATTTAAAGCAATCATAAGGATAATTAATTCACAATTAAGATCTCTTTTCAATTGTTTATTAATCTAATATTTGTAGGTATATTAAGATATCAACTCTTGTTGTACTCCTTAACATATGTAACTTGATTCACTCACTTAATTTATTGCCAAGAATATGCATAATAAATATCACAAAGCATTCTATATGTATTGGATTCAACAAGAATAAAGTTTAACAAAATAGATCAAGAACAATTCCTAATATGAATGTCGAAACTCATAATCATGTTCAACATCCTAATAATCCAACTCAACATCTAAGACAATGAAATAGACAAAGAGAAAAGAAAGAAAAAGCTATTTGGAGTCTTAACCTTGAGTTTTGGAAAATCAAGAGTGCTCTTGATGTCTCCTCTTTAATCTTCTTTGAATCTGATGGCTGCTCCCTTTTTTGTGTTTTTCTTGTCCTTAAATACTTCTTGAGGCTTCTAGGGATGTGTTGTAGGGTTTCTCTAATTAATTTAGTTCCAAAAATAGCCCCGAAAAGTCAAAAATATTAAAAATTTTGTGTGTTGGAAAAGCTAAAATTTGTTGGAATTTACTCTGTGCCTCGCCTGCCACACTTCACATTCTAATTCTTTTCTTCTTCTTTTTTTCTTTTCCCATTTACTCACAAGAACATCAAAAAATCCCTTGAAACATAAAATTAAGATCAAATTCTTACTCTAAACCAATCAAACAATTAAAACACACTAAACATATGATTATCATCAAAGAAAAAACTTACAAAACACACTCAAATACCTAGAAAACATACTATAATCTACATCTATCAAAATGACTTAAAAAGGATTAGGTTGGGAGCCAAAATCCCTGTTATAGTTTTGTAGGGCTGAAAAGAACTTAATTAATTTATTTGAATGTTAATAGCAATGTACTTATATTTTTATGTAATTTTAAAAACAATGTAATTGTATTTTACTACTAATAATAATTAAATATTAGATCAATTTTATTATAATTTAACTAAGTAAATAATTTTATTTTAGTGTCTTGTATAACATTTATTAATAAATTTTGTAAAAATTTTACTGCATTTTATTAAAAATAAATAATTAAAAATATTTACTTGTTTATTATATATTTTAATTATTAGACTAATTTTATGTGAAAATTTATATATTTTAGAATATTTTAAATTTAAATTACATTTATTAAATAATATCTAGATTTTAAAAATATTTTTAAAAAATAAATAATATTATATTGTATTGTATTGATCATAAATCCTATTAGTAATTAATAATAAATAATTAAATAATATATTTAGTTGATGATAAATTAGATTATGTTTAAAATGAAAATAAAAAATCAATTTTTATTATTTTTATAAGTTACTAAAACTAGAAATAAACAAAATTTGATTAAATTTGAAAACAAAAATAAAAACCTAAAACCAAAATAGAAACAAACAAGTCCTAAATAATTAGCAGCCTCATGTTAATATATAGTGAAATTATTAATATGTAGCAAGCGAGGCAAGGACACACTAGATTACCTTAAACAATTTGTTTCAAAATTCAAACCTAATGCTAGGTCTGGTATAGGTGTTAGACCTTTTTCTCTAAAAAATTAAATAAATAAAAATAAACTCCTAAAAAGTTGCAAAAGTGATTGTAAATTAATAAAATGCAAATGATAATTAAATTAATCATATGTCAATATAAGTTATTCCATTAATTTATCATATGTCTCTCTCTCGGCTTCCGGAGTTTCTTTGTATCTCTCATCTCTCTCTTCACTTTCTCTTCATTATCTCCTAGCTCTCTTTTCTTTAACTTATGTGAAAAATTTGCCTATCCATAAATGTGGTAAGAAGGGCGTATACAAATCTCACTGTACTTAGAACATGAAAAGGCAAACCAACACATAATTGAGGCTACAGAAAATAAAAACTTAAAACTTCATGATGAAGTGTCGATGTAAACAATTTAGAAATCTCTTCCCTCCCTCTCCGCCTTCTCTTCTTTTCCTCTCTCTCTCTCTCTACCTTCTCTGCTTTTTCTTTAGTTTCTCATCAAAGATAATATTAACCAGAAAAAGAAAGAGCAAAAGGAATAAGAGAAAGACTATATAGTAGAAACAGAGATGGTAATAAGTTGTTAATGTCGAAAGCAAAGAAACTAAAATGAAAAAAAAAAACAAACAAAACGTAAGAGAAGTAATGCGGATAAGTTTTGGGTTGTCATACATTAATATTTTCATTAATTTTAAATATCATAAATTATGGTATATTTAAATATTACATATTAATTTATAATATACTAACGTAAAAATTAAAATCACGTAGTAGATATGTTAGTTGATATGGTAAGTCTCATCAACAATGTTAATTGAAAAATTAACCTCAAATTATATTAGTGAAAATTTGAAAATTTAAATGTTTGATTATTATATTTTAAAGTTCGGAGTATTATTAAGAAATTATAAAAATATAATTTTTTTATAATAACCTTAATTAAAAATATTAGAGATGACAATTATGGCTCTGTCGTTTGGCCTAGTTCAACCTGATCCTTTTTAAGCTTGAGATGGCCAGGCTATGGGTGGGCCAGGACTGACCCGCTCATTTTTTTCCAAACGACGTCATTTTGTTTAAAACAATATCACTTTCATTTTTTCTTTAAAAAATTAATGAACAAGGCCGGGCCGACCCGACCAACTCTTGACCCGGCTGGCCATAATATGGGTCACAGGCCATAAGGCGGGTTACGACCTGGGCTGCGGGCTAGCAGATTCTAACCTGCGCAAGCCACAGGCCATTCTACAATCTGCCAAAACCATCGACCGCGAGCTTAACCCGATTCGTTAACATACTTAAAAATTATCATACATCTAATGTAGGACCACGAGCATTCAATTCCTCTAAGATTATAGAGTAGTTGAATGATAGACATTTAATTATAATAATATTATGTTTCAATTACATATGGAACCCTCCTTGATTCCACCACCTGTGCACGATTTGTGCCCCTAACCTAATCCACCACCAGTGCAATTATTAGCTAATTATCTTCTAAACGATTATCCATATGTTGGCAGATGGCACGTCAATCAACTACAATAGGAGTCCCATCATGCATCTTCACCTCAGTTGGGTTATAAACTTCGTTCCCGTGTTCATCAATTTTTACCTTTATCAATCATTTAAGTGCGCTTACTCGAACCAAACAGTTGCCGCCCAAAAACAATTTCAAGGGAAAGATATCTGGTTTTTGGCATGACAGCAAAGCAGAGAAAACTAACGAGAAAGGGTCTCAAACACCAGTCATACTGGATAACAAAGACCTTTCATTTAAGAAAAGATTTTAAGCTAACAACTTTTGTCCAATTATAATTTGAGTCCAAAATGAAAAGCGATGTATTTAATTTTGTATTTTCTCTCTCTGTTACCAATAATTGATTTTTATATCCGGCCAAGAGTTCTCAACCTAAATTATGGACGACAATGATGTTTTTATAATCGTCTCGCAAGAATAAATTGAAGAATCTTCAGTATTTAACTATCTATAGTATTTCCCTCGTCCTCAAGGTTTGCACAGTCCTTATCCATACAACATTGAGTGGGAACCAATGTATATGATATCGTTCTGTATCAGTTGGTAATGGTCATACAGTACTGTAGAAGCTAAAAAACACAACGATACGGGGGGGAGTGGTATCGGCCGCAAGTACCGTTGCCTGGTACCGGTCATACGATACCGTACCGACCAGAAAACAAAACGATACAGGAGGAGTGGTACTGGCTACAAGTACCAATACTCACAATACCGGACGATAGCCGATACTGTGAATCATCAATTTCTGAGGACTGATATGTAAAAATGAAAAAAAATTTGCTAATACTACCCCCTCCCCCTACCCCCTGACGCCTATTCTGTTCTCTGCCTTTCATTTTTTATTTTTTCTCTCACTCCTTCACCGACTCATCCTCTACTCTCTCTATCGCTCTCGTCGTCCTCTCCTCCACTCTTGGCGGTTCGATGTGCTCTCCGACAGTGCTTGGTTGCTCCTCCACCACACAATGTTTGTCACCTCCGCCTGTCGCCACCAACCACCATCGACTCTGCTCTCCAGTCTCCAACGACCACCAACACCAAGGCACCACTTCCGACAGATCTAGGAATAATTCCTAGATCTGGACCCGACCCATCACCGAATCTATTGTGAATTTCTATTTGTTGAGTGTGTTTTTTTCCAATTTCTGTTAAAATGTTTCTGTTAATTGTTTGTGACTTTGTGTTGTGACTGTGAGGAATGATATTGTGAAGGATTTATGGTAAATTGTTTATGTTGGAGATGGATTTGAAGTTGGTAAATGGTAAAAGAAATGTGAAATTTGTGATTGGTTCGGTTGGTTTATGGTTTTGGTAATGAAAACATGAAATTTGTGGTCGGTTTGGTTGGTTGGTATTTGGTAATTAAAATGGGAGAGCTTAATGTTTGGTTCATTTATTTGGTTCATGAAACTTGACAGTCGTATATTGCAATGTATTGTGGTTAATTGTAATGGTTTGTTGGTTGGTTTGGTTTACATTGAATTTTTGAAACAAACAAATTTTGTTCACTAAATTTGAAAATAAGAACAGAATTAAAAAGAAAAACAGAAAATTAAAAAGATCCATTCATGCTTTGCTAAATGGCATCATATTCATAAGAAGATTCATTCATGCTATGCTAAATGGCATCTAGCTATAAATGCAATTACATTGCCATTACTTGAAAAAAAGATAATTTGTCTAAACATACACAAAAAAGAACCTAATTGAAAGAGCTCAATGGCATCATATTCATATAGAAGAAAGACAACAATTAGAATTGACTACTTTAGATATATCTAAAGTTTGATTTATT
>JAOTAY010000003.1:14659111-14684402 GCA_025629805.1 Erythroxylum baracoense | reverse complement strand
TGATAGTCTTACATTGCTCTATTGAATTTACTTAATATTGTGCAGATAAGTTTCCATACTTCTCTTATGAAATTTAAATACCGACGGAACAATCATTCCGTCGGCAAACTAGGTTTCGCTGTCGGCAAGTTTACCAACGGAATATTATTTCCGTCGGTAATCTTTGTTCATGAAAACAGTTACCGACGGACATCAGATATTCCGTCGGTATACTAGGGTTATATCAACGAATGGTGGACGAAGATGCCGACAGTTATCGACCGAAACTTTATGCCGTCGGTGTATCATCTCGTCTTCATCGACACGACGATGTCTGTAAACAATTTCCCAACGGAAATGCCTGTCCGTCGGTAAATTGGTTCAAGATATGGCGACGGAATGTAGGTCCGTCGGTAAATAAAAGCTAAATACCGACGGTAGATTTCCCGTCGGTAAATCGACAAAGCAATTAAATTGCGGGAATGATTCCCGCATTTTTTCCCGTCGCCGTGACTTTTGGCGTCGCTATTTTCCATCGGTGTATCGTCTTGTCTTCATCGACACGACAACGTCTGTAAACAATTTCCCGACGGAAATGCCTGTCCGTCGGTAAATTGGTTCAAGATATGGTGACGGAATGTAGGTCCATCGGTAAATGAAAGCTAAATACTGACGGTAGATTTCTCGTCGATAAATCGGTGAAGCAATTAAATTGCAGGAACGATTCCCGCATTTTTCCCGTCGCCGTGACTTTTGGCGTTGCTATTTTCCGTCGGAGATTTTACGCGAAAGTTTTTCCTACAATATTTCCGACGGATGTATTTTCTGTCGGTAAATCACTGTATTTGTCGGCGAAATATTTACTTTCCGTCGGTAAGTTGCGACGGACTGATTTCCGTCGAAAACATTCCGACGCTATTACGTGATTTTCTTGTAGTAATTATATGAGTAACAATTAAATCACAATACAAGAAATGTTATCCAACAAGCTTTCCACTCTAAAGTTGAGCGAAAAAAGAAATTAGATTATATGAAAAGAGGAAGTTCTAATCGAGGTTATGGAAAAGGAACTCTTGGTAGAGGAAGAGGTAGACACAATAACTAGCAAAGAAATTCAAATTATGAAGATAACAATGATATTTTTCTTTTGTGCAAATATTATAGAAAGAGAAATCATGATGAGCAAGATTTTTGGTATAAGGAATGTTCAATTGTAGGAAAATTAATCATGATGAAAAGGATTATTGGCATTAAGAAAGAAATAGGAAAAAAAAGAATGGTCCTCAATGTCATAGCTATAATAAGTTTGGTTATATTGATAAAAATGTTATTAAAAAAACTAAAGACTAAGTTAATTTCCATGAAGAAAATAATGAAATAGAAGAGAATTTGTTTCTTATGTGCTTGGCTATTAAGACTAATATGTCTAAAGATGTTTGGTATCTCGATAATGGGTGTGGTAATCATATGACAAATGCCAAGAAATTATTTGTAAAGATTGAAAAATTAGAATAAACACTAACTGAAGATGGGAGATAATAAACATGTTCAGGTATGTGGTATGGGAACCATGGCTATTTTTACAAAGTTTGTAAAAAGGCTTATTCATGATATCATGTATGTTCCTGGTTTTACTTTAAATTTATCAAGTATGGGACAATTGTCAAGGAAAGGTTATCTTGTGGTTTTTGGTGATAATGGATGCAAGAATTATAAAAATAAAAGTATGAATTTAATTTATTCAATTAGAATGACTTGCAAAAAAATGTTTCCTTTTATATTTTCAGAATTTACTATTAATGGTTTTAAGGTTTCAACTAGTGGTTTTAACCTCTAGCATAGGAGATTTGTCTGTCTCAATTTTGATGGGATTAACTTGTTATGAAAATAACTTATGATTTTTGGTCTTTCTGTAAAGAAAGGAGGCAAGCAAGTTTGTGAGGCATGCATTTACGGAAAGCATCATTTAGATAGATTTCCAACAAGCAAAGGACGGAGAGCAACAAAACCATTAATTTTGATTCATTTAGATATTTGTGGTCCAATACAATCTCCTTCGTTGAATGGAAGTACATATTTTTTGGCTTTCGCGAATGACTTTTCAAGGATGACATGGTTGTATTTCTTAAAGGAGAAATTTGAATTCTTTAAAACTTTTATTAATTTCAAAGCTCTTATAGAGAAATAAACAAGTTGCTTTATTATGACCTTTGTTTGGAAAATTAAAATGGATTCGATATATAAATTTTATAAGCTAATGCATGTTTTATGAAGGACCATCAATTGAATAATTCCTTCAAAAATAATACATAGCAATACGACAAAACCAAATTTTTAGACTTCATATGTGTCGTTAACTCAGAAGCTCTAAGTATCCGCTATGCATTGTACTCTTGCAATCATCATAGTTCTCCCTTTTTAGAACATTCATTCACTTCTTCTACAGAAACATTTGGTCTTACATATTTCTTTGTCTCTCAGCCAGTTTAGTTGATGACAGTATCAATTCCTAACAAACCTTATAGTATATACAACCTTTATAAATTTGAGTCTAGATTACTTTACTCTTCTATTTAACCTACTATTTACTTTCCATTGTTTGTACTCTACATGTTGTGATTATGGTTTCTAATACTAGAATCTAGATTAATTTCCATGCTCTGCCAAGATCCAAACTACAATTTATTATTCCTTTAGAGAGAAGAAGTTGTACTATTATATTCATAATTAAGGAATTCAAAACCTCTTGATTCGTGTGCTCTTTAACTCAAAATTTTCTAGGTTTCTTTCCTTCTATATCTCAGCAATACTTGTAGCAAATGAGATAATATAGATAATTTTTTCTCCTTTCGGTATAATCCTTTGATTCCTTAGCCAACCCAAATGTCAGTGAGAGCTATTTTACCCTATCTCTAGAAGCAGATCTCCTTAATCTTATTCCATAAGTCATTAGCAAAAGGAGATAGGGAAAACAAATGATCTCTAGTTTCAAATTTAGTTTAACATAAAACACATTTGTTATCTATATTCAGCAAATTTAACTTTCCTATAGTGCTCATTTTATTCAATATTGCTAAGCATAGTAATAAAGAAGTATTAGATATTAAATCTTTGTGCCATTCCACTGGCTACCAGTTGACTAGATAGTGTTGACCTTGCACCAACCATATAGGCCTTATTACCAAAAGAGTCAAGAGGTTGATTGAGCCAAGAGACGTTATCCTATAAAAAGCAATTAGGTTCACAGTTCGGTGTTAAATGTAGCACTTATCTAGGAAATTCTTTCCACCTCCTTTCAAATATAACGATAATAAATTTAGCTTTAAGTGAAAGGTTACCCCAACATTGCATAGTTGAAGGAATTATGATTAGAGGACTATACCTGATCTAGTTGTCATATTGAAAAGAGGCTTTAAGGCCATTATTCACCTTACATAACACTCCAGCCTCCATACTTTAACTTCATAAGATTATTGATGAATAAGGATTGACAGTCTTTAAAAGTGATGGACTATAAGGAGTTCCTTTTAAGTATATATGAGTGAATCCATTTAATCATAGAGTCATTATTATCTTCTTTAGCATTAGGAACCTATTGATAATGGCAACAAGACCTTATTCTTTGGTGTTACATACCTCCTCCCATCTTACCTTTATTAATCCACCATTTGTAAAACTTTCTCAAAATCTTTTTAATTGCTTTAATTACTCCTTTAATTAGAAATATGCTTGCAGTCTAGTAAACATGTAGAAGTTCAGCACTACTTTTATTAATTATAGTCTCCCCCCCAAATGATAGGAATATGTTTGTCCAAAAGCTTAATCTCCTTTGAATCCTTTCCACTAAAGGGTATCATTAATTAAATTGCATTTTTCTAATGGTGATAAGTAGGCTTAAATAGCATAATGGGGCTTGATTCCATTCCATTTTAGTAATTGAAGTTATACTGCTTTCCATACTATCTATACTAATGGGGCTTGATTCCATTCCATTCTAGTAATTGAAGCTATACTGCTTTCTATACTATCTACACTAATATCCAGCACAAAATGGATCTTTGTTAGATTAATAGTTAAGCCTGACATCTCCTTAAATTGTTTCAAAGAAGACATTAGGATATAAATTGATTATAGGTGAGCTTTTCAAAAAAGCAACAAATCATCAGTAAGACATAAATTGATTAGGGATACTTTTCTACACTTTTTATGAAATTTGAATCCTTCAGCATTACCCACATTGTAGTGCAACAATGGAGTAAGAACCTCCACACAAAGGATGAAGAGTATGGGGACATATGATCTCTTTGCCTTAGTCCCCTGGCCGTTTGAAAATTCTAGTAGGTGCCCTATTCACTCATACAGAGAAAGATGTTATGGTAATACATGCTTCCACCCACTCAATGAATTTTGTAAGGAAACCCATCACTTCCAATACCATAATTATAAATCTTCACTCCACAATCAAAAGCCTTCCTAAAGTCTATCTTGAAAGCATAGTTTAGTGGAGAGTTTCTCCTTTGATACCCTCTCAATAGTTACTGCATTATAGATATATTATTCTCGATTAACTTTCCTTACACAGAGGCATTTAAGTTATTACTGACCAGAGATTCCAAAACCATTTTAATTCTATTAGCTGTGATTTATTTTTATGATCACTTTATATAGAAAGTTAGAACAAACAATAGGCCTGAAATCCTTAAATAAAATAAATTAACTGTTTAGGGATTAAGCATACAAATTTTTTGTTAATCCTTTTTAATAGCACACTTGTGGTGAAAAATTCTACAATAGCTTTTTTAATCATTCCTCTAATCTCAATACATGCTTTTTGAAAAAAGAAACCAATAAATTTGTTCATTCATATAGAATATCACTTTTTTTATCTCATTATTTATACAGGTCTGACCAGATTAAAAGCCTCTTCCTATGATATCTTCTTTGTAATAAATAAGTTTAGGATATGTGAGGAGCTTGTAATCCTTTGGAATTGACCATAGAACCCTCTAAAAATTCCTTCTGCATCTTTTAGAAATTGATATTATTGATTGAGAAACCTCTTATTCTCAGTCTTGATTGGGCATATTCTATTCAAGCTCATTTTAGCCATTATTGAACTGAAGAAGAATTTTGAGCATTTATCGCCTTCTTTCAACCATATGATCCTTGCTCTCTATTCCATTAGGTTATCATGATTATTGAATATCATGAATTAATTGTTTAGCTTGAATTTCTCCAAGGCCAATAGTATAGAATATTTTAGATTGCCAACTAACATACCTTGAACTCTTAATAGCTCATCTTAACTGTGGAAATAGCTTGACTAGTAGAGGAAACTTTTTTAACATTTATAATTTTCAACTCCTATTTAATTGCTTTTAACCTCTACACATATTTGTATTAAGCGGTGCCATATTTTTCCTTCATCATCCATGCCTCCTAAAATCCTTCCATATTTGCTAACTTGAAGTCAATGGGTCAGAACTGATTTGATCGAGCCTTAGGCCTAATTTTTTTAAAAATCAAGCCTCAAGCCATACTATAGTCATGAGGAAAACAACATCGTTTTTGTAGAAAACAACTTTTTTATTTTATATTTTTAAAAAATTAAAAAAAGGGTCAGATTGATTAAATTGGGCTTTAAGCTGCTTAAAACTCGCAGGCTCAAGCTTGAGCTTGGGCTCAGCTTATTGCCTCCCTTACCTTCAAGTTTAGTTTTGTAAAGGATAAAGTTGAAATCACCGATGACAATCCAAACACCATTTAACCTTCTTTGGAAAATCCAACAAACTTTTCCATAATTCCTTTCTTTGAAAAGTATTGTTAGAGTTATAGACTACTGAGGAGAATATGTACATATCCTCTTGTATGAAGTGCCATCTCATATGCATTACTTACATTTCCACTATAATGACTTCAATATCAATTATATCAGGATTAAAGCCAACTATAAATCTTCCTAAAGCATATTTTTGGTGATTAGATACTGATTTTTTGTTTTTATACCAATATTAATTTTATCGTAAGTACACAGCATAATTGTAGCTAGCACACGCTGGTACAGGTCGATTCCACAAAGACAATAATTACTAGTAATTACCTTTCTCCTACTATCTAACTTATATATTGATTTAGGATTTTAATAAAGAAAAATAAAACTTAAATAATTAAAATAAAGTAGGAAACAATAATGAACATAGAAACAATGGAAATCATTTAGAAAACAATCAATATCAAGAATTAGCGTCTAGGTAATAAACCCCCCTAAAATCATTAGATAATTAACCTTTTATTATGAAATTGTTTTATTGACTATTAGACCATGGAAATTCCTAGTGTATGCTAATAACTCACTTGAGGTTATTAACAACTAATCCTAGGTTTATTAACCAAATTACTTAAGTTAAAATTTCTAAGATTGCTTTACCGATCTATTAATTCCGTTATTAGGTTTGACCCTAATCTAGAGGATTTATGTCGATCTATTTTTAGGTTTGTAATCAAATTCTTTCAATTACAGTAGTTCTATTTATACATAGGATTTCTCTAATTTTCTATTTTACAAGAGCAGATTATGAAATAATATTTGAATCTATTAGAACATATATTAAACACATCATTGAATCACAATAGATCAATAAACACAATTGCATTAAATAAAAGAATTGAAATATATTGTAGCACAAACTAGGGTTCATCAAACTTAGACACTAGAGATGTTTAGTTACACATTAGAGAAAATGAAATCAAACACAAGCAGAAAGAAAAATGAATAGAAAATAGGCAGTTTATAATTTTAAAGCTCCCTTTATCTCCTATTAAGTTTTCTTGTAAGTTTGAGGTTTGATGTTGTAATATATTAGATTTTTTGATGATTTTTTCATGTTTTCCACTCCTTTGGATCAATATCATCTCTTCTAAATGATCTCCACATTTGGAATCACCTCTTTAAATCCACTCTCCCTGTTGGCCTCTCTTCATGCCCTTATATAACAAAATTTCGGGTTTCTAGGACATATACAGTCTGATATACAGCTGTGTATCAAACAATGTGTCTTAAAAAATACTTAAAATTGTGACTTTACATGTTGTGAAAGACTTACATGGCCACATACACAGCCATGTATCTCTCAATTGTTTCAAATCTTCATTTCATACCACGATTTGACCTGAATTCCTCTCATTTTGGTTAATGAAGGCAATTATAACCTATAAATGCACTTGGAGTGAATTAAGTATTAAATATATAACAAAATTACAAAATATCAAGCAAAATACATCCAATATAGGTGTATAAATATAGTCAAATATGCATCAATCAAATACCCATTTGAACCCAACTTATTTAACTTATTAACATTCCCTACTTCAACCTTGTTTCTAAAAGAGAAAAAAAACCATGAATTCTCTTGATAGAAAAAATCCCTCAAAGTTAAAAACTTCTTATGGTAGAAGGTACTTGCCAACATTCCATGTGAACCAATTCATTAGATAGCTTAATTGAATTTGGAACCTTTCTTGTTTTTGCTCCTATTTAACTTCCTTGTAATCATAGTCTTAAAGAGTGCTTTATATCATCTCTCGTTATATTTCATTAGGGGAGGAAGGGTCTAAAGAACCATTCTTGTTAGTGCCATTGCAAACCTTTGATTTCTGTATAGCTTCTAGCTATTCCCCACTCATGTCTGGTGAATCAAATTGATTATTCCCACCTAAAGGACTAAAGCTAACGGCTTGGAAATCTTTCACTGTCTCTAAATTTTTCTCTTAAAGTTCAACTTAGTTAGTCTCTTTTATAGGTGACATTTGATCTCCATGCTCTTCCAGGCCATAAGTTCATCATAATCCCCCCTTACGAATTTTTTCATTGTAAGTATCCACTTTTTCCCTTAAGATTTCATAGATTGTTTCCATTGGTAAATTACATATACATTATCCTTATAAAGAGTACCATTTGCTCCCAATCTCATTACTAGTATATTCTCTAGCATATTTTTTAATGTTTATGTGTTTACATACAACCTAACATATTTAAGGGGGATATTTTATAATGCACCCATAAAGGAATTTACTAATTTTTTACAAATTCAACTTGGAAACCCAGTTGCTAATGCTAGAGAAATAAAGGATATTTTGAAATATGCCAAGGACCCTATTCCACTACCTTTAAAGTTGAAGCCTTGAAAGTGAAGGAAAATAATTTCAAGTTTTCTTTTGTTATTAGTTTTTCTAGTAAACACTTGTTCTTCTATATAGTTTGTGCCTATTTTTAAATTATTAGAAATGTATGTTTCCTTTCCTAGAAAAAACCGATCAAGCTAAAATCCTAGGTTTTTGCACCAACTTGTAGAAATTCCATCTCAAGAGAAATCTCCAGTTTACCATCTTCTTCTTGAGGGGGATAACAATGTAAGGAACAATCATGTCCTTCCTTTATTACCTGCTTCCAGCTCTTCCTAACTTCAAATTTGGCAAGAATATGTTTTGGTCACTCTAGAGTTGAATGAGATGAAGAACTGTCAGCTCCTCATAATGGCAATGGAGGGAAATCCCTACTAGACAAGGAATCAAACACGATGCTACCTAAGCTATAAAAAGATTGACAAAAGCTAAAGAAACATTTTAGTCTGCTTTATTATGGCGTTTTTCATAAATTGCCAAGGAGAATTTTCATCTTTAGGATTCATAAATTTTGTGATTTTCATAGCATATGATAATAGTGGACAACAAGTTATACTTTATAGAAAAATAGGGCAGCTAATGCTAAAATAGAACGATTGTTAAGTTAGCCATAAGCATGTTGAAAGAGAAAGGGATACCAAAGAAATTCTAGGTTGAAGAAGTGGTTGTAGTAGTATATCTAGAAAATTGGTTTCTAACTCAATTTGTAACAAGAATGACACCTTATAAAGCATGAAGTATAAAAAAAAACCCAATATAAGTCACTTACGAGTTTTCAATTGCATTATTTACACTTTTGTGCCTTCTAAATTAAGAAGTAAACTAGATGATAAAAGCATTAAAATGTATTTTTGTTGGTTATGGTGAAGAAAAAAAAAGGATATAGTTTATAAAACAGAATCTAACAAGTTACTTATAAGTTGTGAAATGGTGTTTAATTAAATGATGCTTGGAATTGGGAAATTGGTTTTAAGGAACTTCAAATTGAACTTCAACCTGAATATCGATTTGAATATTTTGATTCAACAATAAAGAGGTTTAGGAGTTTAGTTGATATTTACGCTTATTGTGAGTATGTGTCTTTTGCTTTGGAACCTACATGTTTTAAACATGTAACGAAAAAGAAAGAATGAGTTAGTGTAATGAAGGAAGAAATTTTAGTTATTGAAAGAAACAAATCATAGAATTTGGTGAATTTACAAGTAGGAAAGGGATTAATTGGGTTAAAATGGATTTATAAGGAGAAATTAAGTATAGATGGATGTTATGCCCAAAAAGTTATAAAAAGAACTAAGCTATCCTACTCGAAAGTATACGAGATAGTTGTAGTTATTAACTCAGGGTCATCTCCCATAGAGGTGAAATTGTTCAACTTAAATTAAGTTTGAATTAAAAATAAAAATAAAAACAAAATCAATGCATTCCTAAACATTCTATCCCGATTGTTGAGTGAAAGCTTTTAAGGAAAATTACGAAATTAAATTAAAAACTAGACGGAATCAATTGGGAGCAAAGACAAAAAGATTAATTGAAGTGGAAAAACTCTTAAGAATTAATTTCACTAATTTAATCTCCTATGCATGATTAAGGAAAAATGATTAGATTGTTGTCTTACTAAAATTAACAGTTAGGTTCTAAATCGATTCAAATAATGAACTAGTCTAACTTTCGTATTCAACAAGTTACTATTCAAATTAATAATGAAAACCTGACTACCAATTGTCACTTAAGTTAATATATTTCTAGTTCTTAACCTAAGTGTCCATAGTTTCACGATCTGTATTAAACTTCATCTCTCGAATCTTCATTTAACATTAAAATGATGCAAAGTTTGGCTATTCTATTACATTCATTCAGTTTAGAAACGACAGCAATACATAAGACAACATATCCGTAACCTAATCATGCATATTCAACTGAATAGCTACATTAATAACTCAAGAAAAGAGATCAGCCCATCATAGATATCACCATATTCATCACCATTAAACACTTTAATTGCATGTTACTGTCAACAAAAGTATTAAAGCAATAATAAAATAGTGAATACCATATGAATTATTAAAAGAAACAAATAATGGTCAGCTAAACTAATAAGAGTATAAGTCAGTTAATAACATATAGTAAAATGAAAGAAACAAAGTAACAAATGAGAAATAGAATAGGCAAACAAATCATTGGATGAAGAGTTGTGGAGATCTCTGGTCCCTCTCAAGCTTCTAGCTTTTGGCTCTCGCTTTCTGCTTTAGCTTCTTCCCTAGACGAATGTTTACTCAAGTTGAATGGGATTCAACTCCAGTTCTCACTTTCGACCTCTCCCAAACTTCCATCTCTCTATTGTCTTGCTCTTTGTCCTAACTCACTCTATTTTCTTTCTCTGTTTCTCTCTTCTGTTTATCTTCTTCTTCTCTATCTCTCTGCGCCTCCCCTCTGTCTGAGTCTCTCTGTGAGTGAACCAATGAAATAATGAATGAATGATTATCAACCGCCACCCTCTCTTCCTTTTATTAGACTTTCTTTAGGTTTAGGGTTACATGCCCTCACGTCATGAGCTACCATGTATTAAAGCCAGAATGAATGTTAACACTTCTCAAGGGCGTGCATGGGAAGTCACGGGTGTGACTCCCTTATCACCCCTGTGCATTAACCATGTACGGTGGTGACATAAAATCACCACCTTAATGCTAAAATTACATGACTTTGGTGTTTTAATTCAAAATTTACAAAATAACCCAATTAACATTCATGCAATATTTATACCAATTTTACTCAATTAATCTCACATTTGGATTGAAACACAAAGATTTGTAACCAAAATCAATATATGAAGGCAATTAAAAAAATAGAAATTAGACACAACAATGGAGTATAAAAAAGGCATGAAGCACACTTGATTGCTAAAAGGTAAGAACAAGTTCTAGTTATGGATTTTAATGAAACTTATGTTCCTGTTGTTTAATTTGACATAGTACGGACAATAATGGCTTTAATTGCTCACAATGCATGATTAGTTTATCAAATAGATGTAAAATAAACTTTTCTTAATAGAGAAGTTATAAAAGATGTTTATGTTTTGTAGCTTGAGGGTTTAGTGGTGGAATAATAAGAAGAAAAGGTGTACAAATTGCAGAAATTAAAAAAATCCATGATGCTTACTTTTGAGATGCCAGGTTTGCGTTTGTGGCATTATTTTTTAAGTTTAGAAGTTGTGCAAGATAAGAATGAGATTTTTATTAGTCAATATAAGTATGTGCCTGATTTATTAAAAAAGAATGGTATGATTGGGTGTCAGCCAGTAGTAAAGACACTATTGAATGTGAATAAGAAGTTATCTTTAGATGATGGAGTAGAGAAAGTTGATGAGAAAAAAAATCAGAAGTTTGCTGAGAGGTCTCTTATATTTAACCCACACTAGAATTGACATTATTTTTGTAGTTAATCTTATTTTTATGATGCACAATCCAAGTAAACATCACTTTGGAGCATCCAAGAGAATTCTCAAATACATTAAAGCAAAATCAAAATTTACATCATATATAACAAAGGAGAAGCTAATAATCTTGCTTCTTTCACAAATAGTGATTGAATAACTTGTGAAGATGATTGAAAAAGCACTACATGATTCATATGTAGCCTTGGATCTGGAGCTATTTCATAGACTTCAAAGAAGCAGAATTGCATAACCTTATCAAGTACAAAAGCTAAATAAATAAAATCACAACAACAAGCAAACTTATATTAAATAAGGTAAAACAAAGCACATTAAGACTCAGTTATATTTCAATAGGGAGTTAGTTACAAAAGGATGAGATATTTTTGAGCTATTGTTCTATTAATATGCGGCCGATAGACATCCTTATAAAAATTTTGGCTAAAGATGTTCAAGAAATTTAGGTCCATGATAGGAGTTCAATACCCATTGAATTAAGGGAGAAATGTTTTGATTTAATTAAATATGGCTTATATGATTATTATTGATTTTATAATTTATTTGTCATTTGTTTTTAGAAAATAAGGAGTTGATGATTTTTTGCTATTCAGTTGATTATTTAAGTCCTATATATTGTTCACCAAGTGTTTGATTGGTCATAGAGAAATAAACATAAAAGCTTCAATTCTTCTTATTCTGAACTTTATTTTTGATTGATGTAATTTTCAACACGCTCACCATGAGGAAAATTTTTGTTTTATCAGTTATTATTGATACTTAAGAATCATTTCCTTTGCTTAGTAACTTAGATGACTTCCGCATGCATCTTTTCTTTGTCTTATCTCATTATTATTTATGGCTTGAAGTTGACTCATTTGTTCATAAAAGTGTCTCAGGGTACTTTAAACAAGCTTATGGGACTACTAATTTTTATTTGATTGCCCGATATTTGGTTTTCCTAGGGATTACTAATTTTTAGCTTTGGGTTTTCTTGCTCAATCAAGTTTATTTACAAGCCTTAAGCTTTCTTTAGAATAGATAGTTAGGCCTAAGACTTCCATTTATTATTATTTTTATTATTAATTTCATTGTGTTTTGGATAGCAAGTCCTTTGGATCTTAATAATGTGTTTTTTTATTGATGTCATTCGTATTGTTTCACAATTTTAACAGTAGAAGCAGTAAGGGTTGTTGAGCTCTTTTAATTACGTTTTTTGCTCCAAAATTTTCTAAGGAAAATGGCATCTCGTAATCAACTTAAATTGCCACCAAATCCATCCTACCATTTTTACCATAAACGTAGAATTTGGTTCCACCATTTTCAACAAGCGTAACACATAAATTAAACAATATGAAAATTTTATTTTCGATTTTTTTTAAAATTAGTTCAACCTTATCAAGATTTAAATTTTTTAAAAATTTTACTCTTCAAACATTTATTTTCCTAAAAAATTAATATAAATATATTAATTACAATTTTTATATAATTTTAAAATTTCCGTTCAATTCGACCGTTAGGTCTAACTGTTAGATAAGAAAAAATTCAAAGTAATAAAAAATAGAGAAAATAGTTGTAAAAAAAGGATTTGTACTACTTATAATATTTCTATCATATTCTACTAAATCTTATTTATATATTTACTTTATATAAATATATAAATAAAATTTATTTTATATAAAATTTAATAGAAAAAGATTGAAACAAAAATAATTAAAATAGGCTAAAACAAAAAAGGACATTTGCTTTGAGAAAAGTTGCAGAAATTGATGTAACAGACAAAATTGTTTTGTCTTTCAACTCCGACGTCAAGACAGCTACATGAGTCAGCCAAATTAGCAAGTTCTTAACTCACGCGTCAAGAGTCCACGTGACATCTAGTCGCAGTTTTTAACTCGAAAAGTGCTAGACACGCGATTCGGAGATGTGTATCAACGTATCATATGTTATTTATTTTAGAAAATTTTGGGAGCAACCATGGATGTACTCTCTCAAAGTTTTCAACCCAAACTCTGATCTTGTCTTCACTTACATAGAGGGCAGAGAAGAGAAGCCCTAGAAACTAGAAGGAAATAGTAAGTGAATGTGTGATTTATTGGAGAGGAAGAAAGATGTCAGTTACTTGCTTACGTGCTTCTACATTTTGGAACTTTGTTTAACCTATAAGCTCCTTTCTCTGGGTCCTCTGTTTTTGTCTTTGCCATAGCTTTTCAGATTAATCCTGTTTTTATAATTTCCCAATCATTTCCCTTTCTTTTTTCTTTTTATCTTGGTTGAACTGAAATAATTGAGCTTTACCCACTTAAGATCCTTTTGGTGTCTACCTTTTCTTTTGTTTTTCTTTTGGATGCTTTTAATTAGTGAGCCTTGTTTTGGAGCGGAGAGAGGGAGTTGGTGTTATTTAAGCTTCAGATCTGAGGAGGCTGAGGTTGTTCCCAGCGATGTCTCTTTATTTTCTTGGTTTTCTTTTTGGACCTCTTTTTTTTTTTAACCAAAAACCCTCTTGCTTCTTTCTCTTTCTAATTCTTTTACTTTTGAGCTAAAGTTGCTGGATTTTAGTATTGGAATTCTCTGTTTCTGAGAGAGAGTAGCTCAAGTCAGTCTCTTTTGGTTCTTAATGTTGGTTTTGTTTGTGGCCCAAAAGGTTATTGTTTCGAGCCACGCTGTCGAGAATTTCTAGACAAGAAGAAAGGGAAAAAAAGAAAACGGAGCAAGATTTGTGAAAATGCTGGCTATTGGTAGCCCAACTACAGCTTGTGTGCGAACAAGCACTACCTGCAACGCTTTACTTAGAGAGCTTCAGGTCTTTCTCTTTCCTCTTTTGCTATTGTCTAGTCTGCTCTTTCTAGATTGCAAAAGTCCCGTGTTTGGAAAGAAGTAAAAGTGGGTTTCTTTTCTCTTCTTGGAAATTTATTTTGTACTTAAGTAATCATGGAATGCTCTTAAAGTTAGAGAGCATCGATGGTTTCTTTAGTGTCTCATAATGGAGCTAGAAATTAAGTCCCTTTTGACTCGTTTAGCCTCATAAACTACCTATTTACTATAAGCTTACTTTGAGATTCTCCTCATTTTCTTTTTGTAAAGAGTTGGTTAGAAATTTTCTTGTTCATCATTCTCAGTTTTCTTTGTTCTCTGAGTTGTGTTGAGATGCAATTCCTACTTTTCTTTTTATGGGTTAAGACACCAAGTATTTTTATTTTTATGGGTCTTTGAAAAACAAAGTAAAATTTGGAGGTTCTACTGGAATTTTATTATGTCAAAATCTTACTTTTGGACGACTTTGTGATGTTGCAAACGTTGTATCTACGAACACTGTAGTCAATACATGGGTTTTTAATTCTGGATGAATTTTCCGCAAAGTGCTTCATTTTGTAATTACTTTAATTTTCATAAGGAATATATGGAAGTTGATTTTTGTTTTCTTTTTCGGCGGAAGGTATGGGTTGGCGTTGAGTAATTCTTCTACGTGATGTGTCTCCTTTTCTTTTAATGATGGTTTTACTGTTGACTGCTTTAATTCAATTTAGTTGCTCATGCTAAGTGGTCTTGCTGTTCTTAATTTGGCCGCAAGCTTGGCATAGTCGCACTATTCACACCCGAACATGATGACAAATGTCATCTCCAGAATTAGATTTTTAAATTAAAAGAGCATTTTACCAGAAAAGAAACTGTAATTCCTTTCGATATCTTAACTGGTTTTGCTATACCATGCGCAGCAAATATGGAATGACATTGGCGAGAGTGAAATTGAAAAGGACAGGATGTTGATGGAATTGGAGAGGGAATGCTTGGAAGTCTATAAGAGAAAAGTCGAGGAGGCTGCAAATGCTAAAGCAAGCCTTCATCAATCTGTTGCAGCCAAGGAAGCTGAATTAGCCACCCTCATGGCTGCCCTTGGGGAACTTAATATTTATTCACCGGTAAATAACTAAATATATTGCCTTTGTAAACTGTTTCAAGGCACATCCCAATATTCATATATAATTCAGCATAATTATTGTTAGAGAGAGAAGCTTTCTTATGTTAGTTCTGTTTTAGTTAGATCATTAGCCAGGTCTTGCAAGGTTCAGGCTGTTTCTTTTGTTATATAGGACTCCGCAATCTGGTTGGGTGCAATGTGATCTCTAAACAATTTTCTATGTTCTATTGTGAGCAAACTGCATCTATAGCTATATGCATACACAGGGAAATACATGTGTTCATCTAATGTATACATCCATGTAGGAATATATTCTTGATCTATATAGTTGTCTATTTCATCCAAATAATTGCAAAAGATTTTCAGGTCCAGACTGAGAAGAGGTCAGCATCCTTGAAACAAAAGCTTGCGGCTATTACACCACTGATAGAAGATATGAAGATGAAGAAGGAGGAAAGAATGAAGCAATTTTCGGATATAAAGGCACAAATTGAAAAAATTAGCACAGAGATTTCTGGATACAGCATTCTTAACAATGCTTTCATGAGTTCACTTTCGTTGGATGAACATGATTTGTCATTAAGAAGGCTTAATGATTATCAAATACATCTACGCACCCTTCAAAAGGAGAAGGTATACAATCTGTAGTGTATCAAATACATCTGCACGTCCTTTGAAACAAGGAGGTATGCATTGAAGCATTTCTATTAATTACATGATAATTTTTTATTTCCTTTTTGCAGTCCGATCGCCTTCAGCAAGTTTTCGGATATGTGAATGATGTACATTTGCTCTGTGGTGTACTTGGATTGGACTTTGGGCAGACAGTCAGTGAAGTGCATCCAAGTTTACATGGTTCAAACCAGGAACAGTCAACCAACATAAGCAATAACACGTTGGAAGACCTAGGAAAGGCCATTGTCATGTTGAAATCAGAAAGAAAAGCTAGGCTTCAAAAGGTAATAAAGATTTTTCGTTTCCCCACTATTGATTTTGCTTTGGATAAACTATTACTATGCTCTTAAATGCAGCTGAAAGATATTGCGGATTCACTATTTGAACTTTGGAATTTGATGGACTCATCAAAAGAAGAGAGAAATAGCTTTTCTAGGCTTACTTCAATTGTTGGATCATCAGAATATGAAATAATAGAGCCAGGAGTTCTTTCAATGGAGCTTGTTGAACAGGTTGGTGTGCACCCGGAGTGACTTATTTCTCCGTGGTAGAAACTGGATAGTCATCTTTACCTCTTTTGATAGGCTTCAGCAGAAGTTGAGAGATTGACCAAACTGAAAGCAAGCAGAATGAAAGAACTTGTGTTGAGAAAGAGATCTGAATTGGAAGACATATGCAGAATGACTCATATTGAGCCTGATACAAACACTGCTGCTGAGAAATCAAACGCATTGATAGATTCTGGTAGACACATTCCCCTTTTCTTTTTCATTTTCAAAGTTAGTTTTCTTTACAACTTATTGTTTTTGTATTAGATGTAGCCAATATTTTTTGATTATTGCTGTTTTTGTTCAGGTTTAGTTGATCCATCTGAACTTCTAGCAAGTATTGAATCCCAGATAGTTAAAGTTAAAGATGAAGCTACAAGACGAAAAGAAATAATGGATAGGATTGATCGATGGCTTTCAGCCTGTGAAGAAGAAAATTGGCTTGAAGACTATAATCAAGTAAGACGAAATCGTGTCTACTGGATAACTATTTGTTGAGGACTAGGCAGAGGGACTTCTATCTTGCTTCTCCCTTATTATTTTGGTCTGTGTTCGGAAAGCAATATGCTAATTAAAGTTTTGTACGCTGCAATGGTTTTATGATTTGATTATAATGCAGGGAGTAGGTTGATTCCTATAAATCTTGTGGCTGTTGTTTTTAGCACAGCAATTTTTTCATATTTTATTTGTTTTCATCTTTCCTGGTCTAACTTGTCATAAAATTTAAGTTTGATAGAAGTAGGTTGACGATTATGTTCATTTAGATTTTGTCTTGGAGCCTAGGTTAGTGGTCTAACAAAATTTCTTGTTGGATAACAGGATAGTAATCGATACAATGCTGGAAGAGGAGCACACATCAACCTTAAACGTGCAGAGCAGGCTAGAGTGACTGTAAACAAAATTCCAGGTACTGTTTCATTTGATGATACTGTTATCTGCCTGAATCTCTGCTACTTCTCAAAGCTCTGCTATACTTCTTTCCAGTGATGGTTGACAATTTGATGATCAGAACTCTAGCATGGGAAGGTGAAAAAAAGATGTTATTTCTCTATGATGGGGTGAGCGTATTTACAACATATTCCACAGTCAATAATTTCGTCAGTTTTGCATTTCATAATCTCCTGTCTTGACATACAGGTAAGATTGGTGACGATACTTGAGGATTACAAACTAACCAGACAACAGAGGGAAGAAGAGAAAAAGAGATCTAGAGTAAATTCAATTATCTATTTCATTTTTGATTACTAGGATCTGTATGCAACGATTCCTTTAACCCATTTCCCTTGACATCAAGGCTCAAAACTTGGTGCCTTTATCATCAATTTCATTTATTTATGTTGACGTGTTTCTTGGTTCTGCAATTCTTGGACCTTCAGAAAGTTGAGCATCCAATTGCAGAAGTGATGATCTGTTTTGTCTTTGCTATATATAAAACCTACTTTTAACTGTTGTGTGGGAAAAGATCAGCTCTGATAGTTATTGAACAATTTCTCAGACCATCCTTATTTTTCTGTAGTGATGTGATAGTTAAATGTTAACATATTAGATATGTTGTTAATAATGGAGTTTATAATTCCTCAGGATCAGAAAAAGCTCCAAGATCTACTGCTAATAGAGAAGGAAGCCATGTATGGGTGTAAACCCAGTCCAAGGAAAAGTAACAGTTTCAGGAAACCAAATGGTTTCCGTGCAAATGTTAATGGTTCCATGACTCCTTCTCCTCGCCGTAACTCTGTTGGTGGTGCAACTCCTGAACTACTCACACCTCGGTCCTATTCTGGACGTCAAAATGGATACTTTAAAGAAGCGAGAAGGTTGTCTGTGGCTCCCCTGAACTTTGTGGCCATATCAAAAGAAGATACTATGTCATTTGCATCCATCAGCGGCTCTGACCCAGGTTCTCCTCCTCAGAATTGAGAGATGAACAAACAAATATGGTATGGCTTTCCTGGTAATAACCTTTTTTTCTCTTCAATTTTGTCATCCAAAGAATTGTTAAATCTTTAATATCAGAGCAGTTTGAACGTTTCTTTTGTGCAGGAAGAGGCAAAATTGTAGAAGTACATGATAGTATACTTTGGTTGAAAGCCTTGTGAATATAAACAAATGTACACTAGTGTATGATTGCTGCTATTTGTTGGGTACCTTGGCGTGTAGTTACTGACATTTTTAGTTTGAAGGATTACCGGCGAGCAACTCTAATAGATAATAGTTTGGAAAGTACTTGTTAACCAGAAGTCACATACAATTTTATGCCTAAAACAATGTGGTAGTTCTAATAGTAGTAGACCATGTGTTCTATGGATTTGCTTGTGCTTTGCATATCTGTGTACATAATTACCGCCTTCCGCTGTTGTGGGCTGTATTGATCTGATCTGGTGCATATTTTAGGAGTAATTGATAACTAAAAAAAAAAAATTGTTTAAATTTGATTTTTGTTTTTACAAATCGTCTCACAATTCATAACATAAAAGAAGTTGATAATAGTGTTCGTGGTTGAAACTCTAATTGCAATTAAGAACTAACAATTTGGGTAATTTCAATATTTGAATTTGAGAGTGTGGAGAGAAGAATCTGCAGTAGCGATGGCATCAGGCTTGAGGCCTGACCGCAGCTGGGGCTGCCCAGCCTGAGCTTTGACTGACTCAGATAGACCTGACACAAAATTATTATCCCGCATGGCCCTAGGCTTTAATCTTGATAGATAATGTAAAAAACATCGTCTTGTCAAATGCGATATCAATTTGAGTCTAGCCCATTATTCATGGGTTAGGCCGAGTCTAATTAGACCAGACTGGGCTAAAATTGTCATTTCTTATTTGTAATTTGTTAATCTTAAAAATCCGTCAGTCATTTTAAGTAATGACTATGCTAGTTGTTAGATAACACTCATAAATAATTTTTAAAATGATATTATTTTTGACAAAATGATATCATTTTTTACATTATCTATTGGAGCCTAGGCTCGAGGCTCAACTGGCCCAAAGAGTCAGCACAAGGCTCGATTAACCCGAGCCTAGCCCATTGACTATGGGTCAATTATGGGTCTAGTTGGACCGCGCTACGTCAAAACTGCCATCCCTTATCTATAGTTATTTGTTAATCCTAGAAATCCGTTGGTCGTTTTAAGTAATGACTATGCTAGTTGTCAGACAATACTTAATGAGTTTATTGTGAGTATTTGATCCTCTCTGACCATTATTGATTCTACGACATTTTTTGTTGATCTTTCCCACTATCTTCACAATGTATATGTAATATCTATTATTCTAATTATTTTTATTATGTTTTATATCTAAATTACTTTAATTTAATCAATATTATTTTTTGTTTTAGATAATTGAGGATATGTTTTTAAGAATGAGTTTGACCAAGGATTGAAGAGTTTTTATAAGGCAAAACAAGAAGGAATGTCTTCCTTGGTCGAACATGGTTTTATACATCGGCTTGTTAATGCTTGTGTTTCTCTTCATAACAAGATTGGAGAAATATTATGATATATAGCCTAGGATTATTTTATTATCAATTTAATTCTTTATGTTAGATTATTTGTTTTTTAGTTCATTATGTGTTCAATCTCCTTTATTTAGTGTGTTTTCACATTTTAATAATTTAGTGAGCATAAGAAGTAAGCGCGTGGTAACGGTTATTTTCATACTTTAATTGCAAAATTTTCACGTTTATTTAAAGTTTTAGGCATAATGATAGGTCCACGATGAGTAAAAAGGTACTAAAGAAGAGACAGCGAGCATAAGGGTCCTCAAGAGACTCGAGGGGAGATTGCCCACTCCAACCACTTGAGCGACTTTTGATATTACTCTTCAATACTACATCATATAAGGAGCGGTATTAACGGCTCAAGAAGAAGAATTTAGAAAATAGTCGAAGCATTGATTAGGAGGCACTGAAGTAGGTCGATTTGGTCCAATAGGTTCGAGACCTTATCGACATCATGGTCCTAACTTTTCAAGATCATGGAGCCCTCGTCCTGGGAGCTGATGCTGGAGGTGCTTTCCACATTCTTTATGGAGAAAGGCTACTACAATTGGGACGATTGAACATGATCCAATTCCAGTTGCTAGGAGAGATGATCCGTATGAGCTAATCAGAATTCTTTGTCACAATGAGGTTGTATGACCCGAGGCCCTCCATCAACGGACAAGCCGAAGTCACACCAATATTGAGGGATGCTTGAATTTGGTTTTCTGTTTTCTTTTTCTCATTATTTATGTATTTTTCTTATTTGCTTCCCTGTGTTATTTTATTTTGTCTAAATGTTAGTGTAATGTTATTTTCATTTATGTTGTTTTTATTTACATGTCCTTTAGTTTTTTTCATTATTTTATTTTTTACCTTTTTAACCATTTTTGTTTATATTTTGCAAGTAGGGTGGACCCTTCATCAAATTCAAAATTCTGTAATTCATATTATGCAGCGCAGTACTGATTCAAACCCTTTCTTGCTTTTCATATTGATATTGATATTTTATTTATTTATGCTTTTATTATGTACATTGGCAAAAATGTAGAATTTTAAGTATGAGGAAGGGATTCCTTAAGCTTATTATAATATGTTTTTATTAAATCTTATTAAATGATATCCCAAATTAGTTAAAATTTGTCCCAAATACTTGTGATCATTATTGATTATTGAATTGAATTAGTATGCAAAAGGATGAAAGTTAGATAAACTTTCTTTTATAAATTATATTTTTAGTAATCATTAAGATAATCAATTTGAATAAAAATTACATATTATATACAAACATAAGACCTTTTTGTGAGCTTTTGTACCTAAGAGCAAATAAGTCATTATTTTAAGCTCTTTTATTCCTTCACGTGTATTACCATGCACAGTTGGATAATTCCAGAACTTGCTTTTATTATTCATATTGAGACCACGTTTGTTAAATTAGAAGCATTGAAATGATAAAGAAATTTACATTGAACCTTTGTTTAGCTTATTTTCTTGTTAATTATCCCACCATTTTTTATCCTTTAGGAGTAACCAATCTTGAGACTTAGCCTTTTCATTGATGATAACCACATTAGTAGCATTTACCTTATCTTTCTTGAAGTCTTTTTATTATTTTGAATCCTGAAGGTTATTTATATTTACTTGATTGCTTGAAACTTGAAATTTGAAAAGGTCCAATATTTCTTTAATTGTTGGTACATGATGAATGCTTGAAAAAAAATGTGTTATGAGCATAATAATTGAAAAAAAGAGTTAAAGTTATAGTACCAATGGACTTATGATGTTAAGGACTTATATTATGAGGAACTAAGTTTCTTGTACTTCTTGTTTTTGTAAATTTCCTTCAATTTTATCATGCTTTTTATTATCCTTATCATACCTTACATAAGCCCCATTAAAACCTTGTAATAAGAACTTTTGATTTTTGTTTCTAGTTTATTTATAAGTGGTGCCGATGTGATTTTAATGCTAGCTTATGGTTAATAATTCCTCTATGTATTGATTTGAAAGTTCTTACACTTTTTACCTTAAACGCTTTGAGTGCATTAAGTGAATCCTTAGTGAGAATGTGAAAATTTATGCTTTTCATTTTAAAAATATTATCGATGTGATTATTATTGATATAAAATTATGAAGGTTAGTTCTAGGATAAATTGAATTTAATTATATGTTAATATATCTTAAATCTAATTGTATGTTAATTTGATTGATATGTTATGATGATTTACGGTGTGGATGGACAAATTGAGGTTGATAAAGGATGGATGTTTGTAAGATTGATGATTTAGATTATGATTTGCTTAAGGACAAGCAAAAGCTGAAGTATAGAATGTTTTATAAATGATTATTTGACTATATTTATATACCCATATTTAATGTGTTTTGCTTATTATTTAATGGTTTAATAGTATTTTTGGTACTTATTTCACTTCAAGTATGTTTGTAGGTGATAATTTCTTTCAGGGACCAAAAGGAGAAGAATTTGGATGAAATCGTGGCATAAAATGAAGATTTGAAGCAACTTGGAGATCCATGTCCGTGTACAGAGACTGTGTAAGTCATTGTAAACATGTGGAAATTCAAAAATATTGTTTCTGGCTATGTATGTTGCTAGTGTAAGTCTCTGTGCCTATGTAAAATTGCGAATTAAGGTATTTTTGGACATACGTGGTCACCTACATGATTGTGTATATCCTAAAAACCTTAATTTTACTATAAAAGGACATTATTAGAGGAAAATTGCAAGAAGGAGACAAATTTAGAAGCATTTTTAAGTCGTAAGAAAAATAGAGAATAGGCAATTCTGAATAGAGGACTAGGAAAACACAAGATTATGTCACAAGATCCTATTGTGAGCATCATTCAATCCAAATTGGAAGAAGATTCATTAGATACAAAATGGAGATTTAGAACATGATTTCTTTTATTTCTATTTTTCTTCTGAATATTGGTTTTATGTGAATACATCTACCATAATTGGAAGGAGTATCATGCAAACTAAGCGATAGGTGGCCATAAATCCTCTAGATTAGGGTCAAACACCTAATAGTGAAATTTATGAATCAATAATGCAATCTTAGGAGTTTTAACTAGAAATAGATTTTAGTTAATCAATCGAGGGTTAGTTGTAAATAGTCTTGAGAAAAATATTAATATAAGATAGGAATTTTCATGGTCTAATAATCAATAGTTTAATTGCATGATAAAGGGTTATATTTAAGAATTCTTAAGGGGATTCATCACTTAGGTACTATTTATTTGATATTGACTTTTCATAGTGTTTTCTTTTTTTGGAGTTCATTATTCTATCATTCTTAGTTTATTTTTCTTAGTTTACTTTTTAATTAAATCCATAACCTCATTTGATAGTTAAATAAAAGGAAAAGGTTTAATATTAGTACTTACAATCCTCATAGGATCGACCTGTACGTACTAGTGCTAGCTATAGCTACACCGTGCACTTGTGGTTAAACTTTTAAATCTTTATAAGCAAAAAAAATCCTCAATCAACAACTTTCTCTAGCTTTGGTCCATTTTATGCTTCATTACTTCACAGTAGTTGGAAATACCTCATCCTAACATCCTTAGTTAGAGCTTGAATATAGTCCCTACGATTAAACTACGATGCCATTACAACTTTTAGTTTCCTTGTTCAAGAACAATTATTCTCTAATCTATGAAATTATCCCTTTCCTCAATAAAGATATAGAGCTTTTAACAATCCAAAGAAAGAAAAAACATGTATGAGGTGAAGGCAACTTCAACTGATAGTTTATCTCCTTTAGTTAGACTTCTATCTCTTTGCAAAAAACATAAGAAATTAGCATAATTAAGACCATGCCTATTTATGTGACATATAGTAAGGACCACTTTCCAAACTTTCGAAATAACTTAACACTTGGAGAATAAATGGTTAACAAATTCAGGCTCCTCCTTAGATAGGAAGAAATGAGAATACTAAAAACATATGGAGTGAATTTTATACTGTTTCAATCAACTGAACTCTCCTAGTAGCTGATAATATTTTGTTATGGCAACTCCTAAGTCGCTTCTGGAATTTCTCAATTAAAGGGATACATTCTCTGATGTGGAGCTTCCTTGTGGATATAAGTAGCCCTAAATATATGAAAGGAGGTATCTTGACCTAAAAGCCAGTAATTGAAAGCCATTCAGTAACTCAGTATGAACTCTCATGTGGCTCTTGCTCCTAACATTGTGCAATCCAAAGATCTCCATTAATACTCTTAAGGAGGTTATTAATAGGCTAATAGAAACTATACCTAATTTCTTGCATTTACTGTAACTTGAAGCTAGGATTGGAAATGACATTACTCTTGATCAATTTTGTGAGAGCATCCATACAAAGTATGAATAAATATGGTGATAATGGATCTTCTTTCCTTCATGCTTTTGCTCCAATAAATGGAGGAGATAGTTCCTTGCTAAGTAAAACAACGAAAGAGGCTGTTATGTAAAGTCTTATCTAGTACCAAAACTTCTCAGGGGACTTAAAAGCTTCCAGTTGTTGAAGAATGAAGTCCCAAATAATTGCCACATGCCTTTTGTAGTTCAATTTTAATTGCATAATTTTCAAGGCCATTCCTTCTTAAATAACCGTTAAAGAGTTCTTGTGCAATGATTATATTATCACCTATCATTCTTCCATCAATAAAAGCACCTTGGGTATCATTAATGATATGTTTCAAACACCTTTTTTAATTATTGTTTCTATGACTTTATAAATTGTTTTGTATAGAAAAATGTAACAAGAGATAACTATAATCTCATTTAGGGACCCTAGGTTAAGAACTTCAAGAATCAAGCATAAACAAGTATTGTTGATTTTTATGAGAAGCTTACATTTATCAAAGAATTCTTATATTGCTTCAGTATCTAAGTTTTTTATGAGAGGACATGCTTATAAAAGACCATTTAGACAATTAGGACCTGAGGCTCTTTTAGGGCTCATTTGGAATGTAGCAACACCCCACTGCTATAGATTTCATATTGGGATACCCTGAGGACATTCCAGTATATAATCTATAATAATGGCATGTTAACTATCTCACCTTCACTTTATAACAT
>JAOTAY010000003.1:14640064-14659011 GCA_025629805.1 Erythroxylum baracoense | reverse complement strand
GCAACTTAAAACATTCAGCTTCGTTTCAGCATTTTCATAATTCAGTTTTGAGCATTCACATTCCATATAAAAATGAAACTAAACTAACAAAAACAAGTTAAAGAAAACATTTGAAAATGATGAAAGTGATGAACTCGTTGGGAGTTCAGTTCTTTGGCTCAACCTCAGCCTACACCCAATTAAACATATTTCAGTGATTTGTTTTTCTTTTACCTCTCTTTGAACTATTAGTTATAGATTAACAACAAGCTCTGTTAATCCTGATTTTTCTTTAGATCGTGTTTAATTAAGATATGCTCGTTAATTAAACCTAGTCACCGAACAGCCTAGGATATGATCTCTAGATTTAATTGGACAGTCGCATTATGAATTAGGAAAATAGACTAATCTAAATAACAACCACATATGCTCGGGTCATTTAACCTAGTTATATTATCTATAATGATTCGAACCATTAGTCGCTACAAACGAAGCTCATGATAACAATTACAGATTATATTAAAATTCTATCAATAAAATAAAGCATTCAATCATTCTCACATAACACCTAAAAATTAAACATCGAATAACACAATCAATCCCTAAGAGAAAAAAAACAAACAATTAGAGAAATGCTTAACTGGGTTGTAGTATCGATGTCACCTCTAAATAGGTGTTGGAATGTCTAGATCTTCACGGGTCTCTAAAGGATGATAGGTTTTCCCCTCTTCATTCTCTCGAAACCTCTCTTTTGGCTCTTCAAACTTTTCCTAAATTAAAACATGCTTCTACTATCACAAAATGTTACATTTATACCAAAAAGTAGGGTTTTCGGGTGACATGTCCACATGTCATGGGTGTGACTTGGTGTTTCTCACCCATGACACATTTTTCATGGGTGTGACAACACTCTAACACCCATAACAAATTTTTCATGGGCGTGAGAGCACTGAGATGTTTCTCAAGCCATAACATATGATTTCTTCCTTCCTTTTGGCATTTTCTTGTCTCCTCTTGCTCTAATCCTTCTTCTTCTTTCTCCATGAAGACAAGTGAGTGTGAATCTCAAGAAGACGACTCTAATATTGTGCTTTCAACTCACTTTAGCTCCTTCACTTATGAATTATGCCTAAAACTATCTATGAACTAAAGCGAGTATCTTAGGCATTTAGTATCATTAATCACTAAGTGTTATTGAATAAATATACAATCAATTAAGCACATATCAATCCTCTTGTTGAACTTTGATTTACAAATCGTATGAGACTTCATTCTCTCTATAGAATATACACGTAAGTCCTAAAAGCAATAATAAAGATAAATTGATCATGTTTCGAATGAGTTGTCCTTACTGACAATCTTTGTGTAATATCAAAGATGGAGTGCCTAGATCAGTCTATATAAATTTTCTTTTAATATTCTACCATACGTTGAAGTGGAAGACAAAATATGAGAGATGCTCTTACCTCTCTCTGAGGTACATATGCCTAACCTCACTTGATTGTTTGCTTCCACTATCCTCTTCTTTATTGATCCTTATCTCAGCCCATTAATCACTCTCCACCTTTCTTTGACTCACTATTTTTCCCCCATCTTCTTCATGGACTGCCTTTGGCTTCCTGGGGACAATCTTGTACTTCCTTATCCAAACTCCTTTTCCCTCCTCTCCCTTTTACCTTTTTTCTAACCATTTTGTCAGATTTTCCATCTGTAAAATTACCCCCTCCCCATTTTAAGCAATATGTCCACCAACTCAAACTAGAAAACCTCTGAATTCCCACCCTTGTCCCTCACCATTGAACCTTCCCCTTTAACATAATCTACTCTATCCTCTTAGAAAATATGGAAGCAAGTGGTAGTGACTAACTTCCCTCGACCCTTAACTTCCATCCACTACAGGAGATGGATGGTAAGCTTGTGGATTGTCCTAAGATTGAAACTCTCCAAGATGGAGCAAGGAGCTAGGAATCCACACTCATCAGGTTTTTTTCTCATCAAAGGCCAGTTTTTCCTCTCATCCAACATTGGGCCAACAAACTATGGAAAACTAAAGGTTTAATTGATGTCTTACTTTCAGTGGATAACCTCATTCTTTTCACATTTTTGTTTGTATTTGAAGCTCACAAATTCCTTAAAGATGGTCCATAGCATCTAGGAAATCAACCTATCTTCTTACAAACTTAGTATTCTAGCTTACAGTTTGAAATTATTAAGATTCAAAGTGCCCCTCTCTGGATCAATTTTCATAACATACCCCTTGAATATTGGAACACTCAAGGTTAAACTCATTAGCTAGCTATATTGGGAAACCTTTATGCATGGTGAAAACACAACAATGAAAAGGAGAATAGGTTATTCTCATATTTGCATCAGCATTGAACTCTTCAAGGAGCTCCTAAATGAAATTCTTATTATGAGGTTGGGTAAAGACAACAAATTATGAGAAGATACCATTGCCATACCCTATCATTGGAAACCATCTTTCAAGTCACAAGGGAAGGTTTGGAGAGCTATGAGAAGGTTTTTCAACCTTGGAAGTTACCAACAACTGATGGGGAAAGATGACTGACTCTGAACAACAGGTGGAAGTGATTAAAAAAATCCATACTACTCCTACGACAAACGATGATCTAATGGAGAAACTGGGCACTAATATGATGAAAACCCCCATGCAAGAGCCTAATTCTAAAATTGTTTCAGTTCAGGGTATGGATCAACCAAAAGAAGTTAGTTCAACAACATTCTCAGTGGATCAAAAAAAAATAAAAGTCTATAATATAGACTCTATGCCTAATTGTAGTGAACATCAGGATAAAAATCTCAGGAATGAACCAATTGCACCTATCATCTCACCTGATGCCATCACAAATTGCCACAGCTATGAATCTGGAAATTCAATTGCTACCATAACACACCCTAATGAATATGCAACACACTAGTTAAGGATCTCCATACCAAGGAAGTAGCCTACGGGGAGAATTTCAAACAGTGGAGAGAAGACGATCAAAAAGGGGAAAAACTTTAAATGCTCCACAAATCATTCTTTTTAACATGTCAATCATAACCTGGAATGTGTAAGGAATAAATTGTCCCTCAAAGCTTTTGGCTTTAAGGGACTTTTTTTTCAAAGAAAAACCTCTGACAATAGCTCTACTTGAAACAAAATAAAGTTAGATAATTTGAGCAAGTTACATTTCCTGGGTCCTCAATTGAATATACTCTCAAAACACTGCCACCATGCTTTTGGTAAAATCATCATTTGTTATAAAAAAGTTGAGATCAAGGTAAATCTGTTGGACTCCAATGAGTAAGCAATGCATGTCAATTTGATTTTTCTGTAGGAGAATGTCAACATTGTTATCTCTTGTATCTATGTGGCCAATTATACTTTTCAAAGAAGATTCCTTTCGAACAATATTAAAATAATTTGCAGTAGCATTGCCAAACCGTGGATGATATGTGGTGACTTTAACTCAATCCTCTACACTACATAAGCTCCAGACCATTACAATTTAAAGAACCATTCGAATGATTTTGAAGATTGGGTTTAAGAATGATTTCGAAGATTGGGTTTAAGATATAGGTGTAACTGATTTGAAATTCATGGAACACACCTTCACTTGGACAAATAAACAGACATTGACTTGGAACATTAACAAAAGTTAACTGTGCAGTTGTCAATTATACCTGGTTGAATGCATTTCCTAACATCTTTGCAAACTTCAAAGACCCCTTATTAACCTCTTAATAATGATTTAAGGAATTCTCTATCATATTGAATTGACATTTTAAAAGGAGTTCTCAAATATCAAATATAAATCAATTACTAATTAATAAGAACAAGCATGATTGACTTAAAGGAGTAGACACACTATATTCATAATATGTTTAATTGGAACAATTGATGACAAAAGGATTAAATTATAAATCATAACTATGCATGGACAGGTTATGTCAAACTACTTTGACATTTCTACTATTTGGGTAGTTGATAACTTGTATTTTGTGCATTTTAACTGTGTGTTTTATGTTCTTTTGATAGGCTTTTGTGATATTTTGCTTATATTTCTATGGTAATTCGTGTCTTTGTATGTTCTAGGTGATGAAATACCAAAGTGATGCAATTTGGAGTGAATTTGGCTAACCTGGAACTAGACAGGATTTCAACATGACCATGTTGAAGGTGACGCGATGCTGGCAGATTGCTACCTGCGAATTTTGAATTAATCACCTTAGGATTTGGGCCTGAATGACACAGCCCTTTTTGCTGGACGAAATCAAATTATCTTGTAATCCATGGGAACTTTATTTTGATATTTAGTTAGGCCCCACGTTGTTATTAAAAAGAGAAAAATCTAGACCATTAGAAGGGGGGCCACTTTATTTAATGAAAGAAAGAAGACCTAGACCATATGGAGAGACTTTGAGGGGACAACGGCAGGACTTTGAAGGAGGACCATCTTTAGACTCACTTTAAAAGAAGGTTGGCGACAACACTTGGCAGAGGACGTTTTTAACAATTAGTTGGGGAGAAAACGACGTAACACTTGGGGAGAAAAAGAAGGTGGACAATCAGCTTAGGAGGCATTGAGAAAACAACAACAGAAACTTTAAGAGGGGCAATTTTTACAATCAGCTGGAGATAGAGGTGACTACGGTAGCAGCTTTGGGGAGGAGATCTTTCACTTTTTTTCTTTTAATAGACAGCAGTAGCTTTTTGTGGATGGAAAGAAAACTAATCTTTTAAACTAGATAAGGTACTTTATGTTTGATATATGTAATTCGATAGACTCCTTTGATTTAATTTTTTTCGTTTATTTCTTATGTTTGTTTAATCTCCACACTTTAATCGATTTTTTATTGTCGGGTTTGTTGATTAATTAGGCCTATTAATTGATTGACTTGGTAATAAATTGCCGAATAGATTAATTAATTCGTGATTACTGTCTATCGAAGTGGCGAATTAATTTTAATTAAGAAATTAATTAGATTAAATAATTAAGTCTAAATAGTTATTGGCTTTTTCGATTCTGTTAACTAAGACAAAGGTCCATTAGAGCCTACTGCTACCATAGATTATATTCTGCGGAGCTTTACTCGAAAATAGTCTAATTGGTTAGGGTAATATCTACGGAGCTTTACTCGGGGTTATCAAATAATTACGAATGGATTGGTCTATATGTGCTGTTCACTATCTGCTATAACTTTGTCCATAACAATGAACGGAATTTATATTTTTGAGTCTATGATCGAATCACAGTATCAAATGGAGGAGTACCTTGGCTAGGCTTTTCTTTATATTGTTTTCAATCCTTATTTTTAATTTCCTTCTGCGTGATTTCGTGTTCTAAAATTAATTATCCCCAAATCAATTATTTTTATTTTTATTTATTTATTTATTTTAATTTATTGATTCACACAAATAAACAATTGCTACATTGGTCTCTGTGGTTTGACCCTATTCACCACTTTACTCGCTTAAGTGTTCTAGAGTGGAATTTATTTTTGCTGGTTTGACACGCCATCAAATACATTAGTTAGGATCGTTGTGAAAATTTACCAAAATGAGTTGAGTATATTTCTGCCTCTAGATTACAGTGTATATAATGCTATTTTGATTCATAGTTCTTCCATATATTTAGAAAAAGAGAAAAAAGAAAAAAGGAAAAAAAGAAAAGAAAAATGAAGAATAAGTGAGTAGCATCAATAAGTGCATAATATAGTTATAACTGTATATCTTGGAGTTATGCTTTGTTATCCCTTTATATCTGTTTTTTACTTTTGCGAATGCTTGTGATTAACCATTTTCCCTCTTTACCCACCTTAACCACATTACAACCCTAAACAATTCCTTTTGATCTATTTATGCATGCAATCATTATAGAGGAGAATTGGTGTATTAGCAAGCCTATGGTAGTGTAGTTTCCTATAGGAAGTTTAAGCGAAACACTAATCATCAAACATTTGAGAGAAATCAGTGAAACCGTGATGAAGATTCATCTTGTATCTATACTTATCTTTGAGTGATGGTGCCATATGTTGATTTTGCTTATGTATACTAATAAAAAGTAGCCATGATATGTGTAATATCTTGATATTTGAGTTGGCTAAAATTTGAGGGATTGTATGCTTTTATCTTTGTGAAAATAAAGTGACGGAATTGATTGGTTGTGTTTATTTTGTTTGAGGATAAGCAAAGATTTAAGTGTGGGGAAGTTGATAGTTGGGCATTAGTGTGTATTTTTTCTAAGTATTTGACATATGTTTCTTGCATAATAGTTTATTATTGTTGTATTTTAGAATTCATTTTGTATGTTTTAATTTAGTTTGATCTTCATTGTTGTTCTTTTATGTTGATGTTAATTTAGGGTAATAATTGATTATTTTATAGTAGGAATGAAGATTGAGCAACTTTGATATAAAGATCAAAAGAGGAGAAGAGAAGAGGAAGCATTTTGATGCAAGAACCCACAATTGTGGGAATCATGCCAATTCCCACAATTGTGGGATGTCCAACCCAAGAACATATGAGGGGTTCAATTAATTTTTAGGTTTTCTGGACTATATAAGATAATAAATTTACGTTTGGAGTCTTGAGGAAGGTGGAGATTCAAGGATCATCAAGCACAATTGGGAGAAGAGCTTACCAACATCGAAAATTCTAGATTTTGGCAGAGAAGAGGAGGAATTATTTTTATTTAATTTTCAGTTGTTTTATGTAACATCCTGTTACTTAGGATAAGGTTAAAATAGTGTTTATAAAAGGTTATTGAGAAATTAGGAAATATAATTCATACTTATGCATAATGTGGCATACACATACATGAGAATATTGATTTTTGCACATTAATATTGTTGTACATGCGTTCACTGACATTTTTTGGGTATAAGTGATTTTTAATGTGATTAAAAATATGAATTGTGGATTATTTGTCTTGAAAATTGAATTGGAGTATATTAGAATTAATTTCTCATTTTTGGTGACATTTTGGACATTTTAAAAATTTCTGAAAATTTGGGGTATTTTTGGATTAGGAAAAATACCTAGTGGCAACTAATTGAGACATGGAAAATTAGGATGACTAAACTAAAAATTGAGTGACATTTGGCATAATTGGATTAGGAATTAATTGACAATTGGACTAATTATGGAGTGGCAAATGGACCAATTATTATGTGACATGTGGACCAATCTTAGAATGACATCTGGACTAATTTATTAGGGTACAAATGGCAACCTAATATGTGGACTAGTGGCAGCTGATTAATTTGGCAAATGTATTACATGCCTTAAGACATATGGTGAGTTTAAAAGTTGACACCTAGCATGATGATGAAGCAAATTCCAGTAGCAATGTTTCTGCTATTTCCCTCACCTTTCTACACCAAAATTGCTCCAAATTTTCTCTGTATTTTGTTCTTAACCCTAGCTCAAGTTTTGCATGAAAATCACTGCTAAATCCTTTACCAAATTGCCAAGAAAACTAGCTAATTATGACCTTCATATTGCTGTCCGAAAATCACCTTGCTTTCACCATAAGTTTGCGTTGATTTTGCTTTCATGGAGACATGGTTCAATCTGAAGTTTTTTGTTGGATTGGAAGCCTAATAGGTAAGAAAAAATCTGAGTCTTATAGCATGTCAAATGATATAAGAATGATGCTTCAATTGGAATGAAATGCATGTGATATTGGTGAAGATATGTGTTGGAAAATGGTACATGAAGTAGGAAGTTTTTCTGTTTTGTTTTTGGTTTATGAAAACCATGGGATATAGATTCATTTATGGATGAATTAGGTCTGATTTGTAAGTATAATGAAGGTGAATTTATGCCAAAGAAAGATATTAATTTGATGTTCTTGAATTGGGAAAGAACTAGGACTATATGCATAATAATGTAAAAGTTTCTGGTTTGATACTTTGTGAGCTGTTAAGTGATAACGTTGAATCAGAATAAGAGCTGTTATTAATGAGGAATTGGAGTATGATTCAGGCCTAATAGAGGTATAATTGATGAACTATAAAGAGGCTATTTAACCTTGGTATAAAGTGTAAAACAATCTGGAAAAAAATGAAAGAAGAATTGCTGGAATATGTTAGCTGTAGTGTTTTCACTGAACATGCTTCAGTATTTTGATTATATCTTGATCTGTCGATTTCCAGATGAGTTGATTCTTAATTCAGATTAAAGTAGATACATATGGATATAACTTTTTTTGGAGAAGTTTAATTTTAATTCTGTCTCTAAGATTTTCAAAATTGGCATGAAATTGAATCTTGGCTTAGGCTGTAGCACTACTAGGGACAGAAATCATGTCCTGTAGTTATTGAATAAAATGTATTGATGTAGGCCGAATTAGACTAAGGTGTCTTCACCAAAGTTGTAGATTATTTTCTTATCTTTAAACTGGTATAAATTTTGTAATTTTTAGATTTTTTAATTGAGAGATATGAGTTGTAAAACTTGAATGCATGATCATGCTATAGCCAAAATACCAAATGTACATAGTCTGTGATATTTTGAGTATAACTCATAAAATAATAAAACAAATTGTATGATCTTGGTATCATTAGAAACTTAAGACACAGACCAACAATTTCATAGAAGAAAGTATTATAGAAATACATCATTTTCTTAATCTTATTGCTTATGCAAAGTTGACCCGAATGGGATACTTTCAGCAAAAGCTAGAATAGTGAATGAGTGTGTGAATTTTGGCATTATTGGAGTACATCAATTTGTTACAGAAAGATACCTTAGAATTTTTCATTGCATATGCATGATACGTGATACATTTATACTTATGTTTACTCAATTACATAAGCAGTACATTAATGTGAAATTGTGTTAATGTATATAGGAGAGCAAGTAACGCGACCACATCTTGATATTGCCGGAACATCAAGGCAATAGGCTTAAGGGAGCAATTATGAGTAACCTAAAATGGTCTCATTTTAATTTGATCTGATAATTACTGAATTGAATTTGATGTACTGATTGCCTATTGAATTCCGGACAATACTTATCCGAGGCGTTTGATGTATGTGAATATTATTGGAAGTACTACCTGTATGTGAATGAGACTGCCTAAATGATTCTAAACTAAAAGTGACTGAATGTTATGACTGATTGTATTGAATAAGATGATGGGAATACAAGTGATTGATTGTATTTGAATGATTTGTAGCATGCATTTCATTTTAATACATGTAATATAAAGGCAGTTGTGACTGGTGATGCTACTGACTGAGACTGCGACTGAAAAGAGCTTAAAGCTTAAGCACATATGTGGTTAGAGCCTAAGGCTCACTGTGATTAATGAACCCAATAACACGGGATACTGAAAAAACATACAGTCACAACAATGTATAAACAAATGTGAGTCTCTCACATATAGCATGCATATATAATTTAAATGCATTGAATGATTTGCAAAGCTGTAAGAATGTGAGATGATTGAATACATGGTATTAAACCAATGATTATGTTTTTATTTAAGTATTATGAAGTAATAGTTTGATTCAATTGTTTGACTGAAATATAATTTGATGGTGATAGATCTTGATGATAATCAAGTTAATATGAACTGTGTGACAATATGTTTATGATTGATTGTGTTTTATAACATGAGTGAACCATCGAGGATGGTTACTCTATTGAGTTTGTAAAACTCAGCAAAATTACGCGTTGACAATTTCAGGTTTTTCGAGTGAGATGACCTAGCTTCTAAAACTCCATAGAAGCATATTTTGTGCAACTTTGACGATCAGCTATGGCTTAAAGGTCTATCAGTTGGGAATTGAAGACATAGTTTGTTAATAAATTTTGTGCATTCCTCATGTTTGTAGTATACTGTGTAGACTAAGTTATTTATGCTCATAGGACGATGTTGTATAATTATGGATGATGTTAAACTTGAAGCTACAACGTATATGATGGTATGATATAAAATTAGGAAATTTTGGATGTTAGCAAATGTGTGAATTGTGATTTTAATTATGACGCCATGTTATAAATTAAAAATGAAATAGATAACACGTCATTTTTGTCAGGCATGTGCACGTGTGACCAAAGGGCGCTCGTGCATGTGTCAGATGGGAGCGGGGTATTACAGTTGGACATAAGCATAAACGTACATAGGGAGATGAAAGAAGTGAGGGTTTCGGTGTTGTGTGTGAAGAAAGAAGAAGAGAAAGTTGAAGTAAATCAAACATTAGTAAAGACTTTACGTTCAAGAAACTAGATACACAAGAAGGGGGGGTTGAATAGTGTATCCTCCTTTTTCAATATAAAATCTCGAAAAGAACTTCTCTTTCTTATTAGAAGAATATCACAACTTATTATGTAGTTAAATTGCAAATTTCTTCTATATGAGTTTTAACAACAAAGTACACTAAAGTAAAGAGTAGAGAATAGACAATGCAATTTTTATACTGGTTCACCCCAAACTGTGGGCTACGTCCAGTCCTCAGAGTTTGTCTGAGTGTTCCACTATTCTTCAAACGATTACAAGTATTCTTTCTTCCCTCCAAAGCCTCTTCAGGTCTCTTACAAAGTATTCTTTCACTATCTTAGCCTCTCTAAGCTATCAGCTTTTTCTTTCTCTCACTAAAAAAAGATTGTGAGCTTTTTGTTACAGTAATGTTAGCTCTATTCTAAGTAAGTACAGTAAGACTTTTCTCTCAGATTTTCTAGCTTTCTAACTTGTCTCAGTTTTTCTCTCTTTTTTTAGCATCTTCGACTGCAACTAATATTTATAGCCTTCGTCTCTAACTGCTTCTTTGTTCTTGATAACGGCTTCTTGATTCTTGATAACTGCTTATAGATAACCGCCCTTTAGTTGAGTTCTATAAGTAACTCTGACTAAATAACTGTCTGACGTGCTAGTGTATCTTTGTGGTTTCGTTTATGTCTTCTTTGTATCTGTGTTGCCTTTGCGTCTGCGTTTATATAGTCTTTGCGTCTATGTCTACGTCTGTGTCTATATAATCTTTACGTCTACTTCTGCGTCTGCGTATGCGTCTGCGTCTGTGTCTATATATTCTTTACATCTGCGTCTGCGTCTGCGTCTGCGTCTATATAGTCTTTGCGTCTGCGCACTTAACATACTTGTCAAAGACGTCCTTTTGTTTCTAACATTATTATTATTTGGTTGTCATCAAAATTGATCATCGTAAAGTCCTCTTGACTTAACAATTAGAAGCAAAATGACACAGCAGAGGGATAGTCCCAAATGACATAGCAACTAATAAATGCAAAATCCAGTAGCCAAATGAAAGTAAAACATTGATGTTAAAGGAAATAAAATTTAGCAAAAGGCATAACCAAAGGAAGTAAAATGCATTAACGAGGAAAAGACTAACAATGCAAAGGAAAATAGGAGCAAAATACTGGACCAAAGGAAGCAGCAAAATACAGCGTAGCAGAGAGGTGTAAAACATGCAACAGTAACAAAAAAATTTGCAACAGAATCAATGTCAGGGGGAGAAGGAGACTCACTCACTCGAAGACTTTATCTCCATCATATCTCTTTGAAATAGAGAAGATAATTGGAAGCCTATCCCAAATCCAACAATGTGTGGGTATAGGAGACGTTCTTAAGGCTATAAAAAAGTTGTAGTTTGGAAGGAGAAAGACAAACAAGCAGTCACACAAAAAAGGGACTAGTCTAAGACTTCCAAGGTGGGTTGAAGCTAGGAATCATTCTAAAGAGTGATTAGGGGTGATAGGAAACCAATTACCATTTGCTTAGAGCTGGTTCGTGACTGTGGAGGAGGAAATTCTAGACCTTTAGGGCTAGTTCAAGGTTTGTGAAGTCAAAGCACATCCAATGAGTTTTCTTAAAACCCTTATTCCCTTTGTTTATGATTTCCTATGCTTAGTTAATTCTAATTGTTAAATTTTGTTTAGAGATGCACTTTGAATATTTGGATTACTGATTTTTTTAATTAATTGACTTATCATCGAGTTAATTTAATACTTATACAATGTATGAATTCTTTTATTTCTGATTCATATTCTTTATATCATTAGAGACGTCCTTGATTATATGAATGTGATTATTAAAGCATTAATTCATAATGTGTTGTATAAGCTAAAATTTATTTGTTCTTCGAATAAATTAGTAGTGGTTGGATGTATCCCTTAGTTCACAATGTGCTTAGGTTAGGATTGAGCTAGTTCAATTCTAAAAATTGAAAGGAGACAAGTAGGAGCTAGTTGGTTACTTTTCTACACTTAACCTGTTAAATAACTAGGATGATCCAAGTATATCAAATTGTATAGGTAAACCAAAATTGAAACATGCTTGTTCATTTGTAAATATTAGGCTAGATTTATGTTTTATTTCTTTGATTTCTAGACTTGATTTGAGCCTTAACCCACCCCTCCCACTTTTTATATAAGTATTGGATTAGTTAAATTCATAGGTTTCGTTTTTTTTTTTTGTTTAGGATTTTTCCTAATTTCATACTTTGCTAGAAATTTCATCAAAGCTATCTAAGTTTTTATTTTCCTTTAGATGTGCTTCATTATATATGTTTAATTTCTTCTTAACTCAAAAAATAGGATAGCTTAATGTATTGTGCTCAAAAGAACAATGTATTAGATATTTCATATGAATATGTAGATTAATATGGTTATGACAGATCTAGGATTTTTCATTTAATGGTTCATTAGTTTATTAAAAGTTTGTTTCATTAGTTGAATTATGTAAAGATATGTGTCTTGATTGAACTAGATATGTAATTTGCCAATTAATTACTTTAAAAGTATTACAAAATGAAACAGGGTTTGTCATACTGAAAATTGTGAGGATTTGTATAATTTGGTTTCACCATTAAAAAATTCAACAATATATATTTTGGAATAAAGAAAATAATTTCTAGTTTTTAAATATTGATTGTATGGTTCTAAAAATATATTATAAGTTTATTTTCTTAAGTTTTGATGTTGTATCTTACTAATGTGGTTAAAAATGACATGATCCACTAATGTGTTAATGGTGTTTATATTTTGTTATGGAATTCCTTTCGTATGAACAAAATTATTAGGATGTAATTGTCTCTTTTAAAAGTATTATAATTAATAAACTAAATTAGTAAAGTAACTTTCCTCGTGGGTTCGACTTTTGTTTGCTTTATACTAAATTGATTAATAAATTTAAAATTAAAATAAGGATTTAATTTGTATACACCTAATGACATGTATCATCACCCTAAACATTTTGAGTGCATAGAGTAAATTCTTGGTGAGAATGTGAAATTTTATGCTTTTGATTCAAAAAGATTATCGATGTGTTTATTATTGATATTAACTTATAAAGATTAGTTCTAAGATAACTTTAATCAAATTGTAGATTAATTTGATTGATACAATATGATAATTTATAGTGTGGATTAATAGTTGAGGTTAATAAGGGATAGATATTTGTAAGATTTATAATTTAGATTATGATTTACTTGAGGACAAGCAAAAGCTTAAATGTGAGGATATTTGATAAATGATTGTTTGGCTATATTTATATACCCATGTTTAATGCATTTTGCTTTTCATCTAGTAGTTTTGTAGTATTTTTGGAACTTAATTCACTTTAATCGTGTTTATAGGTAATAATTTCCTTCTTGAATAAAAAGGAGAAGAATTTGGACGAAGATTTGAAGCAACTTGGAGATATACGACCATGTATAGTGACCATATAAGTCACTGTAAATGTGTGAAAGTTCGAAAATATTGTTTCTAGCCTTGTAGTTTGCCCATGTAAGTCTCTTTGTCAGTGTAAAATCGTGAATTCAGGTATTTTTGGAGATACGCATTTACCAACACGACCGTGTAAGTGACCATGTATATCCTAGAAGCCCTAACTTTCACTATAAAAGGATGTTATTATAGGCCAAACAAAAGGAGGCTAGGTTTAGAGCATTTTTGAGTCGTAAGAAACACAGAGAAAAGGCAGTTCTGAGTAAAGGATGAGAAAAATATGAACATTATGTCACAAAATCTAATATAGAACATCATGCAATCCAAACTGCAAGAAGATTCATTAGAGACAAAAGGGAGATTTAAAATATGATTTCTTTTATTTCTATTTATTCTTTTGAATATTTGTTATTGGTTTTTTTTTCTATGTGTAGGAACTAAATTTATTATTGCCAAGGTGTGATGAACCCTATGTTATGATGACAATATGATTTAATGTTTTCTTCAATGCAATTTTATTGATTGATTTATTGTGATTCAATTATGTGTTATATTCTTGATCTAATATATTCGGAATATTAGTTCATTGTTTGATTTGATATGATTGAAATTGAGATTGAGAAATCATTTTGCTTGCAAACCTAGAGATAGGTCGACATAAATTCTTTAGATTAGGGTCAAACCTAATAGTGAAATTCACTAATCAATAATTCAATTTTAATTTAACTAGAAAGAGATTTCAGTTAATCAGTCGAGGGATAGTTGTTAATAGTCTTAAGAAAGACATTAAAATAAGATTGGAATTTTCACGATCTAATAATCAACAATTTAATTGCATTATAAAGGGTTGATATTTAAAAATTCTTAGGGGGATTCATCACCTAGGTACTATTTACTCAATATTGACTTTTCGTAGTATTTTCCTTTGTTTGAGTTCATTATTATGTCAATCTTAGTTCTGTTTGTTTGTATTTGATTTTAATTAAATCTACAATCTATTTCAATGGTTAGATAATAGAAAAGGGTTAATACTAATACTTATAATCCTCGTGGGATCGACTTATACTTGTCATTGCTAGTTATAGTTACACCACGCACTTATGGTTAAAACTGATAAATCTTTGTAAGCGTAGAAATCATTAATCAAGTTCCTTTTAAAGCAAGTAATGTCAACAAAAAATTCCCTTAAGAAAGTTTCGATCACTATCACATTTTGAAAAGTAAGATTGTTATTGCCAGTGTTGCCAACACTGAAGCTTACCACTTTTGGTGGATTAAAAGCTTTCAAAGCTTAGCTCCTCGGCCTAATTATGCACTCCTCAAAGGTACCACTCGATTCATGCATTCCTAATTTTAAAGAATTCTCCTAATCTTTGTTTATTTATAGATTGAAATCTTAGACATTGAAAAAGAAGAAAGTCAATCGTCTTCTAAAAAAGAGGCAACTCTTAATCCTCTTTTTAAAAGAAAACTTAAAGAGAAGTCGACAGCAACTTCTAGCTCTAAAAAAAGCTAAAATGCTAACTCCAAGAGTTTCTACGAGGAAGTCCACTCAATCCTCTTTTAAATTGCTCAAAGAATCTAAAGACGCTCTGCCTTTGGAAGGAACTTCTTCTACTTCTAAGAAGGTTGTTGAAGAAGTTAGTGATGATATAAGACATCCTTTTATTATTTTTAACTTTATTTCTATCATGAATTTTCATTAATCTATTTTTCTTTGTAGATTACATAATGTTAAACCTCCCTGCTCCTCTCCCTTTAGAACTATAACAAGGGAAGTTCAAGAATTTTCTTAAACCAAAAACTATTGAGGTTTATTCACTTAATATGAGACAAAAATTCCTTAATTATGTACGTTAACATACTAATTTGTTAACAAATTCTTTTAAAACTTGTAAATAAAAGATGTTCTTCGTACGACGGCGACCTTAGAAGAAGTCTTCGACTTGAACTTTTTAGATCTTTCTTGTGACCTTCCTTCTAGTGCTTATTATAATGATTAATTTTAAAGATTTATCAAAAGTTAAGGAGTTTTTAAGACTGACCATGCATTAGGAGTTGCAATTTATAACTGAAGTTTAACGTAGTTCCTTTTTTGGTATATTGTCGTATGTTGAATCTATAACTCAATCATCCATTATTTGGGGACTTTTAAGTAAGTTTGAAAAAGTCTTTGATTCTTTTGAAAAATCTTGTTATAATCAAGTCATGTACTCAAAGAAGATAGGTCTCTTACATCAACAAAGGATGGACTCTAATGTAGAAGGGACCAAAGATAAGAACCAAAATTTAAAAGCTAAAAAAGGATGGACTCTAATCTTTTAACCAAAATTCAAAAGCTAAAAAAGGAATTTGATTCCTTGGAAAATGAAGCTATTGAGCATGAACAAGCCATTAAGTTAATCACAAAAAAACAGAAAGCTCTTAAATAAGATGGTAGGGACGAAAATGGATCGAACCCAAGTTAATTTTTTAAAAATTTAAAATGTCAAAACGACGTTTTCAATAAAACACATCGTTTTGCATATAAAGTTTGGGCCTCAGGCCTCGGGCCATGGGCCACACCTAGGTAGCCTAAGCCTAAGCTTAGCCCAAGTCCAAATCAAATTCGGCTTAGCTAATTGACTTTGAGCCAGGCCAAAGCTAGCTATGCTAGGCTAGAGCCTAGTTGCCATCTCTATAAGATGGAAATGAACTCAACTAGGAATTTCACAAAGTCAAGTGAATGGCTACTAGGTTGGGGAAATCATTGGTTCTACAAAAGGATGAAGTTAGCTTTTTTAAGGAGCTAGTGAAACAAGCCAGGAGAACTAAGTGTCGTATTCAACCAATAGACTGAAATTCAGTTTTTGCATTTAAACTAGTTCTAAACCTTTCTGTTTTTATTAATTTTTTGTTATTTCTGGATAGGCTTTGAACTTTTTAATTTCGTATGGTAATTTAAGTTATTTATTTCAAGAATTTTTTATCACTCCTTATTCTTAATACTTTTAAAAAAGGGTATGCATATAAGTCTTTAAATACCTTCCATTAATAAAATGATTATGAGGTTCAAATTCCAAACTAGATAGCCAATAGGCATTTTCTCTTAAAACCCTATAAATTCTAAATAGTCTGTCCAAATTTGTTGACATTTTTTCCATACTAATTGCCCTTCCTGGAATTCTTATCTATGAATTCTTTTATTGTAGAATTTTGCCACTTACATTTCAAATGATCATACTATTTAAAGCGTAAAGTTGCATTTCATTTAAATCATCTAACTCCATTACCATTTCTTCTGAATACTCAAAAGTATGAAATCATTTTGTTTAGCTACTACTAGGGATGGAACCACCACTTCTATAGAAAGAACAACATTATGTCTATATGTCAAAGCAAATGGGCAAACCCCTATGGAAATATTCTTAGAATTATGATAAGCCCATAAGGTTTCAGACAAGATTTTGTGTCATTCTTTTAGATTATCATCTAATATTTCTTTAAAATCATAATAATTATCTTATATTTGCTTTAATTGGGCCATTATCCTAAGCATAATATGGACTTAAATATAATAATCGTATCTTATAATCCTCGACAAAATCTTTAACTTCCTGATCTATAAACATAGGCCTTTAATCACTTAATTTTGATTAATAAATTCCAAACTGATGGATTATATGTTATTTGATGAATTTGATTACATATATTTGATCAACATTCTTTAAAGGTTATGCCACCACCCATTTAGTAAAGTAATCTATAGCCAACAAAATAAAACTATGGCCTTTTGGGATATGGATATATCTTCCCAATAAGGTTGATAGTCCACACTCTAAAGGATTATGGTTTGATTATATAACGCAACTCAGATTTAGAAATTCTTTAAATTCTTCTATACTTCTAACACTACTTATAACCTCTAACATATGATATGTAATCTTTCAGGATGGTTGGATAATAATACCTATGGCAACATATAAGTCACCTCATTTTTATTCCATATTGATGTGCTCCACATACCCTTTCATGAACTTATCGTATTACTGTTAATGCTTCAGGCATGCCAAGACATCTTAAAAGAAGTTTGTTGCTTTCTTGATGAAACATAATTCCTTCAATCAGTATAAAATTAAATGATTGTTGCTTAAGTTTAAACAATGCTTTCTTAAGAGGAATTTCCAAAAATTCTTTAGTTTCTAACCTCTAATCATGAGCAAATTCTTTATTAATATTAAAGACTTCTAGTGAAATTCCTCTCATATAAATGGATGGGTAAGTCCTTCATTATACCATAATTCATTTATATATTAAGTATTTAGACATTTTCAATCTAGATACTATATGTGAAATTTTATTTGCTTTCCAATTTTCACTTCTTGGGATATTTTAAAATTTTACATTATCAAAGAATCCTAGTAATTGGATAGAAGTAGTGTAATAAGGTGATAAAGATATCCTTATTTGCTTATATTCCCCTGTCACTTGTCATAACACCAATTATGAACATCCCTTAACTAGAATTTCTCTAATTCCAAGATCAACTAGAAGTTTTAGTCCAATCAGTAAGCCTTCATATTCTGCTTAATTATTTGTACATAGGATCTATTTTAAAGGAGAGAAGAGTTTTGGTCCTATTTAATGCAATTATGACAATTCTAACACCTACAAACTTCTCTGTACTACACCAATCAAATTTCATTTCCCACAATTTCTTTTCACAGTCTAGAATCAAGTTTCCATTATCCTCTTATATTTTAATTAAAGGATAGTGCTGGAACCCCTCTCAGGGCGGGTTACGGGCCCGACGTCCTACGTGACATCTGGACGCGCTTCTCCCGAGGGAGAGATTCCCCACCAGTGATACTTAAAACGAATAAATTCATTTAATTTACCTTCGTACAAAAATTGAGATAAATCATAAAAAAATATTCAATAAGCGTTGACCCCAGAAAAATACGTGGTGGGATCGTAAGATAAGCATAAACATTAAAATAAGACAATTAGGAACAAAACTTTCAGAAAAATATTTAATACACAATTTAATAGATAACAAAGATTTAATTAAAATAGCTAACAAAGAATTTTATATGATTTGAATTTTTTTGAAGGGTAAACATAAATTCCCCCTATTTATAAAAATAATTCCATGTCCAAAAATAATCCAAACATATTTAACTTGATAGTAAAATCAAAAGAAGACATTTTGAAGAAATGTTGGACCCCGATCCTCTCCATACTAGTAATGCATGTGATTAGATTTTGTTGAGGATTAATTTCGATTAAT
>JAOTAY010000003.1:14599688-14630456 GCA_025629805.1 Erythroxylum baracoense | reverse complement strand
TAGCCAAAGCTCGTTTTCAAGAGAATTTTATCTCATTTGATCATTGTTTGAATTTTCATTTTTCATTTCCCAAAAAAATCCAAAAACACCTTTTTATACATTTTTCTTTCATTTAGTTAAATCAAAACATCCCAAAACCCCACTCTCAACTAATTTAGTTTGCATTTCATGACAATTAGGCTAGCTTAGATCTTTTACTCTAGGTTCTGATTAAGTGAGACGACCCGGGGTTGCACTCTATATTGCAATCCTTAGAATTAAATTTTTAATTCGGTTTCCAAGGGAGTAATCAAAAGATTCAACAACACAGCTGATCAGATGTGGTGGTCTCTTGCCCCTTTCAAGCTTCCCGCATTAGCTCTCGCCTTCTGCTTCAACTTGTTCTCACCAAATGGTCGAAGGCTTGCTCTGCTTCTAGCTCTTTTCTATGTTTCTCTCTTCTTTAGCAACTCTCTCTACTTCTCTCTTTGTTTTCCCTTCTTTCTCTCTATCTCTTCTCTTCCTGAATGCGTCTGTGTGGTGTGAAAGATGAGTATCTAAAATGTGTGTAGTATGCTGCCACGTCCCTTACTCTTTTTATTTGTAATCTATTTTAGGTCTAAGTTTTCGAGCTATCCCTCCTACACATGACACGTAACAAGTTCATAAATTAAAGAAACATGGGTCACGAGAGTGAATGAGGTAGTCATAGTACCTTTGTCACCCCCGTGGAACCATGGTCACGGGTGTGATCATGGCTGCACACCCATGACTTACATGGTCACAGGTGTGACCTTAATTTTTGACATGCAATTAACTTATCACACACATTTTCATGCAAAATTCCTCTAATTTCCAATGCAACATTCACAATATATTCCAATTAACATAATGCAATATTCACGCCATTCTCACTCAATTCATCACAAATTTGGATTAAAAACTAACCAAAAGGTATGAATGCAAGCAAATTCAACAGAAATTAGACACAGCACTCTCTTACTCTTTTATATGGTAGGGTTAGGCTATTTTTTTATTAATTCTTCCATCTCTTTCTTACTCCAAAATGTGATGGCTTTAAGTTACTCCCTTGGATTTGTTTCCTTATTGCTTAAGAGACTCCTCAAACTTTGTGTGGACAATGAATTAGCTAATTAGTCCACTTGAACCTCCATAATGTGAATGGAAGAGGCATGATTCTTTACTAGTTGGTCAAAATTTTCTTTCATCCCCTTTTGGGTCTCATCTTGGCTCGGGAACTTGGTATTCAACATATCCATTAACTTGGCCATTTTTTATTCTAATGAAGCAAGCTTATCTTGCTGAAATCTCGGAGAATTTGAGCTCTCAGTTGAGTTCCTGCATTGTTAGACCATGATACATTTGGGTGGTTCTTCCACCCAGGATTATAAGTGTTCGAGTAAGGGTTATTACCTCCCCAACCATATTATGCTCCCATAAAGTTTAACTGCTCCATGTTGCTCTTTTCTGCTAGGAAGCAATCAGCTATGATATGGTTATGTCATCTGTATAGCTCGCATCTGTGCTAAATTACTTTGAGTAGGGAGAAAGAGTTGGCTTTCAGGCTATTCAATTTCTTATTTATGTTAGCTTCGTCATCTTGCAATGTTGTCACTAAATCTACAGCAAGCATTCGCTTTTAATACTAAAAGGTCAATTGTTATCTATTTCTTTCTAAGGTCCATAGATAGTTATTGTTAGTCATTTCTTCTAACAGATCATGTGCCTTCTTAATTGTTTTCCACATTAATGATCGTCCAATTATTGCATCAAGGTGCCTCACGTGGGTGGATTCACTCCATTGTAAAATGTTTGTAAAAAGAACTCCTTTGGTAAGTTGTGATGTGGATAACTCCTTATATCGCTCCTATGCTTCATATAAAAACTCCTTTTCGTTTTTTTGAAAATTTGTAATTTCCTTTATGAACCTCATTTTCTTTATCAAAAGCAAAGTATTTAGCTAAAAAGACTTGCACCAGCTGCTCCCATAATGTGATGTTCGCTAGGTTGAGTGAATTTAACCATGCCTTAGCTCAATCCTTGAGTGTAAAGGTGAAGAGCATCATTTGGCTGCGTCTTTCGACAACCTATTATATTGGAACATACAACCAATCTCTAATAAATTGGCCAAATAAGCATTAGGATCTTGATTGGCCAAACCATGAAATTGTACGTTGGTCTATAGCATGTTTAGCAGTGTTAGTTTAATCTCGAAGTTATTCACTTGCACTAATGGTCATGTAATTCCTTGTTGATTAGCGTTGAACTCTAGCCTCATGAAGTCCATAAGGGCTTGTTTATGTTCTCCTTGGTTTACTTCCTCTGCCATCAGTCTTTCTATTACTTCTTGGCGTTTGACTTCTCCAATATCTGTTTCTATCTTTGCAATGTCTAGAGCTAATGTATCTTCTAATTTGCTTGAGCTACAAGTGATCCTTGTCTTCATGCATCTACAATCACACAAGAAAAAGTATCAAATCCTTAAATTAAAGTAATTCAAATTATACAAGATGCTAATTTAGTTATCAGCAACGAAACCAACAACTTGTTGATAGTTTTACATAAAAGATTTCATACTGCAAGTTTACATTGTAACTCGCAGTATAAAAGGCATCCTTCCTATGAGGATCAATTACTTTCTTAAAAACTTGAATGGACTTTGTCTAAGATAATAAAAGATCGAATGAATTGAATTAAAATAATTTAACTAAAATTGAAATAAATTAGTAAAACTAAGAAATTGAATAATTTAAACTAACAATGAGAATAAAGTTAATCAATGATGGAAACTTAGGGGTTATTTTATCCTTGTTTTGTCTTCCCTTTATCTTGTTGATTCAATTATGCTTGATCCTAGATATCTTGAGATTTTGATTACCCTCTCTCAAGATCTAATCAAGTAATCCTAATTGAAAACGATAATAACAGAATTGTAACATCTTGATTCACAAAACTACTCATAACTATACAATTGGATTTGAAGCAATCCTAATAATAATTAGTTCACAATTAAGATGTCTCTTTAATTTTTTATTAGTATAATATTTATAGGTCTACTAAGTTGCCAACTCTCGTCACGCACCCTAACACATATAACTTAATTTATTGTCTTGATTTATTATCAAGTAGAAGCATAAAAAATATCACAAAACATTGATATATCGATTAAATTTAATAAGAATAAAGTTTAATAAAACAAATCAAGAACAATCCCTAATATGGATTTGTAAACCCATAATCCAAATCAACATCCTAATAATCCAAATTAACATCCAAGACATTGAAATATAAGAAGAGAAAAGAAAGAAAAACAATTTTGTGTCTTAACATGGAATTTTGGAAAATTTAGAGTTTCTCTTGATGTCTGCACTTTGATCTCTTTACCTCTGATGTGCCACCTCCCTTTTGGTGTTTTTATTTGTCTTAAATACTTCTTAAGGCTTCTAGGGTTCTTTCTAGGGTTTCCCCACTTAATTGGGTTCTAAAAATATCCTTGAAAAATTACAAAAATTTTGTGTTATGGAAAACACTTACACGATCCTACATTCTATTATTGCTCTCTATCACAATCACGCATAGGATGCACAATTGTGACCAAGTTCATCCCATGCAACTGCTTCTTATGCATGATAGTGCAATTTTGCATGATCGTGCATCTTCCCATTCTTCAAGTTCTTCATCTTTTCTTCAAATTTCATGTTTCCACTCATTAACAAACACATCAAACAACCCTTGAAACATTAGATTAAGATCAAATCCTTTATCTAAAATAATCAAATAGTTAAAACATATAAAGACACTAATAAGAACACAATTCTAAGTCTTATACATATGATTATCATATAAGAAAACACTTAACACACACTTAAACCACTAGAAAACATACTATACTATTCATATATCAATGCCTTAATTGCTAAAGTTCAATCATTTAACGACCTTGATAGATTCATTCATGCAACAATCTTTTCCTAATCCCTTCTCAACTTTACATTAAACAATATGGTCTCTCGCTTCCTCTGATAACTACACAAACAAATCCTACTGGTCCCTCTTTAACAACCCCCTCTTTTGTTGTACACTAATATAAAATAGTTTGGCTTAAGCACAATTCACCTAGATCTTCCATCATACTATGGCAAGTTATCAAAAACAGGCTTCCAACCTTAGAATGATTCGCTAGATTCTCTCATTTACCTAATTAGTGCATACTTTAAAAATCATCTCTTAAAAATATTAAGCATTTGTTCCTTCAATGCCAATATAGCAATTACTTATGGCAAGCAATTCTTCAGCTTTGTAATACCAACAGTCCTCTTGTCCTTTAAGCTAGCATAATTAAATGGAACCAAAATATCAAGATGAAGTTTGAAGGGGATCTACGGATCTTCATATCAGCTTTTAACTACTTAGTTTCTAAATTACAGGATGAAAAGAACAAAAGGATCTTCACTAATAATGTTAGCAACAAAGAAAGCCTTTTACAAGCTATATATGGAAAAACTAGAGCAACTATGTTTTTCTAAAAAGATAAGCATTCATTCAGTCAAGAATAACTCACCATGTTGAGAATCAATTTCATTCCTTTATTACATACTAGTCTTTTTTATTATTGTAACACTTTGATGTTCATCCTTTCCTTGGATGTTCTTATATACACTTAGAACTTTATTCTTCAGCCTTTTACAGCACTAATATATTCATTATTTTCAAAACAAAATATATCATTTCATGGTGATTATTCAGGCCATTCATCTTTAACATAAAATGGCAATTCTATAGTGATGAGAAAATGGCCATGAGGCCATCTGATTCAAATTGCCACCAAGTCTTATTGTTCGTCGACACCACAACCATAGAAACATCACCACTTTGAGCCACCATTATTTTAGAACTTAAATAACATTCTAGAATCATATTTCAATGAAATAAATTCTAATGAAAACTCAATAACTCATAATAAGTGGGAAAAAGTTATCATAAAAATAACAACAATAAAGGCCTTAGTGATTTGTTGTTTGCTACTTTATTGTGTCTTATCCACTATTGTCGTTAATGAGAAGAAGAGCATTAGAAAATTATCCAGTTTGTTTCATTAAATGGGTTTCCCATAATTTTTGGTGCTTGTTTTTACAGGAATTAAGGATAAAATTGATATCAGTAATTCATCATCAATTCTAATACTTAACTCTGGCTAAAGCTATGGCTATTGGATTTCTTAAAAAATCTTAAGATTCTAAAATATGTTTAAATCTAAACTTTTCATATTTAAGAAATAAGGTTGAGGCATTAATAATATATCAAATGATTTAGGGATTTATGGCCATTTAGACTTTTTAAGGTAGTAGAGTCTAACTCAATTTAGATTTAAGATTTTTAATTTCGATTTCATATTTCATAACATGCAGTAAAAACATAAAATTAATTTATAAAATATAAGATGACATATCACTATTTGAAAATTAAGGTGGAATTTGATCCTACATGCAGTAAATAAGTAAACTTTTATGTTCGATTTTTGAAAGTTAATATCACTTCAAATTATATAACATGAATGATGCATGAACATAATAAAATATAAGCGTACATCATACCTCATTATACAACTTGATCCTTTTTTCTTATCATTTTCTTTCAACCGTTTGTGAAACTTGTTAACTACTATTGTTACACACTTATCTAACCTCTAATCCACAAAAAATAATGCGCTTTTAATAATGTTCCAATAGGTTAACGGCAGAAAAAAAATTGATTGGCGATGAGGCCACATAAATAATTACGAAAGCCTTGCTCATAGGATAGAAGTGCAAAATTCCCAGGGCATCGTACGAAGCGAGGGACAGGAGACGGTGTGATTCAAAAGCCAAAACAAGGTCAAAAGTCAAGTGAAACGCGTTTTGCTTTGAATGTGGGACTATTGAATGACCAAAGGACCCCGCCCACCACCTTGACTTTTGGGTGTCTCGCTCTCCCACCACCTTGATAGGATATTGTTTTTGTCACAAGAATACAGGATACTGTACCTGGACAAGGTCGCCATTACCCTTTTTAATGAATAAAAAATGAAAGGCAAGAAGGCTGTTTCTTGTACCCTGCAAAAGGCACTGGCTCCACCTCACCCTCACATCAACGTATATTCATTGAATCCTCCCAAGCCCTAACTTTAAATATTTGGCATAAAAAATTATTAATTAGGTGTACAAAGATAATTTACTTCATATTGATTATAATGTAATTCAACAAATATTTCCTTAGATAAATTTCATTTCCTTTTGGTATCACTTGAAGATGAAATTAATTATAGAATCACATAACACTGAAATTGTTAAAATAAACTACTTAACATTTAAAAGAGCATGTGAAATTATAAACAGCTATTCAAAATTCAATGGAGTTCATACGTAAACAGCATAAGCTAAATTCAAACGGGATATGCAGCAAGTGGCACAAACATATAGTTAATATTACATGAATCTTGTGAATAGATGAAAAAGAAGGCTAAAATGTCAGTGTGGACATGCCATGGAAAGTCATGAATTTAGGTAGAAATTAGTCGCAATGTCAAATGGAAGTATCCAGTATGCTTCTTCTTCTAAGTTCTAAGTTTTAACCCCACAATTATTTGAATAAAATTTTCGATATTCTCGGTTAAAAACGTATGAAAATTAAAATAGTAAGCATCGTTAATTAATTGTTTTTAAAGATTTGAAAGGTGTAAAAACGTTGTAATTCACATTAATTTTTAAAACTATGATTAACTAAAAATGATTACTTATTACTCGAGCCTCACCTTGGCTTGGTTTTTAGGGTATCGTCGTATCATGATCGAAGTGAACTCCTTAGAAGTCATGAATCTTCTATCCTCTTCCACTATAGAAATTGACGGAAATAATTTTTTGTTGACAGGTACCGAAGGTTACTTTAAAGAGATTGAGAGGTGTAACTCCAGTACGTACATCGTGAAAGGAATCAGTACGCGGAGACTCTGGTTGCTCTCACAGTTGTAGCTAGCCCAAACATATATATTCTGCAGGAGCTTCCGTTGTCAGTTCTGGATTTTATTCACCGGGACAAGCAAAGAGTTATGTATCGAATAGCCATGCGATAGACTTGTTTGATTAAGTTTTGAGTATTTTCCTTTGTAAACAAAAAAAATTGATTACTTATTAATCTTTCAATCAATTTATTTCGAGTAGCACTAAAAAATGTTACCGCTAATTAGGCCTAAAATCAGATAAAACAAGCATCAATTTTCATCCGAAGTCGGTGGTTATTGGAACCTAAACAAATTGCATCAGCATCTCACAAAACAACAGTGGTGCTATTGCCCATACAAAAAGTAAGAAAACGAATAAAGGCTTCGTCGTTTTAATAATTCGTGTAAACGCTTTGAAATTCCAGCCGTTATTGGCCCATTGAGAGCGACAACGATGGATAGAGAAGAAGGTTTTGTTAATGGTGGGCTAGTGTTTTGATTGCTGGAGAATCGAAGAATCAAACACCTCAACGTGAATTAAACCAAAAATTCCACCCTCTTAGATTCCTTCCAATTTCTCATTTTTCCTGTTCAAATCCTTCTGTTCCTTTTTCTTCTTCAATCAAATATTCTCTTCTCTCTGTCAGTTACCTTCTGGTTAAAGAAGGGCCATGTTTGGAGAGAAAGATCAGCATCTCTCGAACTCTGAGGTTGAGAATCCTCAAAACAAGGACAACACGGAAGAGAATTTGGGTTTGTCTCAAAAGGGTATTGATTTTCTGAGAGAGTCAAAGATGAGTCTTGATGGGTTTTCTTCAAAACCCCAAGAACTCACCCTTAGCTACCTCTGTGACAATCCAAAGTTCGGTACTTTTAGCCAGAAGGGCAAAGAAATTATCGTTTCTGATAGTTCTAATCAAGGTGACAAATGGGTAGAGAGAGATTTCTTGAATCTGAGTGAAACAAAGTCTAACTCTTCTTCCAAAAGAGGAGACCATGATGATGAAGAGATCGTGAAGGAGAATTCCTCCATGGAGAAGAAGCCTAAGCTGGAGGGTACTTTAAATCTGTCTCTAGCTTTGCCTGAAGTTTCTCTGTCTTTAACTGCATCAAATGCACTGCAAAACGGTCTTGTCAAGTCAAAGTCTTGTAGGAGCACTCAGTCTTTAGGTGCGGCACCTTCCATCAACAACACGCTGACAACATGTTCTAATGATTTTACTGCTGCTTCGCTTTCTTATTCTTATTCACTTCCATTTTCACACAATCCCAGTTGCTCTCTGACCCGTAACTCGACCGAGAATTATGAATATTCAGTGGGGAGAGACGATCAACTTTGGTGTGGAGGAGAAGGGACTAACGGGTCGGTTCATAGCCGTTTTAGGCCTATTGGAGACGGAATTGTAGCTTTGAACAACAGCCATCATGGTTTTGGTGGTGTTATCGCTGGTGCTGGAGGATTTCCTATTACTCAGGGTAATCGTGTAGCTAACAAGGATTCGGGAAATAATAGTATTTATAAGACTGCTAGTTCTGATAATCTTTCATTCTTTCCTTCTGAATTGCCCGCCAGACCACGTTTGGAAGCTTATTCTGGTGATTCAAGGAGAAAGGATTCCGACAATTTGAGAGTTTTTGAGGGAGGGGATGGAAGAGGGCTGGCAAGAAAATTCTCCAGACCGGAGAGAATTCTACATGAGATAGTTTCAGAGTCTATTCCAGTAATGGCTCAGATCATTCAAGAACTTCCTGAGGAAACATTAGAATCGACTAAAGATTACTTGAAAAACCTTACTTTGTTATCTGAAAAGCGAGAGGAGTTAGTAGGCCTTCAAAATTGCCTCGACAGAAGATCTGATCTTACAAAAGAGACTCTCTCAAAGTGCCAAAAGGAACAGCTACATATTTTGGTGGCTCTCAAGATGGGGGTTGAAAGTTATCTATCCAGAGAATTTCAGCTTCCTGCGAACGAGTTGGTGGAAATTTTCTTGTTCATGAGGTGCAGGAATGTCAACTGTAAAAGCATATTGCCTGTTGATGACTGCGAGTGTAAGTTCTGTTCGGCAAACAAGGGATTTTGCAGTTCATGTATGTGTCCAGTTTGTATGAAATTTGACTCTGCTAGCAACACTTGCAGTTGGGTTGGTTGTGATGTTTGTTCTCATTGGTGCCACACTGCGTGTGGAATGCAAAAGAATCGTATTCGTCCTGGGCCTAGCTTGAAGGGGCCATCAGGGACCTCTGAGATGCAATTTTACTGCATTGGATGTAATCATGCTTCAGAGATGTTTGGGTTTGTAAAAGATGTCTTTGCAATGTGTGCAAAGGACTGGGGTCTGGAGGCCATGATAAAAGAACTTGAGTGTGTAAAAAGGGTCTTTAAGGGAAGCGAGGATTTCAAAGGCAAGGAGCTGCATAACAAGGCTGAGGAGTTGCTGACCAAGCTTGAAAGCAAAACCTTATCGCCATCCACAGCGTGCAACATTATTATTCAGTTCTTCAACCGTACGCATCTTTTTCCTGGACTTCTGCTTATTACTCTACAAAATTATATTGGTTTTTCTTTTTTCACTTTATTAAGCACTTGAGTAGAGCATATAGTTGATAGTATCCTAACTGAGGTCTAATGAGTACTCCTTCATTGCAAGATGTGCCTGTCATATTTTAGTTTACTAGACTGATCCTCAACCACTTGTTAGTGTTTTTTACATTTTGTTGCTTAAATTTAAAGTTATGTCTGCTTGGAATACTAGAAGCATTTACTTTTAGGCTTGTGGATAAGAGTTCAATAGTTTAATGGGGATTTCTAGTTGTAAGTCTGACTAGGAGGTTATTCTACGACAGATAATTTCATTGTCTAAATTGAATTATGGTCAATTATGGTTACATAATGGAATTTGTGTTAGGTGAGGTTCCTTGGAGCTTTAAGCCATAAGGACACCTTTTCTGATCTTCTAAGCTCAATTCTGTTCTCTTTTTCTTCTTTTATTCTCTTGTTAGAGCTTATTATCCATGCCTAGAAAATTAAAGTTTCACCATATATACACATACACATATAAAAGAAAAACCCCACCAGGTGAGCCAAGCGTCGTAGAGACTGACAACAAATTGCTAATCAAGAGCCAAAAGATGATGTGTATTCTTAAAAATCAGTCATGTTCTTTTTTCTTTGGTTTGGAAACATCAGAGATTGTGTTGTATTTCCTAATCATTTTTACATGAATAAATGGAGAGGCATCTGACAGTGATTGATTCGTAATATAAGGCTTAATGCTAACACTGGATTCCATCTGGTATATGGTGGTTACTTATCTATATTTTATTTCCATACGTTGATGTAGCAATTCAATGTCTGCGTGATGTCCAAAAATGCTCACCTGTTAGCTGAGATCCTTTGCTTAAACTACGAAACATCTTCTTCTTGACTCGTTCAAGATAGCATTGTGACTTCTAATTTTGTTTTCTTGCATGGCTTAAACGACAGCTGCCCGTTATAATATTTTCACTTGACCTCATGAGCGATAATTCCATATAATTATTTCTAAGTTTTGAACTTTCATAATATTTTTCCTCTAACTTTTAGTATTTGTTTTCTTCCATTTTTTGTCCTGGGTTGTTTAGATGCAGATACCAAATTTACTTCTAGTGTACCTGTTAAAGAATTATTACCTTCTGAAGCCAGCCTAAGCAAAGATACATTACCTGCACTGCCAGCCACAACCCTCCCTCCAAAATACACCATTTACAACATGAACTGTTCCAGTGGAAGACATAATTCTCTGCCATCTGATTCTCGTCGAACTAACTTCAAAGAGGCCGATCTAGGTGACCTAAAAATTGAAGATGAGTTTCAAATTGGGAAAGTACCAAAGAAAGAGGGGTTTGAGAGCTTAGAAAGCATTGTGCGAATTAAAGAAGCTGAAGCTAGGATGTTCCAACGCAAGGCTGACGAAGCACGCAGAGAGGCAGAAGGTTATCAGACGATGATTAGGGTAAAGTCTGAGAAATTGGAAGAAGAGTACGCAGAGAAATTTGCAAAACTACAGTTGCAGGAAACAGAGGAAAGGCGAAGGAAGAAACTTGACGAGCTTAAGGTCTTGGAAAATTCACATTGTGATTATTACAAAATGAAGCTGAGAATGCAGGCTGAAATTTCTGGATTGTTGGAGAGAATGGAAGCCACAAAACAGCAATGGGTTTAGTTTGCTTGGATGTTATTCTTTCCTTTTCTACCTTTTTTTTTTCCCTGCTTTTTGGTTAACAGATAACGACCGGGCCAGTTTGTAGTTTTCTTATAGATTTGGCATAATGGACATAATGCTACTGTCTTCTTTATGAGAAATGCATGGCTTCTTGGATTCTGAAGTTAACGCTTTGACTAAAGATGAAGGAAAGATCATTCAGGTATTTGTTTCAACCTCGTCGGTTTTATTAATACGTGATCAAATATGACAAAAGGGGATATTGCATCAAAACTAATCCGAGAATCAAGACATTATTATAAACATTAACAACGCGTAACTAGTTTTTATCTGTATATGATGGGCATTTGACTTGGACGAGTGCCTGCTGTTGATCCCGACCTCTTCATACTGGTTTATTGAGTGGAATTCTGTCGTTGTCTCGAGCCAGTGGATGACGACCTAGAAGATGGCCAGCCAATATTGAACCACATTTGGCAAGTTTCGCCAAGCCTGCTCGTCATCATGGCAAGCAGCATAAAACATGCATTTCAGGGCTTATTTATTCTTTCATTCACTCCTGCTCGTAAAAGCGAAGTAAAGAACTTTCTAGCACCGTTGTTGAAAGAAAATTATTTGTTGATACTAAAAATGAAAAATGGTGATGCATCCCCTCAAGATATTGATGATATTTATTCGGGACCGTTAAACAAAATGCTTCTGAACTTTTTTTTCCGTTAGAAAAACCTTCTCAGCTGCACCAGATCGTCTTACACATAAAATGACCACATTTTGGATTAAAAACCGGATTAAAATAAGATAAATGCGATTCGGGTAATGTCAGAACTTGATTCTCAACCCGAAATCTTGACACCAGTGAGTGGAATATTACTGAATTTACATTGTACTGACGAGAGACGATCAAAAGATGTTGACTTGAAACGCAATTGATTACATTAACCAATCAGCTTTTGAAGGACTGTATGGAATTGGCTGCGATTTTCGTTGATGCATTTTTCAAGCCTGTTAAGATTAGGAAAACATAATCAAAGTATGTTTACTGACGAATTTGTTAGATAATAATTATGTTTATTGAAGAGCCATTTGGATTCATTTCTACTTATTATTATTATTATTATTTTTAAATAAAAACAAAACTTGTTTAGTTGTTAATGTTTAATTACATTTTTATATTCATAATAATTACATGTTAAATAAAATTTAAATAAAAATTATTTTTAATAGAATAAATTTATTTTAATCTCTTATATAGTACTTATTAACAAATTATTAATAAAATTGCTTTATTTTATTAAAATAAATAATTTAAAATCAACTTTTTATTTATAAATTACTATTTATTTCAAAATTATTTTAATTATTAAAATCAAATTTATTTGAAATTTAAATATTTTGAAGTTATTTTAAATCTATTAATAATTATTAAATCAAATTTATTTAGTTTAACTATAAAAATTAAATGAAATTATTAAGTAAAATTACCATAGAAGCTAACAAGAAGAAGGTTCAACAAAGGGAAATTTAAAGAATTGATAAAATTGAGTCCAAAGAATCTTATCAACAAAAAGTGATTTTTGACAAATTACTGTATAACAAAACCAATATTCAACAAAAGAAAGGAGAAGTGGATATAATGAGGGGAGATTTAACCATCACAACAATTGAGAGACAAAAAAGAAAATGTCGGCATGATGACAATAGGTTTAACACAGATTCCTTGCACTAATACAGAAGATGACCCAAAATAGTCTATACTAGTAGGCAATAGATAAACCAAGCAACCTAAGGGCTCCAAAGTGATGTCTAAGGAAAGGACTACCATGAATGAGGAAGAGATAGAAAAAAGGGAGATAAAGGATTTTGATAACTCACCTAAGCTTGATATAGTCCTACTAAGAAATGGTAAGAATGATGCATCGAAGTTCTAGCAAGTTGTCAAGATGAAATCTAATACGAGGAAGAAGAATTTTTTATCTTCCCCTTAATTTTAATATTATTATGGAATATTAGGGGGCTAAATATACCCTCTAAATAGAATGCCCTGTTTGATTTTACACTCAGTTTAACCTTACTTAGTAGGCTTATTAAAGACAAAGCTAATTAAGAATAAAAGTAAGAATCTTAAATTCTTCTACAAACATTGGCAAGTTATCACCAACCATAATTTCCACTTTTATGGTAAAATCCTTGTAGGTTATATTCCTAGAATTATTGAAATACTCTTAGTCTTTGCACACTGAATAGCTCATCCATTTATTAGTAACACATTGTCTCTAATACTTCTACCTTTATAAAAGCAACTTGAGATTGGCTAATAAATAAAGGAAGCACATGCTTGATCCTATTAGCCAATAATTTCGAGATGATTTTATAAAACGTACAGTGATAAGAAATCAGTCCAAAGCCCCTAAGATAGTTCCAAATTTGAAATTTTGGGTTTTAATAAAAATAATTGCAATTTTATACCTTTAGCATCTTGGCATTAGCAAAGAACTCATGCGTAGCTTTGCATACATATAACTTAATGGAGATCCAAGTTTGTTGATAAAATAATCCATTGAACCCGTTAGGGCTTAGGACTTTATTAAGACCAAGAGAGAATACCACCACCCTTATATCCTTATTAGTGAAACCTTTTGTTTTCAGGCTACTCAAAGGAGATTATTAATAAATGATTATTTGACTATATTTATATACCCATATTTAATGTTTTTTGCTTGTTATTTAATACTTTTGAACTCCTACTTTGTTGATTTGAACGAATGATGCTTTTGATGAATGTTGAGCTTATACCTTGCAATATATTGAGAAATTGAGTTGGGTAAATTGTATAGGGCTGCACAATGAGAATGGACACTCTATAGACATACATTCATCAAGTTAATTGATTAGTTAGAGAGAGATCTTGGCTAATTTGTTGATTACCTATAGGATAACTTCATAACTAGTTGAATTGGTGGATTGATTCTATAGATTGAAAGATTGCTTAATCATTTCCATTTAATTTGGTTAGGGACAATTAATTACACCTTGAGAGAGGGTAGTTAATACATTAGGACATCTCAGGTGAGGCACAATTCAATTAACAAGGTAGGAAAGAGATAAGATAGGAAAAAAATGATCTCTAATTGTTAAATCTTAAATTCCAAGTTTCTGCACTTTTTCTTTATCATTTGTTCATTGTTAGTTGTTTGATTTAATTTAATTTTTGAGTTTATATTTACTAAAATTGGTTCTCAACTGAAGTAGCCTGAATTAAGTAGAGTCTAAACACAATCTCTGAGGGATCGATATCTATTCTTTACTATTAGTTACACTCTGTATACTTGCAGTTTTGAGTGTAAAACTAGTGAATTGGTTTTGCATTCAACAAGTTTTTAGCATCATTGCCAGGGATTGTTTATTAAGTATACTGTTTAGTTTAGGTAACTTTGATTTGAGAGTGTTTGATACTTTTCCTTGTGTATTTATAGGTGCATGAACACAAGAAGCACAAGAAGGTTCGACGAAGCTTTTGAAAAAGAATTTTATGATATTACAAGACAAGAGAGGAGGTTAAGGAGAGCAAAGCGACAAGAAAATCTTTAAAAAATATGGCGAAAGGAGGAGAACAAAGAGGGGCCGAGAGAACATTGATGGATTTTATGAGGCCCGGATTTAGTCCACCAGGAGTTGTAAAGTTTGCAATCACAGAAAACAAAATTGAAACTATGTTGGCACTCCTAAACATACTTTAGAACAATGTTCAATTCTATAGGTTATCAACTAAAGATCCCAATGCCCACCTAACAAAATTTTTGTAGATATGCGACACTTTTAGATTCCAAGAGATGTCTAATGATGCTATGAGGCCCAGATTACTTCCATTCACTTTGAGAGATCGAACCAAGGCATGATACAACTTATTTAGTGCATCTTAGATTACTACATGGAAGCAAGTAGCCCAAACCTTCCTTGCCAAGTACTTTCTATTGACAAAGACTACACGAATCATGAAGGAAATTCCAAACTTTCAGTAAAATGATGGGGAGTCATTATATGAAGCCTGGGAGAGGTTCAAAGAGTTGCAAAAAAGCTTCCCACACCATAACCTTCAGAGGGAGTTATTACTACAGACATTCTATAATGATGTGAATCAGACTACAAGAGGGACAATAGATGCAGCTGCTAAAGGGTCATTGATGAGGAAAACCATTGAGGCAGCTTATGATCTTTTGAAGAAGTTGGCAAGTAATAGTTGTATGTGGTCAAATGAAATGAGTAGGCAAGGCACAGAGGAACAAAAAGGCATAATTCCAATAGATTCTATGACAGCCTTGCAAGCTCAGATTACTGCCCTTACCTTCAGTTGAATAATACGTAAGGAGCTTCTTCATCCGCATTCAAAGCCATTAAGGTCCAATATGAGTTATATAGGCAGGACAACTATTGCACAGCAGAATGCTTCTTGTTGGGAGTTAGTAGCACAAAATAAGTAAATTACTTGGGCCAACCACATTGAGGTAACAATCCATACTTTAACTCTTATAATCCATGGTGGAAAAACCACCCAAAAATTTCTTGGAGTACTAACAATGCAGGTGGCCAAGCAAAACCACAAGGACCAACTAAATTTTAGCAAGATCGTCTTAGATCTTTGGAGAGTAAAATGGACAAGTTAATGGACGTATTGTAGTCCAAATTCTCAAGCTAAGAGGAAAGTCAAGAAGGCAAGAAGAGAATCAGAAAAGGATATTTACAAGCCAGACTGCTAAATTTGACCAAATTTTAAAGAACCATGCCTGCTCCATCCATAAATTAGAGGTTCAGGTAGGTCAATTTTCTACTACTTTGTCTTCTAAAAATGCAAGTAGCCTACCAAGCAAGACTGAAGCCAACCCAAAGGAGCAACTTAAGCAATCACACTTTGGAGTGGCAAGCAACTGAAGGAGTCAGGTGTGTAAAAGGAGAGTCAAACAAAGGAGAAAGGCAAGGAGATAGAAGAAGAGAAAGTAGAAGAGAGGCTATATGTACCACCACCACCCTACAAGCCTAAACTTCCATATCCATAAAGCGTGAGATAACATCAAGTAGACACTCAGTTTTCCATGTTTATGGAGAAATTGAAGAAGCTTTAGATTAACTTATCATTAGTGGAAGCCTTGGAGTGCATGCCCAAGTATGCGAATTTTCTTAAGGACATACTTACACATAAACACTTGGGAGGACAATCAGATGGTAAACTTGACCGAGAATTATAATTTAATCATCTCAAGCACAATGCCTTCAAAACTACAAGATCTAAGGAGTTTTACTATTCCATGTGTTGTTGGTGGCTTTGAATTTTCTAAATGCTTATATAATTTAGGTGTAAGTATTAACTTGATGCCTTTTTCTATTTTCAAGAAATTAGGATTAAGAGAGGTCAAGCTAACATCCATGCTCATTCAGTTTATGGATTAATCCATCAAGAGGCCATTTAGAGTTGTAGAAGATGCGTTGGTAAAAGTGGATAAATTTATCATTCCTGTTGACGTTGTTATGCTAGACTTTGAAGCAGATAGACATTACCCATTAATTTTGGGTAGGCCCTTTATGAATACTAGTAGGGCATTAGTTGATGTGCATGAAGGAAAACTTGTTTTGAGAATTGATTATGAGCAAGATGAATTCAACATGACTAAATCTTTAAAGAAACCAATGGATGGTACTGCATATATGAAAATTGATGTTATGGATGAGTGTGTGAAGGAGGTTGAAGAGGAAGTTGATGAAGTTATTGAAGTGCACAAGATTGAGAGTATGAGAGAAGAGGAATTATGTGAGGAAGTTGAGCTAAAGAAGTTCGTTAGAGAGAACAGATACACCCACACCACCTTTCATTGTTAAGCCCCCCACTTTAAAGCTTAAACCCTTACCTTCCAACTTAAGATACACCTTTTTACCCTACCCATCATTATCACTATCCATTTGGATTGTGAGCAAGAAGAGAAAGTGGTGGAGACCATTAAAAAGAGGATGAGAGCTATGAGGTGGCAAATTTATGATATTAGGGGGATTAGCCCCAATATGGTGATGCATAGGATTAACCCAGAAGAAGGATGTAAAACTGTGAGGGAGCAACAGAGAATGTTAAATCCAAATATGTAAGAGGTTATGAAGCTTTTGGATGTAGGGATTATTTACCCCATTTTAGATAGTGAGTGGATGAGTCTAGTGCAGTGTGTGCCTCAGAATGATGGCATGACAGTGATGGAGACTGAACATGGTGAAAAGATTTCTACTAGAACCATCACAGGTTGGCAAGTGTGTATTGATTATAGGAAGTTCAATTTGGTCACAAAGAAAGACCATTTCTCTTTACCTTTTGTGGACTAAATGATTGAGGGGGCGGCTGGCCATTCATTTTACTATTTTCTTGATGGATATTCAGGGTACAATCAAGTGCTTATATACCTAAAAGACTAAGATAAAACTACTTTCACTTGTCCTTATAGGACTTTAGCTTATTGGAGTATGCCTTTTGGTTTATGCAATGCACCAGCTACATTCCAAAGGTGCATGATGGCCATATTTACAGACATGAATAAGAACTTCATGGAGGTATTTATGGATGAATTCTCTATCTTTGGAGATTCTTTTGATCATTGCTTGTTTAATTTAGACAGAGTGATTCAAAGATATGGGGAGACTCATCTAGTCTTGAATTGGGAGAAGCTTGATTTCATAGTCTAAAAGAGAATTGTATTGGGCCATAAGATTTCATGCAAAGGGGATTGAAGTGGATCGAGCTAAGACCAAAGTAATTGAAAAGCTACCACCTCCTACTAACATCAAGGGCATCTGAGCCTTCCTTGATCATGTAGGATTTTACAGACGGTTCATCAAGGATTTCTCTCTTATCACTAGACACTTAACTCAATTATTAGTTAAAGACGTGCCTTTTTGTGTTTGATGATGCTTGTTTGGATGCTTTTAACAGGTTAAAGAAGGCACTTACAACAACACCCATTCTCTCATCCCCAGATTGGTTTCTTCCCTTTGAGATTATGTGTGATATAAGTGATCATGCCATTGGCTGTGTCCTTGGCTAGTGAAAGAAAAAGAGGCTGCACACCATCTACTACTTAAGTAACACATTGACATGAGCACAACTGAATTACACAACTATGGAAAAGGAGTTGATTACTGTGGTATTTCCATGTGAGAAATTTTATTCTTATCTTTTAGGTTTACATGTTCTTGTTTTTACATATCATGCTGCACTGCGATATCTCTTTGCCAAGAAGGATGCTAAGACTAGGCTTATCCGGTGGGTGCTTCTACTCTAAGAATTCAGCATTAAAATTAAAGAAAAGAAGGTAGTAAAAAATGTTATGGCAGGCCACCTATCATGACTTAAAGGGGGGCACCATGAAGAAGAAGAGGAAATCGAGGAGAGCCTTCCTAATGAGGCTTTAATGATGGTAGAAAATCCTTTTCGTCTTTGGTTTGCAGATAATGCAAACTACCTCTCAGTTGTTATTCTTCCTTTTGATCTCTTATATCAAAAAAGGAAACGTTTCTTATTCTAGTGTTCTCGCCATATTTGGGATGAACATGTGTTATATAAAATTTGTGCCGACAATGTGATTCGTAGGTGTGTCCTTGAAGATGAAAAGCCTGACGTTTTAACACAATGTCATAGTTCAGTGTATGCAGGACACTATGGAGCAAACAAGACGACAACTTGTATCTTTGAATGTGGGTTCTATTGGCCAATTTTGTTTAAGGATGCCCGAAACTTTGTGCTACAATATGATAGATGCCATAGAGTGGGCAACATATCAAAGCAGGATGAGATGTCACTTTCGAACATCATGGAAGTGGAAATATTTGATGTGTGGGGTTTGGATTTTATGGGACCATTCTCATCCTCCTTAGGTAATACATACATATTGGTTGGAGTTAATTATGTTTCAAAGTGGGTTGAAGTGGTAGCTACTCCAACCAAAGATGGAAAGGTGGTGAAAATATTTATCAAGAAGATTTTTACTAGATTTGGAGTGCCGAAAGTGATAATAAGTAATGGAGGGAGCCATTTTTGCAGTAAACCCTTTGAAGCTCTATTGAAAAGATATAATATGGATCATCGAGTGGTGACTCCTTACCATCCACAAATAAGTGGCTAAGTGGAGGTGGTGAACAGAGAATTGCAGAAGGTTTTAGAGAAGGAAGTGAGCAGTTCAAGGAAATATTGGACTTTGAAGTTAGATGATACACTTTGGGCGTATAGGACAATCTTTAAGACACCCATAGGTACTACTCCATATAAACTTGTGTATGGAAAGGCTTGCCATTTACCTTTAGAGTTGGAGTATATAGCCTATTGGGCAATTCAGAAGTTGAATTAGATTAGAAACTTGTGGGTGAGAAGAGATTGTTACAACTTGATGAATTGGAAGAGTTAAGATTTGAAGCTTATGAAAATGCTAAGTTATACAAAGTAGGAGCCAAAAAGTGGCATGATGCTCACATTAAAAAGTAGGAGTTTACGAGTGGGGACTAGGTACTTTTATTCAATTCTCGACTTCAATAATTTCCTGAAAAGGTCAAGTCAAGATGGAGTGGACCTTTCAAGGTCCTTCACGTGTTTCCCTATGGAGCTTTGGAGTTGGAAAATGAAAAGGGTTAAGCATTCAAGGTGAATGGGCATAGGTGCAAGCCATACTATGGAGTGACATACTCATAAGAAAGGGAAGTCATCTCTTTCCTTTCTTCCACTCTTTTATGAATGCATGTGGAATGATCAAGCTAACGATCTTAACTTAGCATGTTTACCTTTCTTTTGTTTTTCTTTGTTTACTTGTTTGTTTGATTTGTTTAGCTTTGATTATGTTTGGTTTGAGTTTGCCATGATCTTTTGGTGTTTCCTTGTGTTTTGTTTGAGTTTTAACTTGTTTTCTCTTCAAATTTCTGGTTGGATAGGTGATTTTGATGTGTTTGCAAGTTGCTTGAATATTGGGAATGCATGCTAAGCTTAGAAAAGGGCTAAAAAGTTGGAAAATCAAGACTGGGTGTCTATACAGTGCCCAAGATTGTGGGAATGGGCCTGTTTCTCACGATCGTGGGAAAGCTCTTCTAAAAGTTTCTGAAACCTTAACCTATAATGGTCGGAAGCACAGGGATTCCCACGATCGTGGGATCCCCAACCTTAAGAATTTTTTAAAAAGACCCCTCCTTCTTTCTTCTTTCTTCATCTTTTCATATTCTTTTACTCTAAAACCTGACACTCACCCAAACGTCACAAATCAATCTTGGTGTTTTCTCCACTTTTTCCTTCATTATTCACTCCCTTAACACTTATTCACATTACCCACTCAATAATCCAAAGATTTGGAAAGTTTTTCTCTCTTTTCTCTAAAAAATGTGCTAATCTCTCTCTTGACTCTTTTTGCATGTTTTTCTCCTTAAGTAGCTCTAAGGAAGCTTCTAGCTCGTAAACCAACTGACTAACTACACCTCTAAGTCTCTAAAGAACATAAATGTGATATGGCAGCCATTTTCTGTGCCCCATTCCCTATTTTTTGGAAGAATAAGGTATGAGATTCTGGGACTTTAAGGATAAAGAGTTATTGCCTCCTAGGTACTTTGATTTTAATTTTTAGAAACTCTAGGACTAAGGCATCACATTGAAAGGTTGGTTGCAAATATTGGTTGGGGTCTTTTAATCATTGTGATGTATTGACATACCCCATGATCATTATAGAATTTTTCACCACTATTACAATACTAAAATGGACATATTCTGGTTTAGGATAGGTGGCCATGCATATAGGCTAGATTATACTATCATTTGTGTGCTTTTTGAATTGTCTAACACCAAAGTTTTGGATGACCATAATGATTTTAATGTGGATGATTATTGGAAGATCCTTACAGGTGAAAACACTTTTGACTCTAGGAATGCACCCAACACTTTGATTAGTAGCATTAAGCACTTCTTCACAATTTTATATACCTAATTGTTTTTAACAAAACTGAAAGCAATAAGTGTTCAGCTAAGGAAATTTTCTTTCTTTGGTACATGGATTGTAAAATTAAAGTGAATACCCCTTATCGCATTTTTTGATCTATTGTCCATTACTAAGAAAAGCTCATATTTTGGCATAGCTTACATTGTTACTACTTTGGCTTTGCACTACAATCTTGATGTGGATGGTGTGCACATAGCTAAACCTGATATGTTTGATATACCTTATTTAAGACACTCTGAAATTTTGGTGCCCCATTCTATGGAACTCCAAAATCCTCAGACGCGCACTACTATTAAGAATAGGAAGGCAAGGATGCAGTTACTTCTCAACCATCCTCTTCTCAGGCGCCCCTGGAGCCTAATAGGTGTGAATTGCATCATATTTTAGGGCTTAGTTTGTTATGTAGTCAGTGTCAATTTGAGTGTTTAGTATGTGTTTAGGTTAGAATTGTGTTAGTTTGTGTATTTAAGTGTTTTTATGGATTAGTATAAGTCTTTAAGCTTAAATATTATGTTTTTTAGGTACGTTGATCTGTTTATTAGTATTTTAGGGTCGACATCGAAGAACGGAGAAATTTCAGAGACATTCGGGCTAAAACAATGGCTCACGATCGTGGTATAATAGGCCACGATCATGACAGAAGCATGGGAGCTAGCCCACGATCATGGCATATACGCCACAATCATGATAGAAGACTATAACACAGCCCACGATCATGGCCATATTGTCATGATCATGACAGAAGGGCATGACCGTGGCCTGCGTCGTGCAGACGTGCAAAAAAGAGAAAACGTCAAGTTTCGAGGCATTTTTCAAAAATTTTTAACCACAAAAAAATCCTATGATTGCACAAAACACAAAAGGTATTTAAAGAACAAGAAGAACACAAGAGAGGGAGCTTTTGCATCAGCCACAAATTTGAAACCCTAGAGATTTTATCGAGAGATTAAGAAAGAGACGAAGGAAGAGAGACATGGAGAAGAAACCTAGACGAAGTACTTACTGGAATAGGAGGTTGCCTGCCGTTGCTACCTCCGTCATCCATTCCGATTCTATTTTTGGTTTATTTCAATTTTAAGATTGTATAGAATTTGGGATAGCTGTTGATGATAAGATTGTTGAATGTTGAGGATTGTCTAAACTCACCTTCGGGTTATTTTATCTTTGATATTAATGAAATTTGATTGCTGCATTTTTATTGGATTTCTTATGATTTAAATTCTGCACTTGCATAATTCGGTGATAAACTAAGAGGGTGAACCGAGTGAAAAATTATTAAATTGGGCTAATGAGAGTTAAGTAATTTAATAGTACAAGAATTAAATCAAATCGATAAATTTGTGCGAAGAGAGATCTTGCATAGGTTTTCGGTAGTTTTTGGACAACTTCAGATCTAATTTAGGTTTTGGATAGATTGTGAATCAAGAGATTGCAATTCCCATAATCTTATTAGGGTTTTTAAATTAGGGTTAATAGTTATAACTCGAGAGAGAGTAATCAACCCTAGGACCATCTAGAACTAGTAATCCAGTAAATTCATAATCAATTAGGTTTTCATTAAAGTCAGATAAAATTTCCCTTTCTCTCAATTGGTAGTTCCTAGGTTGATTCTTGATTAGGTGTTGCATATGATATTTTGTTTATATTTTAGAATTTGATTCTTGGAATTAATTATGTGATTGAAATAATTTCTTGCTTTAGTTTTGTTCATTTTGAGTTATTGCAACTTGTTTTCAGCCTTAGATTTTAGGATAAGATTAACCTTTTTTGTGAGATCGACACCTTAAGTACTACGCGAATGTCCTGTGCACTTGCAGAATATCAAGGTTAAATTATTAAAACTTTTTCATATCGAAAATCTGCGATCAAGTTTTTGGCGCAATTGTTGGGGAGACGATTAGTTAAGTTTTATAGTTTAAGATGTTTAGTTTAGTTTTTAATTTTTTTCATTCTTTCCTTTCTATTTCAGAAATTGTGCTTGTGCATGAACACAAGAGTCACAAGAGGTTCGAATCGTGTAGCTGAAACTTTAGACTTAGACATCACTCTACTAGAATGAACCATTAGGAAGGCTCGACATGAAGAAGAAGACGAAATCGTGAAATCAAAAAGGCCCAAGGAATTTCAGGAGAATATGGACCAAGGAGCAAACCAAGGACGTCAACAACAGTCCTTTATGGACTTCAAGAGACCAGGGTTCAATGCGGCTAATCAAGGAGTAACTAGGTTGCCTGTTCAAGCAGTCTCATTTGAAATAAAACCAGCCCTCCTAAATATGTTTCAACAGAATGTGCAATTGTATGGATTAGCAAAAAAAGATCCCAATGCACATATAGTGAACATTCTTGAAATCTGTGATACCTTTAGGTACCATTATATGTTGGAAGATGTGGTCCGAATTAGGCTTTTCCCCTTTATCCTTAGAGATAGAGCAAAGGCTTGGTATCATTCCCTTAGGCCAGCCAATGTCATGACATGGGATCAGCTAGTTCGTGCTTTCTTAGATAAGTATTTCCCTTTGACTAAGACCACTAAGATCATCAAGGAAATTACCAATTTCCAACGAGGTGATAGGGAATCGATCTACGAAGCGTGGGAGAGATACAAGAATTTGCAACGGAAGTGCCCACACTATAACTTACCTAGGGAATTCTTGTTGCAAACATTCTACAATGGAGTAAACCCATCGACGAGAGGCATAATTGACGCAGCTTTAGGAGGATCATTGATGAGGAAGACAGATGGTGAAGCAGAAGAGCTGATAGAGGAGATGGAGAGTAATAACTGCCTGTGGATGAATAAGTGGAGAAGACAGACTACTTCACTCCAAGAACAAAAAGGAATTATGGTTATCAATCAAATGACTGAAATGCAAGCAAAAATTGACAACTTGATGCAACAGCTTAACAGTATGAAGGGTTCATCCTCAACCCAGGTGAAAGTCGTACAAATAAAGTGTAAACTCTATAGACAGATGGACTATGATACCATGGACTGTTACTTGATGAAGGAAGACAATCCAGAGTAAATAAATTATATGGGAGCACTATATGGACGAGGAGGGGAAAATAATCCCTACTCCAACACCTATAACCCTAGCTGGAAGAATCACCCTAACTTCTCTTGGACAAATAATGTTGGAGGACAATTCAGGCCACAAGGACAAGCAAGTTTCCAACAAGATAAACTAAGCTCGATGGAATTTAAGTAGGATAAGATTTTGGATAAAATTGGAGACATGGAGGATGGACATAGGAGGCTTGAAAGCAAATTTGAATGAGTAACAAAGAACCATGCCTTGTCAATACATAATCTAGAAGTCCAAGTAGGTCAAATAGCGGAGGTAATGTCTACTCGAAATGTAGGAACCCTTCTAAGCAATACCGAGTCTAACCCAAAAGAAGGAATCATGGCTATCATTTAAACCCAGGAGAAGGAACCTAAACATATGAAGGAAGACGGAGATAAAGGAGAAGGACAGGTAATTGTAGAGTTCCTTTAAAGTGATTCAAAATTGAACCAATTAAAGAACCTTGATCTGAATTCCCACACCCTATTCCAGCTCAGAAGAAGTCAATTTCAAGTAAGGCAACAAGGAATTCTAAAGAGGTTGAATCAAACAGTGTTAAGAACATAACAGAACAACTTCAAATGAGGCTCATAAAGGAACCAGTCCCAAAGAAGGTTAAGGAGTACATAGAAGAAGAAAACCCTTACATAACATAGAAGAAAGAGGACCCAGGGGATTTTTACATTCCTTGTAGTATAAATGGAGTCAACATCAATAGGGCATTAGCAGATTTAAGAGCAAGTATCAATATGATGCCCTATACCTTTAGTCGGAAATTGGAATTAAGAGATTAGTACCTATAAAGATGTTTGTGAAGACAGTCGACAGAACAGTTACGTACAGATTGATAAATTTACCTTTCCCACAGACTTCTATGTATTGGACAGTGGAGAAGATGTGGAAACTCCTATGATTCTTAGACAAGCATTCCTGGCCACTGCTCTACCTATTGGCAAGCAAATATGCCACGCATTAAGCAATCAGCCAGACAGGAGCAATCATTATGACGAAATCAAGTTTCGAGTTAAGGGAGAAGGAACAAAGAAGCAGACTTTGAAGTACCCTTCCTGATCTACACAGAGGAGGAAGGTATTCATTTTCAATCCCTAAATAATAAACAAATAGTAGTTTCCAAGTATTTTGATTTTGAAACGCTTGATAGGTTAGAATTGTGCAATAGGGTGGGAACTTAGCAGAAAGAATTTAGTAGGCCAATTTTATACATTTCCAATTTCCTGTTTACCAGGAGCTCACTTTGGAATTTTTCACTTCCCTTTCCTATGAACCTAGGAATCCCAAGGAAATGTGGTTTAGGTTGCGGGGATGAGCTTATGAACTGAACATAGAAATCATATGCGATATGTATGGGTTCCCCAAATCCTCCATTATCGGTCAGCATAATGATTTTTATCCTTCTCTTTATTAGAATGAGCTCACTGGGTTAGAGCAATTTGAGGCCAAAAATGCCTACAACAACATAATAATGACCCACAAGCACTTGTTGCTACACAAATTCATGTGTCAGCTGGTTTTTGATAAATCAAAACCAACAAGTGTTCCACAAAGGAACTCTTTATGTTGTGGTGCATGGACCACAGCATTCCAATTTGCACCTCCACACATGTGCTAAATGCTATTGTCGCAACTTCGCGCAAGAGAAGCAACAAGTTAGGCATGGGGTACCTAGTTTCTACCATTGTTGAATATTATGACATGGATTGTAGTAGGTTAACTGTCCATCTCCCTGACTTCCTAAATCATCACCATTTATTGAGGGCTGAAATCCTTAAGTCTCACAACATTGAACTTCGAGAAATCATTCAAAAGACATATGTTAAGATTAGGACCAGTCAGGCGAGTTCAAGTTCAGTGCCGCTTCAGTAGGCAGAAGAGGACTCAATTAGTGAAGAGTCCGAGGAGGAAGAAGAGACAAAAGAACCGGGCTGGAAGAAGGTTCTGGATACAATCTCCGTAAATAACTAGGTGATTACAAACACGCTTGCGGAGAACTCCAGAATGATGAGAGAGATGGCCCAAACTCAATGACGTCAGAGTCAGGATATACGTTGTATCCATCGATATTTTGAGGCTCAGGGCGTTCAATTGTCGCCTCCAACACCATCCCCACCTCCACCTCCATGAGACTTTGTCTAACCCCCTTTCTTTTTCAAATTAGTCTTCATCTTTATTTTTATTTACTGTTTTACTTAAATTTATGTTTCATCTTTTCTTATGTGCTCGTTTATTGCCTTCTCACATTGAGGACAATGTGTTGTTCAAGTGTAGGGAGGGTTATGAGTTTTGCTTTGTATGTGATTTTGCATATGGTATGATAGTTGTTAGCTTGTATTTTGTGGGTTGTTTGAATGTGTCAATGAATTAGATGGATTGAAATTGATTTAATTTTGAACATAATCTATTAGGTTGTGAAGAATCATTAGCTCGCAAAAATTAGTGAGTTGGGGTCTTTGGATAAATATACAGCTTAATTAGGATTTAGTGTAAATTTTTCACCCTCTAAATTGTCACATTCATTCATAATTTGAGGCCTTTCAACTTAGGTAACTTTACTAGTATTTTTCATAGAACTGAGTAACTAAAACAACAAGGTAGGCAAATAAAAAAAATCTATGTGTTGCTAAATAAATAACTATTCTGCTGACCTTCAGGCTATGAATAGAGTTAGTAGCTAGTTGAGAACATGATATAGCTGAATAACAAGATTAACACGCATCACAAATGTATGCCTCTACGTCAAAAAGCTATACTGACGTTCCAACCAAGCAGCTTAATAACAACATGACTTAGTCAAGTAATCGGATCGACATTTGTTACCAATGTTTGCCTCCGTGTAAAAAGACTACGTCCATGTTCAATAAAATAAATAAATAAATAAATGATGAAAAATGTGTTTTCTAATAAAAACCTACCGAACTTATAATATCTTGACTTTTAATGAAAATGTACTTAGGAGTAGTTATAGACTCTGAATGACCAAAGAATTATTCATGTGTGTTTGTAATTGAAAAGAGTAAATAAATTAATACTTGGATCTAGATTAATTTGTATATTTGGTTCAAAGCCCTTAGATGCAGATTTTGCATGTTAGTAATTTGATATAACTTGAATGATTGTGTTTAAGATTAAATTTAATTCATAAAGTTGAAGCTATTGTCTCATCACTACATTGTGTGTTGTGTGTTTGTTATGTGTTTGTTGTTTTGTTTTCTTGAGGACAAGCAAACGTTTAAGTGTAGGGATGTTGATAGGTGTGAACTGCATCATGTTTTAGGGCTTAGTTTATTATGTATTAAGTGTTAATTTGAGTGTTTAGTATGTGTTTAAATTAGAATTATGTTAGTTTGTGTGTTTAAGTGTTTTTATGGGTTAGTATAAGTCTTTGAGCTTAAATATTATGTTTTTAAGGTACCTTGATGTGTTTGTTAGTGTTTTAAGGTCAACATTGAAGAACAAAGAAGTTTTAGAGACTTTCGGGCCGAAACAACAGTAGGCCACAATCGTGACGGAAACATAGGAGCCAGCCATGATCATGACAGAAGAATATAACATAGCCCACGATCGTGGCCTGATCGTAATAAAAAGGGTTGGATATAGGCCACGATCGTGGCATGCAGGGCTATGATCGTGGCTTGCGTCACGCAAACGCGTAAACAAGAGAAAACGTCAAGTTTTAAAGGATGTAAGCATGCATTAATTCTTATTTACCAATTTGAAAGGTAGGTCATCACTAAGTATCCACTCATGGAAATTTCTTGACACTTCACAAAAAGATCAACAAGTTTCACTTTTATTTTAAAACATCATATTTTTATATTTTATTTAACAATCACTTAGTCTTTTGACACGAAGGCAAACACCTTATCATGAATGCCCCCCAGTTACTCAAATAGGTTACATTCTCTTTTTTGAGAAATAAGTAATGAATTAAGGCTTAAAAGGCATGCAAAAGGTATACAAGGGAAGTGTCAACTTATAATTCAAGTGACTCCATTAAGGGAACTCACTTAATATATATAAACAAATATATCATTACATAACTAAGGCCTTTAACCACTATCCACCAATATAAAAATTACACTCTCCATATATTACTAAGATAATTAAGATAGTGGAATTTGTGCTTAAAGATGTTTATATAGAGTCTAATCCTCTTTATAAGGTTCATCTCAAATTGCTCTCTGTTAAGACTAGTATTAAGAAAAATTTGTGTGTTCCTCTCATCCCATATAGTTGTGACAAGGTAGGAAAGTTATCAACAAAAGCACCATTTTACTTTGACATTTGGATGCTTGATGGTTAAACACTAGTTAATTATTGCATTATATTCCTTTGGATCATTATAAATGTATCATTTATGCAACAACATCCTCCAAGCATCTTTAGCAATCTCACATTGAAAGAATAAGTGGCTCATGTTTTATTCTACGTTTTTACATAATATACACAAGCTAGTGAGGTTCAAGAATTTTTCCATCCTATCAATTGTTGGCAATTTGTGCTTCATAACCAACTATAATGTAATGGAAGCACAAGGCAGTTGATGTTTAAACCACACTATCTTAGTTTATAGGATTTTGGCCAAGTTGCTTTAAAGGAAATTTCTGTAGCAGTGGTTGGTGAAGTTGCCATTGCTGGCATGCTTCTATATAATGATGTCTTCCTTATTATTGGCGTAAGCTTAAATGATCTCTAAACTGATTGTATTAAGGATAGGTGCCTGTATAAAAATATCCTTATTAGATAGAGCTGTAGCTATTATCATTTCTTATTGAATCAGAGGTTTGAGAGTATTCACAGAACTTAGTTTATGCCAAAATTTTGTTGTTCATCGATTTCCAATTAGGTAAATAATTTCTAACCAGATTTTTTCCCTAATTTTTAAGATAGCTTTCACTATAGATGAGGCAAATGATGTGAGATGAATTTTCCATATGCTCTTACTATTGACATAGATATCATGAATCCATTTGCACCATAAGGCTTGCTTATCCATCAGCAATCTCCAAATTCTGTTGGTAGGCATGATTGTGATTAGAGTCTTAAGAAGGATTATGCTCAGCTCTCTATTATCTCTTGGAATACATACATCATTCCATTTCATTTTATCTTTATTTAAAGTCTCCTTGCCACTAACTGGAGGAAATTATTGAAGATCCTATCAATGATTTTAATAATAGCACCAGGGAATGCAATATAATTTTCTTAGTATATATAGATGGAGTTCAAAACTGAGGCAATAAGTTGAGATCTTCCTATAATGGATAGTTTCTTAGTTCCCCTGATGAATTCCCTTGCAACTTTTGAAGTTTTGGTGGGTTGTCCATTAACCAGAATGTTAAAAGATAGACTAATAATGTATTGTTTGATCCATTAACTAAAATAGTATGGAAATTCAATTGCCCTAATGATATTAATGATGAATTCAAAATCCACAATATCATCTGCTTTCTCTATATCAATCTTAAGGATACAATTCCTACTATCTCTTCTTTTAGAATAGGTTTTAATTAATTCTTTTAGCAACAAGATGTTGTCTCCAATAATTCTTTCAGGGATATAGGCACCTTATGTTGGATCAATATGGTTCTAAAGCATATTCTTTAATATGATTGCAAAGATTTTTGTAATGAGCTTGTAGATGGAGTTACAGTAAGCTATAGGTCAAAAATCAGAGAAATATTTCTATTTGCCACCTTTGGGGATGAGAATGATAAAGGTTTTATTGAGCTTAGTGAGAAGGGATCCTTTGTTAAAGAATTATAGAACATCATCCAATACCATTTGTTTGGTCAGAGTTCATGATTTGATAAAAAATTTAAGGTTGAAGCCATCATGTTTAGGAGCATGAGGGTTCATGGATTTTAAGACATCCTTAATCTCCTGTATAGAAAGTAGTTTTCTTAAGATTTTTACTTCACTCAGCATTCAAACACCCTTTAGTGATTTCTTTGCGAATGGATGAGTGAGCATTAGTTGACATATTCAAAATGTTAGAGATCTAATTAAAGCCCTGTCTAGTAGTTGGTGTTGAGATTCATCCTATGCACTTCATTGTTTAAATAGATTACTTTGTTGTTGATTTTCATAGTTAAATCATTATTCTTTTGTTATTATTCCATCCCTAGTAGGTATAGTGAAGAGGGATTGTTATAGAGTTTCTGATGGGCGTTTTCAAGATCATTCCATATTGTGTTCAGCATATGATTGGTGTTCCCCACAATCTTCATAAATAGAAGTTACATCTCATACTTAATGATTTGAATTTTCCTAGCATAGATGAACTATTTAGACCCCTTGATTTTAGCCTTTAAACCATTCTAGATAACTTCATCAAAAACTGCTAAGTTAGATAAGAAACTGTTAAATTTTAAAAGGATTTTGTGTAACATCCCCTCACCAATATGAAGGGTATTTTAGTCATTTGCATTGTTTAGGAGTGTTTATAGTGTAGTGACATATTCATGCATTCACATGCACATGAATAGTAAATAGCGAATTTTTGCA
>JAOTAY010000003.1:14573716-14599588 GCA_025629805.1 Erythroxylum baracoense | reverse complement strand
ACTAACTCCTTTTAACTCTCATCTTTACAATCCAACTTTCTCCAAATCTTCATTTGATTTCTTCTCTTCTTTTTCCTATTTTCCATAATACTCTATAAATTCCAAAATAGATCCTAAATTCTCCAAAATTCACAAATATAATAATTCCACTAGTCAATAAAATTTTAAAAAAAATAAATAAATTCCAAATTCACAATTTTTCCAAAAATCACAACTCAGTCCAAATATACCTTGAATCATTCATGAATGCATGTACAATTATTTTCATGTGCAAAACCTTCACTATTCACGTGTATTTGTATGTCATATTATGCATGAGCATGAAAAATGCATTTCTAAACACTCATTAATCACTTATATTTACTATTCTAGCCTCCTACAGGTGATGGGATGTTACAATGATAACACGGTGCAATTGGTTGCATGGAGTAGAGTTGAAAAGTATAGTACCTTGATGAAATTATTCCACTCAATTTAGCTTACTAAAACCATAAATACGGACTACAGTTGAAGGCATTTTCTATAATATGATATGATAATAGTTGCTATTAGAAAAAAATGATTATATGACTTTTCTTGCCTCTATGTGATTTGATAGAAATCATATGTATTTTGAGTTCATACTTATGAGTATTTGATAGTGAATTTAAATTCAACATTATTATAATGTTTAAGGCATGATAAGAAATAAGTCCCTGAGTAAAAATAGTATATCCATATTTATACAAAGATTTTGTATATATTGGATCAAAGAAAACTTATGGTTAACATAAGTGACATTGAATTGTTAAATTTATAAATGCGATGTATTGGAAGTAATAACAATTCATAAAAGGATGATACTTCTATTTCATTATATTACTAATGACTTTATGTGATAATCATATGTATTAAATGAAATATTGGTTTAAAATTTTGAAAATTTCAAATTATTTAAATCTAAGTAGAAATTAAGCATTGAGAATGCTAAAGTACTTTCTTGAGATTGATGGAGTAACATTTAATTTTTCGGTTATCTATAGGGAATGAAATCCTCTGGTGAATATCTCCACAACTAAATTTTATAAAAAATATTCATTTGCGTAATGATAAAAATGAAAAATAGATATTACATGATACAATAATTATTTCTTCTATAGTTAAGTCTAGTACTACAACGTATCTTTGAAAGTTTCATTTAAATCAGTTAGCAAGATTTCATATCAGATATGAACACCAAGATTTTGAAAGAGATGTTTAGTTGAAGGATATGATGTTTAGGATGTAACTTTTTGAAACAGTTAATGATTTTAGGATGTGATGTTTAGTTGAAGTATGTATTGTGAAATACATTTTAAACTAAATTGGATAATAAAAGGTTACCAAGGATCCAAAAAGTTAGATATAATTTTCCACATCCTATTGAACAAGATGTTTGTTTCAATGTATACTTATAAAAGAATGGTTATCAAGATAAGTAGTGGAAGTAAATGAAATTTAAAAAGTTTAAATCTTATGATAATCCATCCAATTGGAATTAGTTCCTTTATTGATACATTTGATGTATATTTGAAAGGCTATGAGATGTTGGAAAATTCACTTTCATGATGAATTCAAAGAGTTTTATTTTAGAGATGATTATGAATTTATCATATCTATAAGAAAGTTAGTGAGAGTATAGTTGTCATTTTCAATGAGAGTATGTAGAGACATATTGCTCATAGAAGAACACTAATTCATTTTTTTCAATTGTTCAAAATGTAATTATCCACTAATAAATCTTGTTGAATATGAAAGATAACAACTCAATTCTAGGAATTAGATTTGTAAAGATAGACATGAAAGTTGTATACCTATTCTAGGTCCAAGTATATAGATAATGTACTAAAAGTGTTTAGTATTTGAGATATCTGATACTTGTAAAGTATTTAGAGATATTTGTTATTTTATATATGAGTTGATAGTTGAGTTCAATGTTATATAGATATTAACTTTAGAAATAAATCTTAATTGAGGTATATTTTATTTATAACAATATTGCTCTGAAATTGGAGATGTTTCAATATAATATTAATTGCTAATAAGGCCAAATCCATTTTTCATTTAGTGATATGATTAATTGGATTAATAAGTTCTTTAATAAAATTGGTATAGTTCCTTGCATTATTTAGACAATATTGTACCATCGAGCATTAGAATGATTAGATATGCAAAAAGAGCTAAGATCTCATCAAAGATCTAAGTATGTATTTAGGTAGTTTCTCTTAATTATGATAATAATTAAGATTAAAGTTTTAAGATTTAAGCACGTGGTCATTATAGAGAATCGTGTAAACTCTCACTAAATCATTGTCCCAGCAGTAGCATGACCATCATATCGTAAATGGTATAAGATACTTAAACAATTGGCTTAACACATATGGTAAATTGTTGATTTGTGCCTTACAACCAATTGGTTGGTTGTAATTTAGTGACATATTATCTAAAAACATTTTTTATCTATACATATTCAAAGTTATATGGTAAAGTCTATGAGTTAAATATATGTTACAGATAAAATTATAATGAGATTGTAATTATGAGATTTATATTTTATGTATTATCCTTAAATTATTCCTAGCCATTATTTTATAAATACTAGCCGTTAATATAACGTGTAAATACTAGTACATGTTATGTTTCTTACTTATAAAGAAAGTAGTCGATTTCATAGACTAAAGTATGAAGATAATTAAACAAATATGTGAGTGTTTGTTAGAAAACCAATTCACTGAACTAACTCATATGAGAAATCCAGTTAAAAGATTACTTATATGTCTATGAAAATTCTCATTGTGGTGATTGTATAAATAATTTTGCAATTATCTCATATATGAATTGTTATATTTTGATACTACTTATGAATTATTATAGTCAAGGATAATCATTTGGTAGTCATCGGATATATCATAAATTATTTGGAGGTAGCTGAGTAATCAATATAAGATTTATTACCCTAAAGTAATTAGGGAGAATGTTTTATTATTCTCTATTAGTAGTAATATAGGAAATCCTAGGCCAAGTTCAAATGACGCTTCAAAAATAGTTTTCAAATGTTATTAATTGAATCAATTACTAATGATAGAGAACTAACATAATTAAATTCAAATAGAATAGAAATTAATTATATGCTCTATATCTAATTAGAATATTATATGATAAAAGGATTAGATTATATGAAAAATTATGCAAGGAAAGGTTATTCAAAACCACTTTGATATTAAAATTTTTTTGATGGTTATAATGTGTTACTAGACGCTAATATTGATCTATGAATATAAATTGTTTAAATAAAGAATTAAAAATAAATTAAATGAGATTAATTTATATAATCCTAAATTTGTTTTAGGTTACAATTTATGTCCTTTACCAATATATTTAGGAACCTAATAAATCACATACAAAGAATAGATTGAAGAGAGAAAATGTATTTAGATATTTAATAAATAAAGGTTAATATGAAATATTGAATCTTATTTGGACATAATTAGTATCTAATTAGAATTAATTGTAATTCTAGTTAAAGTGTAATTGAAATTTGAAAACTTTATTTCAGTTAAACTACTAAAAATGTTCAAAATTTATTATAAATAGGTTTAGGCTCTAAGGGAGCTAACATTTCTTACCTAAGCTTCTTTACACTATTTGTAGAGTTCTTTCAGATACTGTTAAAGGTCGAACATTTTTATAATTTCAGTAGTTAAGATGAGCTGATTTTATAAACGGCTCGAGAGCACCAACAAGAAAAAGATTAAACACTTGATTTTTAGGTGATTAAAACGAAAAAATATTTTATAATTATTCTGTTGCTTGTAGAATCATATCTTTCAAGAGGTTGATGTTCATGTTACTTAGTATATAAGATATGAGAAACCTCTCTTCTTGAAGTATGAATAACCAAGCCAATACCTTGCCGATTTATCATTTAAGCATTTGGTGTAGTGACTTTGATGGTTATGCAAAGTGAACCTCATCCTAGTTCGATGGTTAAATGAATCACAGAGAAGGAAAAAGGCATGCTATAATTATTCCACTAATAATAAAAAAGGGCATAGGACCGTTTGCACACTACTAGAGACCATGCTAGATGCAAATATTATTTATTAATACACATTGATCTTATGCGACTATCAGATGAGAACATGTAAAATATTAAAGATGCGTTAATATAAGAAGAAAAGATGAATTAAGTCAAAACAAATCAATATAGTCATTAAAGCATAGCCGACTTGCAGGTAAGTTTGCACCAAAGATTCCTTTTTGACTTTGAACCAAGCAACCCAAATAAAAATGGGTTTGATCCGGATCATTGGTATGACACTATCGAATGATAATAGCATGTAACATGAAGCATCAATTTCAACGAAAAGGAAGGAGTACTTACCTATTTAATGCCAAGCTACCATACAGAAGGTTTTGCATTGTATAAAGAAAATAATTTTTCTTTATATTTAGATATTTATTTGATTTGTACACATGGATGAATTTGATTAGAAAATGGCTTAACTAGCAGATCTTTTTTGTCAATTTACAAAGAAAACAAAATGACGGTATTACATATATTTTCATGTGTAGCAGTCGTTGATCCTTTCCAAACTTATCTGGCCAGCAGAATACACGATGATATTGATTATTGACTAGAAGCTCAAACCAAAGAGCATAATATAAGATAGAAAAAAGAATTAATATGCATAATTCATCTATTTGATGATGTAACATATTCAGGCTGCACATACAAGTTGATCTTTTAAAACTGAAATCTTAAAAGCTGACAGTGGACGTGACATATGTATTGGGATTGGGAATAAATTAGAATTTTCAAAATAAAACCCCACTCAATTTATGACTTTTTGGTGAGCTCCTCCAATGCCCGTTTCTGATTCTAGCATAGAAGCAATGTGTATGTGGTGAGGCTAACTTTTGCACCTTGAAATTAAAACTGCATGACTAGAAATTAGAAACTGAAAGATGCAGCTTTTCGACGTTTCAACATTTTTGTCTTTTATCGTAAATTTAGATAACATTTAATTATATTATTTAATTTTTAAATAAGTTATCGGTTAAGTTACGTAATTTGATCCAGATAAAGATAATAAAGTGATCTAATAAATTATTTAAATCAATAGGGCAAAGTCTGGGTAGAAAATAGATCCTAATTAGTATGGACCGGACCTATATCAGTTTTGTAGTGAGAAGTTCGATATGAAAGTTATATCTAAAAGTTAAGGCTTCCTGCAGTTGCTCGAATCAATTGTAAGAATAAGAATTCTCTGACCCGTTAAGAGAGCTTATGTTTTGAGTAAATTGTAAAAAAACATTGACCGTGTCCTGTGATGGATTCTCGTGAAGACGGCAGTAAATTCGCGCTCGTTTCGACTTCGAAAAACTCATTTAAAGTTATAGAATCGAATTTAGAAATTTTTCGCATTTTTCATTTACTGTCCTTTTATATTCGATCCAGGACATGTAACTAAGGTATCGTTACGTATTACATTCCACGCTCTTAGAAAACAATGACACGTCATAAACAAACTACAATTAAGAAGTTTTCTGCTTTCTCCTTTCTCCTAGTGAGCTTATCTTTAGTTCAAATTGAATAAGTTGACAAGGAAAAATAAAATGGGACAAATGCTGCTTTTTAAGCTTTTGCCATTACTTGCGTTTGGTCTCGTGGTAGAAGGAATTTTACATCGAACAAGATAAGGTTAGGCCCAGTCTTCATCATAAACCAACAAAAGTAGACAATTCACACACAATAGTTCTTTCCTACATGCTTTTTTTGGGGTACAATGCGGTTTCATGGGTTATTGATTTCTGCCTTGTTTAATAAATGACTTATCGACTATATTTTCACAAATTGAAAGGGGTTTAATTATTTGATTATGTCAAACTATTAATAATTATGTTTATCGTTATTTTTGAAAATGCTTCTCATAGGAACTTTTTATTCCAACAATTGAAAAATTAAAAGACAAAAAGACGATTGTGCATAAAAATTATTATAAATTGCAAAGAAAGAGAGATAGAGATAGATAATTATGTTTTTAAAGAATCATATAATAAAGCAACATAAATTATTAATGGAATTAATTTTATTTTACTTATTTGTTCTTTATTATTAAATAATCATTATTATTTTACATGAAGTCCCTAATTTTATGAATACTAAATTTTGAGTTAACAATGACATCAATTTATTAAAAAAAGAAAAGTAAGGAAAACTTCAACTCTACCGAGACTGCTATTGCCTACCAGGCTCCGAAAGTTGACTTTGTATCCGAATTTGACATTGTATTTAACAATCCAAACTGAAATTGCTAGATTCAAACATCACCTTAAATTTTTTATTTGTTAGAAAACCAAGGTAATAAAATACATATTTCACAATCAATATCACCTTTACAAAAATATGGAAAATAGTAAAAAAAATTATTTATTTATTATTATTATTTTCTTTATTTACACAAATTATTTAAAAATAAATTCTTTGAATAAAGCAGCGTATTATTAAATCTCCCGAGTTGTTATTGTTATATCCAATTGAACTAATTTATCAAGTTATATTGGGATGGATTCTTAATGGTGAAAATATTTTTACACGGTAGTTTTGAGTTTTGAGTTTTGAGTTTTGACTATTGTACTGTAGTGTACAGAGTTAACCAAAGTAAAAAAAAAAGGAAAGGATCATCTCGCTTTTAAGTTCTTGATTACCGTCAATTTCATTTTTTCCTATTTATCTCCAGATCTGATATAATATTCCTCTCCTTAATTTCTGGGGAGAAAAAGGGAAAACAAACAAAAAGAAAATTAGAAAAGAAAAACGAGAAAACGAAACGTTTCTCTGAAATGGTTGGATTCATAATAGCAGAAGACGAAGATCAGTTGGATTTCGGTTTCGGTTTTCTCTCAGAAAATTTTTGAAATCATCGCTCTCTCTCGACGGCATCGCACACACACTGTGTGTGAAAGTTTGGTGTTTATTTGCACCTCTCTCTGTGGCGTTCGCTCTCTGGTCTCTGAAGACTGCGGCGTTCGTGACATGGCCGACGCGCTCTCGGCGATTCCGGCCTCCGTCCTCCGTAATCTGTCCGACAAGCTCTACGAGAAGCGCAAGAATGCGGCTCTCGAGGTATGGAAGTTTATTTCTCTTTCTCTTTTCGAGGTGGTTGGTTGTGATTTCTAGGGTTTTGAAATGGTTTTTGATTTTTGAATTTGTGTGTTTTGTTTAGCTTGAGGGGATAGTGAAGCAGCTGGCGACTGTTGGAGATCACGAGAAGATATCGGCCGTGATCAGTTTGTTGACCACGGAGTTCACCTACTCGCCGCAGGCCAACCAGCGCAAGGTTCGTTTTCCGTTGAGATTAATGGATAATTTCAGTTAGGCATGGGGATTTATGAATTTTCTTTTACCTTCGGTTATTCTGGTTTTTGAAACTTTTGTTGAAAAATATAATTAACTGTAGGGAGGATTGATAGGACTAGCTGCTGCTACAGTAGGGTTGAGTAGTGAAGCAGCCCAACATCTTGAAGTAAGTGACCTGATGTGCTTCTCTATGTGCTTTCATACTTTTGTTTCTTCTTATTCTTATTAGTCTTATGTCATTGGTGTCTTCTTGATTATTTTTAGCATAATAAAATTTCACATTTCGGGTCCTTGGGGTCCAAATACATCAATGGGGTCCATCAAGAACTATGGATATGCGATTAGGGTAGAAATTATGTTGTCCAATGCATGGATTCCTACTTACACATGAGGCAAACTGAAGAATCTGGACAGTTTGATTTTTTCAAAAGTTATTATGACTGGAAAGTAATGGTGCCTCTTAGGAAAGGAGTACGAATAATGAGAGGGAGACATAGGCATGCATTCCTTTCAGAATTACTTTTGGAGGTTTCGTGTGCCAGCAATTGAAGGCTTGGGAAAATGATATGGTCAGGCAGATATTTCCAGAGATTCTGGAGCCATTTTTCTACGCTAGCAATTCTGTTTCATGAGAAGAACAAGATGCCTCTAATGACCCTGAAATAATTCAAGAATTTATGCTATCCTAGGATCTACCTTAAGGTCCTAAGTTCAAAATAATTCAATTTAGCTAAGTGATAATATGGAGCTTGTTTGGTCATGTTAGAAGTGGGGATATTAATGTGATTTTTGTGCCCAGTAGAAGATGAATACTGCTAACTATCATTTTGTGGAATATATATTTATTGTTATCTCTCTCCTTATGAAGTTGCTCGCCATACTTGAAATTGTGATAATTGGGAGTGACAATACTGGGAATGCATGAAGGATTTAGGAAGTCTAACCTAATTGTTTGCATACTGCTCTGCAGTTATTTTATAATTATTCAGATTTATTATCTAATCTTTTTGTGCATTAGATTAGTTCAGCCACGGTCCATAATTCCAATTTTTGTGAATTAGTGGGGACAAACAATATGCAAACATTTATTCCATTTATTGTTTTTTTTGTTCCAGATTGTTAGTGGATGTTTATTTCATTTGACAAAGAATGTTGTTTTCCATCTAATTCTTGTCTCTCTAAAGTTATTTTCTTTTTCCTTATTCTGGGTGCATCTATTTAGCAAATTGTGCCGCCTGTGCTTAATTCATTTTCTGACCAAGACAGTAGAGTTCGCTATTATGCTTGTGAAGCTCTGTATAACATTGCCAAGGTGAGACAAGGATTTTGTTAGTTAAATTAATATTCTTTTCTGTCAGTTTCTTGGGTTTTAAGTTTCTCTTGCGTATTAATTTGCAGGTGGTTAGAGGAGATTTTATCGTATTTTTTAATCAGATTTTTGATGCCTTGTGTAAACTTTCTGCGGACTCAGATGCCAATGTACAAAGTGCAGCCCACCTTTTGGATCGTCTTGTAAAGGTATGGATCCAAATTCAGCATATACTTGTATATATTGAATAAAACATGACACTTTAATTTCTACCTCATATTCTATAATGATAATGCAGGATATCGTTACTGAAAGTGATCAGTTCAGGTGCGCTGTGTTGGATATATGATCAACAGTTCAAAAAAGATTGCAAGATGCATTGAAAATGAACAATTCTACTTATTATTTTTCTTTCTTGCTGTTTTCGTTGTCAGCATTGAAGAATTTATACCTTTGTTGAGAGAGCGCATGAATGTCCTAAATCCATATGTCCGTCAGTTTTTGGTGGGATGGATCACTGTGTTGGACAGTGTTCCAGATATAGATATGCTTGGTTTTCTTCCAGATTTTCTTGATGGTAAATGATACTTTGGCAGTTGATAAAATCCTTTTGCAGGTCAGTTAAAATATGACCGATCAATTTAGTATTTTACTGAATCTCAGGTTTGTTCAACATGTTGAGTGATTCAAGCCACGAGATACGTCAACAAGCTGATGCTGCTCTTTCGGAGTTTCTCCAGGAGATTAAGAACTCCCCAGTAAGACCTCTCTTGATGTTAATTCCCATTAGTTTCTATATCTTTGTCATTTGCTGTTAGAAACTTATGCAAGCAATGCTTTTCTATGTCTATATTTTACATGTGTATTTGTGCACGTGTTTAAACATGTAGGAGCTTTTATCTTTTAGCTACTGAAACATTCTTATTGCATCAATTGTTTTGACATAAAAACAAATCTTTTTGTTCATTTTCAATTTTCTGACTCGAACAGTGCTACTCTTGAAGTCTGTAGATTATGGTCGCATGGCTGAAATATTGGTGCAAAGGGCAGCTTCTTCTGATGAATTCACCCGTTTAACGGCTATCACATGGGTAAGAGGATTCAACATGCTAAGTAGTTGCTTATAGCTAATAAAGGAGAGGTTCTTATACATTCGTATGTTTGAATCACTACGTACAGATATGCTTAACAAACATCTATACATATATGCTCAGACAATTGTCGACATTTTAATTTGTCTTGAATATCTGCTTAAGCATCTGTCAATGTGGATGCATATGTGCTTTCCTTTTTGCTCAGAATTCATACTCTAAAGTTACTAAGATAATATTTTGAATTGTATTGATAATTCTTTTATGGTTGCCTTATCATTTCAACATTTTATTTTCATTCTACTATGCAGATAAATGAGTTTGTAAAACTTGGTGGGGACCAACTTGTTCCTTATTATGCGGACATACTGGGAGCCATTCTTCCTTGTATATCTGACAAAGAAGAGAAAATCAGAGTGGTAAGGTGGATTGAAGACTCTCAAAAGAATCTAGTTGACCTGCTAAGCATGTCATTTTAATGCTTAATGTTTTCCCTAATTTTTTTCCGTTTGCTCTCTCTTTCTTGGCATAAGGTTGCCCGTGAAACCAACGAAGAACTTCGTGCAATCAAAGCTGATCCTGCAGAAGGTTTTGATGTTGGAGCAATCCTTTCCATTGCAAGGAGGTGTTGCTTTTATCACCTGAGAATAATAATAGAGAAAACAGAACAGAATACCTATTTGCAACTCACACTGCTGCCTCAGAAGGGGAATAGCAGACATGCTTAGTTTTGGCTTTCCCTAAATTGCAGAATTTCTAGAAAGTTGGTGTTGTAATCATTGTTGTCTTTTTTAACTCAGGCAATTACAAAGTGAATGGGAAGCTACTCGAATAGAGGCATTGCATTGGATATCAACCCTTTTAAACCGTCATCGTGCTGAGGTAGATTTACTTTGCACTCTCTATTTCTTATTTTCTCCTCGTACTTTTTGGTTAGCTAGCCATTGTTATTTTATGTCATGGTGAATTATTGAATTCAAGATCTTCAGTTGGATAGCCTGATGGAGAAAAAAATGCAGTAAGTGATCGAAGCAGCTGAAACTTGTCACTTTCTTGGTTAGGGCCTTTGATCAGAAAGATGCCATTGTATCTGTCATCATCAGTTATTGCAGTAGAATGTTTATGACTCTTATAAATGAATGGTCAGCTTTGACCAACATATTGCTTAGGACCTAAGGTTTTTCAATGATTGTTATCGACCCTAATAATCTTCTTCACTGATATACATAATTGCCTATGTTTTTTCATTTGGTTTCATTAGGATGTATGAAAAAAATTGGTAAATTTTTGACGTGGTGCTTGGGACTACACCTGTTAGTACAGCACGTAAAAAGATCCAATTTCACCAAGCCATTTGGCATCTAAGCTGGTTCTGGTGACAGTGAAACCACTTGGGATTTAGATTCTAGTAATGTTTACTGGAAGAACAAAAGCTTGTTTTGTAGATTGCTTTTATCACTTCTTTGAGTTCTTCATTTGAGTAAATTTTCACTAAATCTGAATTTATCTGTGTGCTGAAAATTAAATTTTAATGCTACATAATTTTGCTCTTTGTGAAACAGGTATTATGTTTTTTGAATGACATATTTGATACCCTTCTGAAAGCGCTATCAGATCCTTCTGATGAGGTAATATTCTACTTCTGTTGTAGACTATTTTCTTTGATTCACACTGTGGTTGTTGGTTGTGAACTATCTTTTGAGATATTGGTTTGCTTGGTGATTACGTCAGTGATTTTTGGGAAGTTTGAGTGTACTACTTTTAAAAGATCTTAACAGTTCAAGCATCCAGAATGTTGTTTGGACTAGACTTTTATTGTCTTTATGGGTTTTGGATATGATGTTGCAGTTCTTATTGTTTTCACCAGGTTGTACTTCTCGTTCTGGAGATCCATGCATGCATAGCAAAAGATGCACAACATTTCCGCCAACTTGTTGTTTTTTTGGTGCATAATTTTCGCGTTGATAATTCTCTTCTGGAGAAGTGAGTGTTTTTCCATGTTTATTCTCTTGACTTTTAACAGTTGATCAGGCTTGTAGCAGAATTTTATTGTTTACTCCAAATGATATCTTATTGTATTCATTTTCGTTTTCTTAGACGTGGTGCTTTGATAATCCGACGACTCTGTGTGCTTTTAGATGCCGAAAGAGTCTACCGTGAACTGTCCACTATACTAGAAGGGGAAGCTGACTTGGATTTTGCATCTATCATGGTTCAGGTGTGATCATCTTCTGCAAATTGATTGGAAATGCATTTAATATCTTCTGGAAGCAAATCAACTTCCAATTTACAGTATTCTGAAATTAAGCAATGGACAACTGATTGCACAAATACTTTTAGTGCCTCTTGAGAATTTTACAAATTCAGCATCTTAAAAAATTGGCTTCTATAGTTGCTTTGAAATGCGATATCACTTATATTTTGACCAAGATTCACATGTTTTTCTTCCAGCAGTGATGTTAACTTTCTTTGCTCATAATCTGCAGGCGCTAAATTTAATTTTGCTCACATCCTCTGAGTTATCTGACCTTCGAGATCTTTTAAAGCAATCACTGGTGAATTCTGCTGGGAAAGAGTTGTTTGTTTGTTTATATGCTTCATGGTGCCATTCGCCTATGGCAATTATAAGTCTTTGCTTGTTAGCTCAGGTATAGAACATGTTTCATTACTCCTCCTTATGATCTGGTCATTAATAATGTTATTAAAGTTTTATGATTGGTTTTGTGCGTGCCCCTTTCCTTTTTTCATTTTCCAGACTTACCAGCATGCAAGTTCTGTGATTCAGTCTCTAGTGGAGGAGGATGTCAATATCAAATTCCTGGTTCAACTCGACAAATTGATTCGTTTGCTAGAAACACCAATATTTGCTTACCTAAGATTGCAGGTGCATATTATTCAAAAGGCAAAGTTAGAACCAGTTGGCCTAATTATTCTGCTGTCTCTGTCTTGCTTGTAGGTGAATTAGGAATTCTTGTGTGTATATTTTCTTATATCATTCAGTTTGCAACTACTATTCTACTTCACTATTGAATGGACATGTCTGGACTAGTGGTTTGGGTTAAAAGCGTAGATGTTGATTGAAATCAGGGTCACTCCTTCATATGCTGTCTTGCTTGAAGAGTTCATAGATAATTTTTATATGGTTTGGTATTTTATATTTTCTTCTCAAGTTCGTTAGAATCAGTGGAGCCCTTTTATCAGGGATGTTTTAAATGAACTTTTAGATGATGCTTGATCATTTATGCTTGGATATTTTGTATTTTTGGTCTGAATTTTGTTGGCTTGATTGATGGAGAAAAGCACTCGTTTCAATTTTATGCTTGTTTATTTGAAGTCTAGATATTTTACCAACTCTCAGCCACTTTACGGTTCTTGCAGCTTCTTGAACCTGTCAGATATACGTGGTTGTTAAAAGCCTTGTATGGTCTTCTTATGTTACTTCCTCAGGTATGCCTGCAAAGTTGCATATTACTTCCTACAGATGTATACCTTGCCTAGTTTGCAAAAGGATGCATTTTCATCTGCATATATCGTTACTTGCTTTATTTATGTTGAATGCTGTCATTCACTCGAACATGCATCATATTAGGCTAATTTTAAAGTTTCTTGCGCGTAGAGAGTATTTGGAAAGGGTTCTACTGCCACCGATGAATTGTCTCATAATGTGCTATGCTTTTGGAGTACAATGAAGAAATAAAAGAGAAGCAATTTCTATTAAGCATCTTTAATATTGTGATAACCATATGAGCGATTGAAAGTTCTAATTCTAGCCATTTCAATTTGCATCTTGTGGTCATTCCACAAATTTTCCCTTCTGTTGTTGAATCTGTCAATATTGAAGGTTATTATATTAGTTTTGTGATAGTTGGGCAAGTTGCTTAAGCTTTCTCTCCCTCTCTCTATCACATGGATAAAAAGAGGGGGGAAGTTCTAGGAGGGGGGCTGCATCTGGGTGGGAGCTATACATGGAGAGTTAGTGTGAAAAAGTCTGTTGATTGAGAGAGTTTAAACCTGAATAATTTTTTGGATTTCTTGATAAATGAAATTTGGGAGTTCTTCAATCAAAACAATGAATTGTGGCTGTAAGGTAAGTTGTGTCTTCTTAACACTTGAAAATGCTAAAGGAGCACGAGGGAAATCTGTTTAAGTTGAAACTCTTATAGAAAGTCAGAACCAAGGAAACTGTGGAATCTGCTGGCATTAAAAGGTGCAGGTAGGACAGTTGATGATCACTTCGTAGGCATCCTTTTCAGTAAGGTTGCAGCTGCTGCTACTGAGTTTCTTAATGTCATGGAACCGAAAATTCTTCCCTCAGTGTTAACAATATAGTAACTAAAATGTTCAACTAATTTATTATATTTGAAATGCTTTATGGTTTTAAAGGTTTGTAAAGTTTGTTGCAATTAGCTATTCTTTCTTCCAAAAGTTTTAGTGCAACAGGAGTAATCAAACATAGGTAGCAGTATATCGTTTCTTATATGCCTTTCTATATCATTTTTGTATGCAGCAAAGTGCTGCTTTTAAGATACTACAGACTCGATTAAAAGCTGTACCTTCATCTTCATTCAACGGTGAGCAAATCAAGCGAACGTCATCAGGGAATCCCTACACACAAATACTGCATCATATTCCAAGTGGATCACATATCTCTGAGGATGGTGAGGTTAACTTGGATGTCGGGAATTCTAGTTCGCATGGTGGAATTAACTTTGCTTTAAGACTGCAGCAGTTTGAACAAATGCAACGGCAGCATCGCATGCATGCTAAAACAGCACAGGCACATTCTTGCAACAATTCTACGTTGTTGAAGGTTTCGTAATTTTATTCTGTGCTTTCTTGTGATCTTTATTATTTCTTGATTTGTTAAGTCCTTGTAATTATTTTAGCTTAGAGCAAGCATTTTCATGTCGATTGATGATGAGAATCAAAATGATGGGAATTACTGGCGTAACATTTGTTATAATCTAATGTGAGGCTTAATTTAGTGAATCATCATTTCATCACATTTTTTTTGGTGATTTTCAATAAAAGGTACAATGTAGCAGAATTGACTTTCCTCAATGTAAAAGGCATTATGTTCAGCAATGTGATTATCAGTTAAATTGGTAACTTAAAAGTGATGTATAGAGCATTACATTCTCTCTATCCTTCTTTGAGCCAGTGCATCATCATATTTCAAGTATATTGCAGTACCTTACATTCAACTAACCATACGTTAGTAAACGTCAGTGATTTAGTTGGTGTTGGCTATACTGCAAGTGGTATGACTCATCTTATGGTCTAGGAATGGAGAATTTTAAAATGAAGCTTGATATTCTTTTGGCTGGTATAGTATCTGGTTGCATTTGTTGCCTCTCCGGTTCATAAACCTGACTGCTCATTCTGGCTTTAATTGGTGGATGATCTTGCGTCTATATATATATATATATATTTATTTACCTTTTTGCAGTAGTTACTTTTGTACACTGCGTCTAAGTTTGGAATTGTTGCATGCTGTCGTCTGCAGGGAGTACAAAGAGTAGAAGAGCACCGTCGACAACCTTCGGCTTCGGAAATGAGTGGCCCTCCCTCAAGATCATCTAGAAGAGGTCCAGGACAGTTGCAACTCTAATTATGTATGCTGCGTCGTGGATTTGAACCTAGAGTCGATTGGCGTTCTGATCTCAACATAGAGGAGACATGGACGAGGTATCTTATAATTTGTATAATTGTATATCGTAGATTGTTCTATTGAATTTGTGGAGGCTGAGATGGTAAAAGGTTGGTTTTGATTTTAGTTGAGCTTAGGCTTTCCTGAGCAATTCTTTTACTTCTGTAACATTGTATACCCATGTGGTTCTGTTGTTTTTTAATTGAAAGCCATATGGGCCTTAGAGCAAAATACTTCAGAGAATGCAGTTTATCTGAATAATTTAGCAGCTGTCACAGTTACCTAGTAAAAAAAAAAAAAAGGCCAATTCATCTAAGCATCAATTCTTCAACAACTTTGTGCTTGTTAGCCGACTTAGTTGATTTCTGATCCAACGGATTTGCTAATGTACCTCGTCGGACTTCCCATTTTCTTCACCAAACATGGTGACTACACAGTTAACTGAAACATAGCTAACCTAACATCGAGGCTTCAGAAGTGGCTGGTAATATTGACACCAAAAAGTGACTGGTAATACACTACAGAAACGCTACACTTAAAACTGAAATTAATTTAATAAAAATTTTATTTGTATTATTTTCTTGACTCTATTGCTTTTATTTGTTTTCTTAAATGGTAAAAATGTATTTTAGTTCTTAGTATTTTCATTAAAATTTAAATTTGGAATAAAAACATGGTCATGGTTCAAATCACTTTAAAAGAATTTCACAAATTTTAAAATTGTCGGAATCTTTTTGTAGTTTTGATTTTTTTGGAAAATTTTTCTCTTAAACTTTTATGAAAAGTGCATGTGATACAATTTAACACATATACTGATAGAACTCAACAAATATTACTGTACTATTAGAATAAATGAATCAGATGGATCAAAACAATCTCATCGATTCAGTATAGTGTATTGATATTCTGTAGTAGTAGGCAAATACAACTGAAATAAGAATCAACGTATATGAGGGGTTGTACCTCCCAATTACAACTCTCAGTCTCGAAATTCACACATACCCTCTTACATGTCGTTCCTCTCCTTTTATATCCCATCCTACCCCAATTATTAGGTGACACCTGTCCCTTCTTTACAACTAACTCACGTGCTAGGATTCTCCAACTTCTTCTTACGCCTACTGCAAACTAATGGGCTTCTAGCTTTATCAACACTCCCCTCCAAAGCTCGCACCTTCTCCTTAAGGTGGAATGTCAGAAAGTGCTCTAAAATTGAAGCATATGATTCCCATGAATTTTCAAATGTAGGTAGATCTTGCCACTGAATCAATACCTCCTCGTTTCCATTAGCATCCTTTCGGATCCCCAATACCATTTCTGGTTGTAATTCTAGCTCTCATTCATCCGTGAGTTGCTTAGGTAAGGGCTGTATCTGCACAGGATTAGGAGCAGCCCTTTTGAGTAATGACACATGAAGACTGAGTGAACTTTACTATATGCAGGCGATTCCAATTTATACGCCACGGCTCCAATCTTTTCAACAATCACAAAGGGTCAATAGTATCGGGGCTTGAGTTTCTCATTAAGCTTCCTTGTTGAAGACCGAAATTTGTATAGTTAGATCTTCAAGTAAACTTTTTCTCCAACAAGTACTCCACTTCTCTTCGTTTCTTATCTGCCTGTGATCCGATTCTGAGCTCTCAATGGATTGTCCCTCAATTCAGAAATGACTCCGTTCCGTTGCTTAAGAAGTTGGTCCACTTCTTCCACTGCTGATAATTCCCCTGCATAACCGAGCAAGGTAGGTGGGGGTCTAGCATATAACGCGAAAAATGGAGAAGTTTTTGTAGAGCTATTATAGTTAGTGTTGAACCAGAATTCTACCCAACAAAACCGTTTAGTCCATTACTTCGGCTTACTTCCGGTGAAACAACGGAGATAAGTTTCCAAGCATCTATTGGTGACCTCCGTCTGTCCATCGAATTGGGGGTGATAAGCTGAGCTAAACTTCAGCTATGTGCCTGCCTGCTTGAATAATTCATACCAGAATCGGCTCATAAACACCCTGTCTCTGTTAGATACTATTAAGGTAAGGAACCAATGTAGCTTTACTATTTCTCTAACAAAGAGTGCAGCAACGTCGGGAGCAGAAAAGGGATGGGCTAATGGCAAAAAATGAGCATATTTTGTCAGCCTATCCACTACTACTATGATGGTGTCCATTCCCTTACTCTTCGGTAGACCTCCAATGAAATCCATAGATTTATCCACCCACACTTGCGAGGGAACTGGTAAAGCTGTTCCTGCATGAGTACTGCACCTAACCCCTTCCCGGAAGCATCAATCTTTATAATACACGGTTTAGAAAAATTAGGAACAGCTAGAGTAGGGAGGTTTACCATTGCCGACTTAAGGGATTCAAAAGCTTGGAGTCTCCATATTCCACTAATACCCTTCCTTCTTAAGTAGTTGAGTGAGAGGTTTGACGATCTTGCCATAGTCCCAAACAAATCGATGGTAGTATCCCGTGAACCCCAAGAACCTTCGGACCGCTTTCACATCCTTCGGTATGGGCCAATTCGCAACCTCTTCAATTTTAGAAGGATTGACTTGGATACCCCATCCTGATATTACATGCCCTAAGTATTTTAATTGCTTTTTGCCAAATTCGCACTTCTTCTCATTGACATACAACCTATGGCTCCGGAGGATCAACAAGACAACCCTTAAATCTTTCAAATGTTGCTTAAAATTCGGGCTGTATATAAGAATATCATCAAAAAAGACTAGAACGGACTTGCGTAGGTAGGAACGAAATGCCTCATTCATCAATGATTGGAAGGTGGAGGGTGCATTGGATAATCCGAAAGGCATCACCAGCCATTCGTAATGACCTTCGTGTGTTCTGAAGGCCGTTTTGTGTATGTCCTGTTCTTGGATTCGAATTTGGTGATAGCCACTCTTAAGGTCCAGCTTCGAAAACACCTTGGCCCTTCCCAATTCATCCAATAACTCGTCAATTGTGGGTATTGAAAATTTATCCGCTACAATCACCCGATTCAACGCCCTAAAATCCACACAAAATCTCCATCCTCCATCCTTTTTCCTCACTAAGATCGCTGGGTTCCTGGTTTTAAGGTGATAGTGTGGTCGTAGCTCCTATGGGGAGGTAACCCTGACGGGGATGATAAAACATTTGTAAATTCAGTTAACAACCCTTTGAGTTCAACTGCTCCTTCCATGGTGGGTTCAGGCAGTTCGGTTCCAGTTATGCTGACAAGGTAACCTTCACCTCCTTCTTTCACAGCTTTGTAAAGTGATTGTAATGTTGCCACCGACTTCATCAAGGCTGGATCTCCTCTCAAACTGAATTGTGTATTTCCTTCCATCCACTTCAACGTCAACTCTTTGAAATTGGCTCGCTGTCACCCAATCCTTCTAACCAATCCAGTCCCAAAACCACATCCACTCCTCTTATTTCAAACAGAAAAAGTCCCCTTTTAATAAATACACCTTGTGTCTCCAATTGTAAGTGCTCACAAACACCTTTTCGTCTTATTTTATACCCATATCCCACGGGGGTCTCTAACACGTGTAGGGACAGCTGCTTCACTAATGGTTTAGAGATAAAATTATTGAAGGCCTCATAATCCACTAACATGAGCACCTTTCTTCCCTTCAAATTTCCCCAAACTTTGAATGAGCTCTTTGTCATCACTCCCATTATACTCATCATATTCAATTGTAACTGTTTACCTTCGTTGTCATCACCTTCGGCATCTAAGAACACTTCTTCGGGTAGCTCATTCTCATCGTCTTCCTCCACGATGTATACTCGGAAATGTTTGTTTTTACAAACATGACTGGGGCTGAATCTTTCATCATAATAAAAACACAACCCCTTCTCATATCTCTCCTTAAGCGTTTCGGGTGAGAGTCGTCGAAAGTTGCGTCTCCTAACCCCTCCAGTCCCTTCTCTCTGGGGTGGGGTCAGGTTAGGAGCTACCGAACTCCCCTTCATTTCCATAGCTGCTGGGGGTCTAGGTCGAAAGTCCACTGTGGTAGATCGGTAGAACTGATCTGGCTTGTTGAAGGTCTGTCTCTGCATGAGACTCGCACTGCCATGCTTCACGATTAAATTCCTCTTCTCCACCAGTAGCGCCATGTCCATCACCTCACTCAAAGACCCAGCATGGTGCAATTTGGGCTCAGCCCTGATTTCCATTTTTAATCCATTCAAAAACAACCAATGAGAATTTCTTCATCAATGTGTCACAATGGCCCTGTTAACAGCTCAAAGTTTTCACAGTACTCCATCACCGTCAAAGATTGTTGTAGTCCAAACAAAAGTTCGTATGAGTTCTTAACTAACGTTGGTTGAAAACGCTTAAGTATAATTGATGTAAACTCTCTCCAATCAACTTCTACATTTCGCGCCTCCCACCAATTGAACTACACCAAAGCCTTACCATCCACCGCCACTACCACTACTTCCCTTTTATTCCTGTCGCCAACTCCATTAAACTGAAAGTATCTTTCTATTCGATTCAACCACCCGTACGCATCCTCTCCATAGAAAATCGAAATCTCTAATCTTCCCCTCTCCTCATAAGCTCTCCCTTCCTCTCTCGTTTCAAACCTTCTAATTCCCTCAGTTTTCGTATTACTTCCCTGTCTGTTTCTGCTGACTCGCCCATGCCATTTCCTTCAGTTTCCTTATCAGTCTCGACTAATAATTTTCCCTTGGATGTCTCTGCTCCTTTTCCTTTGATGTGTTGCATCATTTCCAACAATACTTCTTCCAACCGGCGTGTTTTCTCATCAATTATCTCCAACATCTCAGCTAGGTTTGGTACACTCCTCTCTATCAAGTCAATTTTCTCCATCCTTCTAGTTACTACCATCCACTACCAAAACGTATTCAATCTAGTGGCACCAAGATCGTGCTCTTATACCAATTGATAGAACTCACCCAAGTATGACTACATTATTAGGAGAAATGAATTAGATGGATCAAAACAATCTCATCGATTCAATATGGTATATTGATATTTTGTAGTAGTAGGCAAATACAACTGAAATAAGAATCAGCCTATATGAGAGGTTGTACCTCCTAAACAATCCTCCGTTCGTTTTATATCCCATCCTACCCCAATTATTAGGTGACACCTGTCACTTATTTGTAACTAACTCACGTGCTAGGATTCTCCAACTTCTTCTTACGCCTACCGTATACTAATGGCCTTCTAGCTCTATCAAGTAATATAATGATCTAAAAATAAGAATATCTAGCTACACTTTTGAAATACAATTAACAAGGGTTACATGATATCCATTATCTAAAAGTAGTGCAAATTGAAAAATGACACTTTCGAAAAATAAATTTTCCGTTAAGAAGCAAACAGACCAGAAACTCTTCATTGATACATCAGTAAATTATAAATATATAAGTTTGAAATAAATTAAACGGTCTGCAGTTTTGGGTGAAGCTGAACACTGGAAATAACACAAAGGCTCCTGAAAATGTAGGCAAAGAATATAGCAACAGTAAAACTAGTCTCGTGCTGTACCAGATGAAATCCAATTCTAGGTGGAACTAAGGGATCATAACTCAAGCTTCCTGTTTCCTTCTTATTAATCTTCAGTGCCATCGCAAACTCCATCCACCTACTACGCCAGCAGGCAAGTCTTGAAAGTTTTAAAATCAGAAATAACAAAACTCCTGGCTGTAGCACTTAGCAGCATAACTTCATTTCACCCTTCTATAAAATGAGTCAATGTATTTATGTTTACAAACTGTTCCATTCATTATTTCTTCTGACGCTGGCTATTTAATTGCAACTTCTGTTGAATTTTCAGTGACAGGTATTGTGTTCGTCAACAGTTTCCTCTGAAAGGAAGAAGGTGAAAATCTGTGAACATATGAAAATCAGAAGTAAATACTAACAACAGTTCATAGCCCAACTCCAAATAGGTGCGAGTAAGATTCTGAAAAATTGAAGGGAATGAGCATTGGCAAGTTGCATGCTACGATCTAACAGAAACAACCACATGCTGTGTTCCAAGGATAGACAACTAACAACATTAGATCTGAAATGTTCTTAAAACTCCATGGCATAAGAACATTTCAGATACCGAAGTAAAAGAATTGATCCAATAACCTGATAGCTACGTAAGTGCACTGGGTACAAAGTCACAAAAGAGATTGTCTTAATAGATCCTAATTTTTTCATTATGTATCTGTTCAACTTAAGGTATGTGGATTACTTTTAGAATTATGCAACGTTTACGCCTAACTTAACATCTGGTCTATCATCGTACAATAGGAGGCGCAGATAACCATAATATTAACATGAAGAACCATTTAGAATACAGTATTTAGGAGAATAGAGATAGTTAATCAAATATAATATTGAAGCAACTGAGAAGTTGATTAAAAATCCATTTCATGTTCATGTAATCAGATGTTCATGTAAAACTCGTTACAGAAACTTTTTTCGTGGTCAAATTATTGTGTTCTAAGATGGTCACAAGCAGTGAGTATAAGGACTAAGACTACTGGTTTTCCACATGCTGAAACTAAAAATTATTAAAAACTGGTAAGCAGCAAAGTTTAATCACCTGAAACTATTGGTGTTCCAACCCAATTAGCCTTTCATCTGATGAGAAGTGGAGGCTTTTGACATCTTGTGCTGTTTCGACAAGATCTCAGCAATAAGATGACGACCAAATAAGTGAGAATTCTGAAGGATACGGTTCCTGGTTGATGAATTGACAACATAACCTTGGCCTGGCATCCATTGTAGCAATTGAAGAAGCAATTCTTTCTTTTGTGGTTGTGAGGTATAACGCACTACAGCCATCTCAAAAAGGCCCTAGTAAAAAAATGCAATTTTTACTTGAGCAAAAAACTGTATACTATGGGAGACGAAGAACAAGGTTTTCAGAGTTTAACATATGTATCTCATGCTCTTAGATTATCATCTATTCAACATTCATATCCACAATAAGAAAACATAAGAAACTTCAGAAACTGGAAGTTTGTGACAAATCCAAGGTTCTGTACATTTCCCAGAAGCAATCTGCATGAATGCATGGTTCTGACATGTATGCTAACAACTAAATGTATATATTCTCATCTATTTGTAAGGACTTGCAACTTTCAATCAGAAGGGAAACAATTTGCCAATGTGGAAGATTTCTGACTGTCAATATGTATTAGGCATTCTGGAAGGGACGACTTGCACAAGAAGGTATTTTCCTCCTCATTTCCCCCCTCTTTTTTCCTTTCACCTTAACAATTTTGAAACATGGACCAAAACTGTTTCAACAAACATTCAATATCTCTGTCCACATTTCCTCATTTCGTTTCATTTATTCTATTCTTGCCTCCAAAACATGTTAGTTTGTCTAATCCAAAATGATAACAGCATAACAATTTAATATTCTAGTATCAAAATGCATTACAGGATTACATCATTGTAGATTGAACAGTGAGGAGATGAATAATGTAAGTGCCTCGAACAGAATCTCCTGAATAATATTTATCTATGTCTAAGATTGCTTGCCTGATCAATTTTGAATCTGGAGCCATGTACAACCTTCAAAACATCATTTATCATATTCACGTTACCAAACTTCACGAAAGCACTGGCAAACTTCTTTATCATAGGTTGGGAGATGCAATCTGCATTGTCCTGATAAGGTACACTTGCGATTAATCACAAACTGGAGAATATATTAAACTCCTAGACAATATATCTCACCTTTACAACTATATATGCATCTTTAAGAAGGCACCCAGCAATAAGAATGTGTAGAATCCTCTCATGAAGGCCTTTGCACATTGTTCTCTTGCCGTACCTCAACAGATTGTAAACCGAAAATGCTTCTCGGTAAGCTTTTATTTTACCAAGATGGAATATCAGAGAATAGCAAAGTTCCTGGAAAGGAGTATAGTCAACATTAGAAGCTTCAGTTCAAAAACTATAATATTAACCCCAAAATAGAACTGTTAACTTAAACGGTCAATTGAGCACATCAGTTTCACAAGAACATCAACAGTGTATACTTGCACCTCTATTCACTAGTTACAATACAACAATTGAAAACATAAACTCATTGTTGCATATGGTATCAGATCCATTCCTGGCGTGTCAACTTTTTCCCGGCTCGCTTTTGCCCGGTGAGCAGAACTACTACTCTTTTCCTTCCACTTCAACTCTGTCCATTGAGTAAAATTTTGGAACTTTTGGATCACCCAGCACAGGTAACCATTTGTTTTCAATGTTGATACCATGAGGAGCATCGACCGCCAACTAGCCTCTCCCCAAAGACCAATCACCGAAAATCCTTCACATGCGGCTGACACACAACTCAAAGATCTTGCATCCTCTCCCACGCACCAGCTTGTGATAGTGAGTGCGACGATACCTCGACCTCCAGTTAGCTTCTTCGGCATCACCTGTCCCTCTTTGCCACTCCTATGTATCGAATTTCACTCATTCCTTGCTTCTCTATGGTGCCATAAGCATTTAGAGTACTAGTTGTTATTGGTGTTCTGGTCATAATTAGTAGTGGTGTGGTCAGTCTGCTGGAGGCTGGTTTTACCCAAGTTCTCTTGCTGGTTTCACTCAGTACCTAAACAGGAAAGTTTTTCTTTTTATGTTTACAGCAATCCTTTTCTAACAATGGTCTTGTTTGGTTTATATGCATCTGGTTTACCTGAAGGACCATGTCTAACTGAATTTCTGGATGCCTTCGAACTTTTCAAAGTGTTCTTGATTCATTTGTCTATTTTGTCCTTATGGATCATGAACAAAAGAAGAAGGTTGTAACTAATGTTATTTCTATGATGTCTAAAATCACCAAACAGAAGTTGACTGGTCTCAATTATTTTAGATTTACCTAAGAAGTATTTCTAAAGACTATCACCTTAGTGATGATCCACCACCAGACCATACTCTGAAGGAATGGCCACGAGATGATGCTTGATTATTTTTACAAACCTGAAATTCTATTGACAATGAGGTTGTCAGCCAGACAAATCACTATGGGTATGTCAAAGAATTGATAGAATATTTAAATTTTTTAATTTGGGAAAAGAGAACATTTCGCATGTTTATGAAGTGCATGAGGAGTTTTATCAGACTAAACAACAAGACTAGTCTCTTCAGGCATAATTTATAACTTCAAAAAGATCTATAAAGAATTAAATGTCTTGTTACAATTTAGTCCTGATGTCAAATTCTAGCAAACTGAATGGGAGCAGATGGCAGTAATGAGTTTTTTGGCGAGTCTTTACTCTCATATTAAGCTTTGCTAAATCTCAAATTATCTGTAGTGTTGAGATTTTTTCCCACACGGGGTCTTTGCTTGGATACTTCAACAAATGTCAATGCCTTTGTTACTCCCAATATTCAGATTTCTAGTACTCTCAAAAGTTGGAATAATGAATTTGGCACTCAAAAGTCATATCATAAGAATAATAATAGAGCAGAAAGGACAAGTAGTTGGGAAACTAGGAATCAAAATATAAGAGGAATTGTTTGTCAATATTTTCATGAGCTTGGTCATACTAAACACATGTGTCGCAAGCTGCAAAACAAATTCCAGAAGTCCCCTTCAATTCATATTGCAACTTGTTGAAAATTTAAAATATCTTGCTTTGTACAGCTGTGAAATATCCAGAATATCTTGTACAGCTAGAAATTCCATATATAGCCCATGATCTTTTCTATCTTAGGATAGAATCCTTTTCTATTCTAGGATAGAATAATTTACTCCTAATATTTAGGGGATAGCAGATTTCATGGGATTGACAGAAGTCAAATTCCAATTGTATAAATAATGTACGGCCTAGAACCAAGAGAAAATACAGAACAATTCAGTTTTTTTACATGGTATCAGAGCTATTGCTCTTGGGACCTCCTCCTCTTGGTTGCCAAGTGCAATTTTTCCAGCCTTCATTGCAGATTTTTTCCCCATCATTGGCCTCGATTGCCAATTTTTTCTTTGTTCTTATTCAAACCTCTAGTATGTGTTCATTGGCTAAGTGCCTTAACTCTCTTGCTTTAAGTGCCTCAAGTATGTCTTCCCTAGGCTTTTGGGTCATCGACTCAGGAGCCATTGACCATATGATTCATAGGCCAATCAGATTTAGAACACATAACCCATGTTTTGGAAATAGAAAAGTTATTGATGCAAATGGATCTTCTATAACCGTTGCCGGCCAAGGAAAAGTAAATCTATTTGATTCTTTGTTCCTAAATAATGTGTTGCATGTCCCAAAATTGTCCACCAATCTCATATCCATGGCTAAATTTTCGGTTTGTTACGATTTTACGTTTCAAACCGTGATGTATGCTAAAAATAAATGGGGGTGCTGGGCGTAGGACACCCCGCCAATGTTATGGCGGGATGGGAGGACGTGTACCCACCCCGCCATTGTAGATGGCGGGGTGGGGCCAAGGTGTCCACCCCGTCGTTTACAACGACGGGG
>JAOTAY010000003.1:14524645-14573616 GCA_025629805.1 Erythroxylum baracoense | reverse complement strand
TAACTACCGATATATGAGTCACAATTAACTTATGTATAACGTCCATTTATCTTAAGTCATCTAAGTGTCTCACACGTTTTACAATCGTATGAATGTAACTACCGATATATGAGTCACAATTAACTTATGTATAACGTCCATTTATCTTAAGTCATCTAAGTGTCTCACACGTATGTGTCCTAGCCGTATGTATAGGAGGGGAGATGTTACAGCTTCTATTCTAAAATAATTTGTGAAACCTAAACCAAGGTCCTTGATAATCTTTTCTGCATGTTCCCCGTTGGTCCGAGGTTCCAGAATGATTATCAGTTGTGGGGTATAAAGCTTAAGAAAATTTTTTACGGTAGAAACTGTAGTTTTATTTTTCATGCCCTGGGCATTCTATGAAAGTAGGCGAATATCCATCGTTAAAGAGATTTTTAGGAAGCAGATATTACTTGGTCGCATCGGGGGGTTCGCCTCCCTCCATGTTAGAGGGAATAACCACATCCGGAAGAGAGTTCAAGTCCACTGAATTACTTTCGAGCATCGTCTGATCATGGGCCGCAGCAGCGCCCTTCTTGGAGTTAGGTCGTACTCTGACAAACTCCTTCCTGAGAACGTTGAAGCCTCGAAAATCAGCCATCTTGGTTGGCACGTCTAGAAGAGGATTGTTATTGCCTTGAATATCCGAAGCTTGTGAATTAGAGAGAAGCGGGTGTGGGAGTGTAACTGCAATGTGGTTGTTAGCGTTTGTAGAGAGGGGTGTTTGAATGTGGTGGGAACTGTCTTGGAAGGATTGGGTTGGAGAGTGCACTCTGATTTTGTTGGTAATTTGAGGGCTAAATTCTCGGTTTGTTACAATTTTACGTTTCAAACCGTGATGTATGCTAAAAATAAATGGGGGTGCTGGGCATAGGACACCCTGCCAATGTTGATGGCAGGGTGGGAGGACGTGTACCCACCTCGCCATTGTAGATGGCGGGGTGGTGCCAAGGTGTCCACCCCGCCATTGTAAACGGCGGGGTGGACCCTAAAATGATTTTTTAACTATTTTTTGATTTTGTTTTAGGGTTTAATTTAAGGTTTTGTTTTTTTGGGTTTAATTTTGTTTAGGGTTGTCGTTTTTTGTAGCATAAAAAGTTTTTTATTTCAGGGTTTAATTTTATTTATGGTTTAGAACATCTAAAAAAATTAAATTTGAAGTACAAGATTTATTTTTTTATGTTTTTCTTGTATTGAATTTTTTTAGATGTTCTAAACCATAAATAAAACTAAACCTTGAAATAAAAAACTTTTTATGCTACAAAAAACGACAATCCTAAGCAAAATTAAACCTAAAAAATCAAAACCTTAAACTAAACCCTAAAACAAAATCAAAAAATAGTTTAAAAACTATTTTAGGGTCCACCTCACGATTGTAAACGGCGGAGTGGACACCTTGGCATCACCCTGCCATCCACAATGGCGGAGTGGGTACACGTCCTCCCACCCCGTCATCAACATTGGCGGGGTGTCCTACACCCAGAACCTCCACTTATTTTTAGCATACATCACGGTTTGAAACGTAAAATCGTAACAAACCGAGAATTTAGCCCATATCCATTCATCAAATTACCAAAGATCTAAACTGCAAAGTAACTTTCTATTCTACTCACTGTGTTTTTTAGGATCTGGTTACGGAAAGGATGATTGGACTTGCTAAGGTGAAAGATGGGCTTTACTACCTCGAGGAAATGAGTGGCAACAAAAATAAAAATAATCAGCTATCCCTCACCTGCTGCTCAAGTAACCTCTCCCCTAATAAAATAAAACTGAAATTTGGCTTCACCATTATTGTCTCGGTCATCCTCCTTTTACCTTACTTAAAAGCATGTTTCCTTCACTTTTTAAGAATGAAGATGCTAGTAGTTTTCATTGTGATACATGTGAAATTGCTAAACATCATCGGGTGTCATTTCCATTAAGTAATACAAGATCTACTAGACCTTTTTCTTTGATACATACTGCTATTTGGGGACCATGTAGAATTTCAAGTATTTCTGGAGCTAAATGATTTATCACATTCATAGATGATTGCACTAGAACTACCTGGTTATTTCTTATGAAAGAAAAATAAGAAGTAAGCAGTATTTTTCCAATGTTCCATAAAATGATTTGTACACAATTTGGAAGTTTGATTAAAAGAATAAGATCAGACAATGCAAGTGACTATTTTAATCAAATTCTCTCATCTTTCTTTCAAAAAGAGGGTATATAATACATGAGTCATCTTGTGTAGACACATTCCAACAAAATGGGATTGCCGAACGGAAAAATAGACATTTACTTAATGTAACTCGAGCAATTTGTTTCAACATAAAGTTCCAAAAACATTTTAGGGGGAGGTTGTTTTAACTACTGCATATTTGATAAATAGAGTACCTTCCAAAGTTTTAAATAATCAAAGTCCCATAACTGCACTTTCTGAATTTTACCCTGATTTTAATGTCTCCTGCAAACTGCCACCAATTTGGTTGTGTTGCTTTCATACATATTCATGCTCATCAAAGAGTAAAACTTGATCCAAGAGCTTTAAAATGTATTTTTTTGGGATATTAAAATGCAAAGAAAGGATAAAACTATTATCATCCACTTTCTAAAAATTTTTTTACCTCTATGGATTTCACGTTTGTTGAAAATGAACCGTACTCTCAAAGTAACAATTCTCATCTTAGGGGGACAGTTCTTGGGAAGATAAGGAATTCCTTCTTGATTTTGATTTTCAAAGTCTTGCACCTAACTTGAAGTCTTCCAAATCTAATCATACACCTCACATTGAACCCAATTCTAAAGGAGAACTTGCTAGCCATGGAACTGAGCCTAAAATTGATCAAGAACCTAATGAATCTGAAGATGAAAATGTTCATAAGGAAAATTCTGCCCTTGAAACTAATTCTGCCCTGAAACTGAACTGACAAAGCAAAACATTAGTTTGAATCCTACTACACCACTTAAGGTCTACTCAAGGAATAAAGTTCCTATTTTTGAACCTGTGCAAATCCAAGAGTCTAAAGCACAATCAGGTACTGAATTTTCTGACCCCTTGTGTGTTAAATCTGATTTTATTCCTTGTAATTTTAATGATTTAGATCTGCCTATCGCCGTTCGAAAAGGAACCCGAGAATGCACTAAGCATCAATCTCAAATTTTGTATCATTCCATAGACTTTCTCCACAACAAAAAACTTTCCTTGCCACCATCAACTCCATTCCAATTCCACAAACATTACAAGAGGCACTTAGAGATGACAATTGGGTACAAGCTATGAGAGAGGAGATGAATGCTCTAGAGAGAAATAAAACTTGGGAAATTGCAAACGTGCCTAAGGGAAAGAAAATAAGGGGGTGTAAATGGGTGTTCACATTGAAATATATAGTTGATGGTTCACTAGAAAGGTATAAAGCTCGATTAGTTGCAAAAGGATAGATTATCAAGAGAACTTTGCACTCGTAGCTGTATGTGTTCTCTTGTCTTTAGCTACTAACTTTGGCTGGTGTTTACAGCAATTCGATGTTAAGAATGTATTCTTACAAGGGGAGTTAGAAGAAGAGGTTTACATGGAACCTCCACCAAGTTCCAATGAAAATTTTTGTGGGAAGGACGCAAGTTAAGGATCTATATGGATTAAAACAATCGCCAAGAGCTTGGTTTGGAAGATTTACTAAAGTGATGCTAGCAATGCTGTTAGCACTGATAATGTTTAGCCCATAGTTAAGCACCCCAAGCCTCTCATAACATATGTGCGTAGGGGTAAATTGGGGAAGGGTACAATTGCCACTTAGACAGGTGGTTAGTAGTCGGTTATGGAGAGAGAGAGGAGAATAGCATATAGAGATGACTATGGGAGGGTAAGGGAATCATTAGGAGAAATATACTGATATTGTATTTGGCCTGGGAACTCTTCCCAGGAGGAAATATACTGCTGTATACACTCTATACGTAAATAATAATACAATCTCTACAATTTCTCCTATCAAATGCAATACAAACAAAGTCAAGGAGATCACACTTTGTTTATAAAACATGTAAAAGTAGGAGTTACAGCACTACTTGTATATGTAGATGACATTATTGTCACCGGGAATGATCCAATTGAAAGAGAATCACTCAAAAAGTGCTTAGCAAAAGAGTTTGAAATTAAAGAATTTGGAAGGCTAAAGTATTTTTCAGGCATTGAGGTAGCATACTCAAGTAAAGGCATCTTTGTTTCTCAACAAAAGTATGTTTTGGGCATACATAAAGAAACAGGGAATCTTAGAAGCAAGGCAGCAAGCACACTTATTGAACTTAAGATTGAGTGAAGAGAAGGATGATAGTGCAGTAGACAAGCGAAGATATCAACGATTGGTTGGGAGGCTGATATACTTGTTCCACACAAGGTCAAACATAGCATTTGTCGTAAGCATAGTAAGCCAATTTATGCATGATCCAAAAGAGAAACACCTAAACGCTGTCAACTGAATTCTATCCTATCTCAAAACTACACCTGGTAGAGGGATTTTGTTTAAGAAAAACGAAGGGTTGTTTATAGAGGCATATACTGATGTTGATTATGTAGGTTCTGTGCTAGATCGTAGATCAACTTCAGGATACTGTACATTTCTTGGTGGGAACCTAGTCACATGGAGGAGTAAGAAGCAGTAGGTTGTTGCAAGATCAAGTGAAGAAGTAGAATTTAGAGTTATGGCTCATGGAGTTTGTGAATTACTATTGCTCAAGATAATCCTTGATGACCTTAACCTTAAGTGGGAAGGACCTATGAAACTCTATTGTGACAAGAAGTCTGCCATCAACATTGCACACAATCCAGTAAAACATGATGGCACAAAGCATATCGAAGTTGATGGACATTTTATTAAAGAGAAGCTGGACAGTGGCATGATTTGCACTCCATATATAGCATCAAGTAATCAATTGGCAGATGTCTTAATTAAGGGAATGTTGACTTCCAACTTTGAAGATAATACATGCAAGTTGGGAATGGAAATTATTCACCAGCTTGAGGCGGAGTGTTGAAAATCTAGAATATCTTGCTTTGTAAAACTGTGGAATATCCATAATATCTTGTACAGCTAGAAATTCCATATATAGCCCATGATCTTTTCTATCATAGGATAGAATCCTTTTCTATTTTAGGATAGAAAAATTTACTCCTAATATTTGGGAGAAAGCTGATTTCATGGGATTGACAGAAGTCAAATTCCATTTGTATAAATAATGTGCAGCCTAGAACCAAGAGAAAATACAGAACAATTCAGTTTGCTATCATACCTAACTCATTGGCAAGAAGACAATTATAGTTTCTATTGAAGAATTTTCTAAATTCACTCAATATCAAGAGGCATTAAAAAAGGTATCTCACCTTCTCACTATTATTGTCGATGCTAGTAACACACTTACATGTCTTTATTCCTATTCCTCAAAATGATTCATTGATTCTAGTGCCTTAGACCATATGACAGATACTTCTAATATTTTCTCTGGTTTCCAAGAAAACACATCTCCTTCCCATTTTCCCTTAGCTGATAGATCAACTTTCTCTATTCTTAGTTTTGGCATATGACAAGGAACATGAAAAAATCCGCATAGCAAATGGGTTCGATTACTCTGTCTCCTAATGTTTGGCCTTAAGTCTGTTCTTCATGTTCCTAAACTAGCTTATAATCTTGCTATCTATGAGCGAAGAAAATAGTGAAGAAAACTATAAAGAACTTAATTATCTGTACAAAAGGTTTCTATGATATATATACAAGAAGCCTAGCCATAATTAAGGATATTCTTAACTGTTAAATCTCCCTATTGTAGGGATAGATCTCGCCATTATAGGAAGAGATCACTATAGATATTATATATACAGAAATAATCCAAATTAATAATTCTAGTCAACACTCCCCCTCAAGTTAGTGCATAGATATCACAAATGCCCAACTTGCAAACAAGATTGTGAAGTTGCTTGTTGTACAGTCCTTTGGTGAAGACATCTATCAGTTGTTAATTAGACCCCACATAGGATAAGTGTAAAGAGTCATCCATAAGTTTCTCCATCACAAAGTGTCAATCAATTTCTATGTGTTTTATTCTATCATGTTGAATAGGATTGTGAGTTATGCTAATGGCAACTTTGTTATCACAGTAGAGGGATAAACTTCCTCCATCCATCAGTTGTAACTCCTTCATCAACTTTCCTACCCACAAGAGTTTGCATACACCTTGCGCCATAACTCTGTATTCTGCTTCCGCACTAGAACTACATTCTATTTCTTGCTTCTCCAAGTGACTAGATTTCCTCCTATGAGCGTATAGTAACCAATGGTTGATCTCCTATTATCTGGAGATCCAGCCCAATCAGCATCTGTAAATGCTTCTATCTTAAAGTGACCATTGTTAGTGAACAAAAGGTCTTTTCCTAGTGTAGACTTCAGATAGTGTAGGGTGCAGAATACAGCCTGTAAGTGTGGATCTCGTACACCAGGCTAACTATATATGCTATGTCTAGTCTGGCGTGAGAGAGATAAATGAGTCTCCCAACTAATCTCTGATAGCTTCCCATGTCTTCTAATGTACCTGTTCCCGCTTGAAGTTTCCTTTTCTTGATCTAGCGACTTCAACTCCCAAAAAGTACTGTAACTTCCCTAGATCCTTAATTTCGAATTCATGAGCAAGGAGTTTTTTTAGCCTAACCTCTCTTCTGTATCACTTCCCGTTACCACAATGTCATCAACATAGACAATGAGAAGCGTGATCTTGCCTTGGGAATGCCTGATAAATTGCGTATGATCCGCATTACTCTAGTGATAACCAAAGGAAATCATGACCTAACTAAATTTTTCAAACCATGCTCTGGTTGATTGCTTTAGCCCATACAATGCCTTTTTTAGTCTACAAACCTTCCCTTATGTCTTCTCATCTTCAAACCCGGGAGGAATTTCCATATACACCTCCTCCTCCAGATCCCCATGGAGGAAAGCATTTTCAACATCAAACTGCTGTAAGTCCCAGTCTAAGTTAGTTGCATAATAGAGTAGAATTCTGATTGCATTCATCTTAGCAACAAGAGCAAAGGTTTCCTAACTCCATATGTTTGAGGAAATGCCTCTAGCCACCAATCTTGCCTTGTATCTCTCAATAGATCCATCTGGCTTATGCTTCATTGTGAATACCCATTTGTAGCTGTCTTTTTCCCTTATAGAGCAATGATGACTTCCTAGGTCTCATTTTTTGCCAGGGTTTTCATTTCCTTAGCCATAGCTTCTTTCCAATGGACATTTTCCATTACTTCTCTCGAATCCTGTGGACTAGACACGGAGCAAACAAACAAGACAAAGGCTCTATAGGGAGGAGATAGTGAGTCATAGGAAACAAAGTTAGAAATTGGGTGCTTAGTGCAAGTTCTAACACTTTTCCGAAGAGCAATAAGTTTATCTAAATCATCAGATAAATCGTATTCTAACTCACCAATGTTTTCAGAGGAAGAGAATAGCATAGACTGCACAGTGGCTTTTTTTGTCTTTTCTCTTCTTGAGTATGTTCGCAAATTTGGTCTATCTAAGCACCTAATTCAATCCTCCTGAATCAAACTAGTTTTCTCCTCCTGAAGTGTTCTCTCTCCTTGGATTATATTAGCAAGCAATACCTCTTCACTCTCATTCTCCCCCTGAAGAGGAGTTTTATGTATGGAGAAATAGGTCTCACATTCCAAAAAAGTGATGTCCATACTTACAAAGTATTTCTTAAACTGGGGGTAATAACACTTATATCCTTTTTATGAGAGAAAGTATCCAACAAATACACACTTCAAAGCTCTAGGCTCCAACTTGCTTACATTCTGAGCATAAACAAAGCAAATACACCCAAATATTCTTGGAGGTACAGTGTACGGATTTTTACCTTGCAAAATTTTTACAGGGCTTTTAAAGTCCAAAATTCAAAGTGGCATTCTATTGATAAGATAGACAACTGAAAGGACAACATCACACCAAGATCCCTTTGGAAGATTCATGGTGAACATGAGTGATCGAGCTACCTCTAGAATATGTCTATTCTTCCTTTCTACAACTCCGTTCTGTTCACTAGTATAGGCATATTTGGTTTGATAGGAATCTAGAAAAGCACAAAAAGGTCATAAACCGTCTATGGCCAGAAAGAGATGGATTTTGAGCAAGACGCCAAACATCAGAGTGAATTGTCATAAAAGGAACATAACTTTTATTATTAGCTAAATGATAAGAACTTCTCGTGTGTTTGGCAAGTTCACATGCTTCACAAAACAAAGAATTAAAAGTTCTTTTTAACAAGCTTGGGTATAATTTTTCTAGAGAAAAAAATAAGGGATGTCCTAACCACCTATGCCACTGTAGAATTCCTTATTGATCACATCATTCCCAAAAGACGCTTGATGAGAAACTGTCATGGGATTTTCTTCCAAGACAAAAAAGCCATCTTGCAATCTACCAGTTCCAATCCTCTGCATTGTGTGAAGGTTCTGAAGAATACAATAGTCAGGAAAAAATTCAACTTTGCAATTAAGATCCTTAGTAATAGCACTGACAGAGAGAAGATTAATAGGAAAACAAGGGATGTGAAGAACTGATGATAAAGTGATATTAGAAGTACAGTTAACAGATATTAGAAGTACAGCTAATAGAACCTGTACCAAATACAGAGCTAAAAGACCCATCTGCTATTATAACATTATCCCCTTTTTTCCATGAGAATATGTTAAAAAAAATTGAGAGCCTGTCATATGTCTGTTAGCTCTAGAGTCTATAGTCCAAGGATTATCTTTAGGATTTGAGGTATTGGATGTACCAATTATGGAAGGAGAGTCAAATTTGATAGAAGATGTCTCAAGTTCTCAAGTTCCTCATTGGATAAAACTCCAGTAAACGGTTCAGATGCTTCATTCCCTTTAGCCAAGTGAGCACGGCCCCTTACCACTGAGCTGCTGCATTTTCCACGACTCTAATTTGGCCGTCTATGTAGTTTCTAGCAAGTTTCTTTAGTATGCCTTTGTTTTCCACAATAATCACAATGCCAGTGATCCTTATCAGATTTTGGCCTCTCAGTAGAATTAGCCACTAACCTTTCTTTCCCAATAATGGCTATATGTAGCATAACATTTCTTCTACTTTCTTCTTGCTGAACAAGAGAATGTGCAAGTTGTATCGAAGGGAAAGGTTCTTTTCCAAGTATAATACCTCGTATATGATCATATTTTGGGTTGAGGCCTGCTAAAAAATCAAATACTCGATCCTCCTCTATCATTTTCTAGAATTTAGCAGCGTCTTTTGAGCATTCTGCTTGAAAATCCTGATAATAATCTAGTTCCTGACACAATCCACATAGCTCCGCAAAGTATTGTGATACAATCATATCTCCCTGCTTCGTGTTATTCAGTTTATTACTAATATGAAAAATTTGTGCTTTATTACCTACTTGAGAGTATGTGAGAGACGCAGCTTGCCATATCTTTGTTGTTGTGTGAAGTAACAAATACGTCCGAGCAATCTCCGGTTGCATTGAATTGATAAGCCACGACATCACGAGAAAATTCTCGGACTCCTAATGATTATTGACATCAAGCCTCTGACTATCACCATTAATATAATCCTGTAAGCCTCTAGCTTTGATGAACAACAAACAAGATCTTGATCAAGCAAGATAATTGGTTCCATCAAATTTCACGAGACTAATTTGAAGTGAAGGTTTATCAGAACTTGAAAGGGTTATCTTTTCCAACTCATCTTCTTCAGAAACACTCAAGACAACGAAAAAATATACCAACAGACAGGGTTTAGGAACAAACAAAAACTTTTGGCACATTTTCCGATGGGCTACCGGAGGTCAGAAACTTCAAGGAGGATGAACAGTAGCTGGCGACACTGTTGGTCCAAGATTTGAGACGAAAAGATGGCTGGAGGGTGGCACTTGGACCTCACGAGCATCGGAAGCTAACAGTCTGCGGCAGAGCACAAAGCATGGCTGCATCGGTGATGTCAGGTCTGTCATAGGTAGTGTTTTTGGTTGGTTCTGGATCAAATTGGGTGGGCTGTGAGAAGAAAAGAACATTGTTTTAGGGCGAGTACAAACTCAACCACTCACTATTTCGAACAGAGGAACAGACAAGGAAAAAAAATTCAATGAGAAGAAACAGACCCTTAAATAAGAGAGTGCTCTAATACCATGAAGAAAAAAGTGAAGAAAACTATATTGAACTTAATTATCTGTACATGAGGCTTCTATGAGATATATACAAGAAACCTAGCTATAATTAAGGATATTCTTAACTGTCAAATCTCCCAATTATATGGAAAGATCTCTCAATTATAAGAAGAGATCACTATACACAAAAATTATCCAAACTAATAATTCTAGACAACAGTGAGCAAACTAGCCTGTGACTCTAATTGTACCATTAAATATTTTGATTTGGATTGTGTTTTTCAAGAACAGAATGATTGGCAATGCTAAGTTGATAGATGGTCCCTACTACTTCGTTGATGACAACTTGAAAAATAAAGAAGCTCATGGGTTAAGTAGTATTTATTCTACCCCTGCTAAAGAACAAATTTTGCTTTGGCATAATAGATTAGGACATCCTAGTTTCTCATATCCCAAAAGACTATTGCCTCATTTGTTTAAATCTATGCATTGTTCAGAATTTTATTGTGAGCATTACATTTTATCCAAAAGTCATAAGAACTACACAATCATATCAACCCTCTAAACCGTGTTACTTAATTCATAGTGATATTTGAGGTCCATCCCATGTTAAAACCCTTTCCCAAAAAAAGAAAAGGATTGTAGCTTTTATCGATAATCATACTCGATTATGTGGGCTCTATTTGATGCATAAAAAATCAAAAGTTGCTCAATTTTTTCTAAACTTTTATACAATGATTGAAACTCAATTTCAGATACACATTGGTATACTTCACTCTAACAATGGTACCGAGTATTTTAATGAAGTCCTTGGAAAGTATCTTAAGCTTAAAGGCATTGGTCATCAATCTACCTGTTGTTAACACCCCTTAACAAAATGGCATTGCCAAGAGGAAAAATAAACATTTACTGGAAGTATCTTGGGCCATTATGTTTGCTATTGCCAAAATACCTTTGGGGTGAGGTTGTTTTGATTGCATCATACTTGATCAATCGAATGCTCAGCTATGTTTTGCATTATGCTACACCTTTAGATGTGTTTAAACAATGTTTTCCCAAAATCAGCTTTATTCTATTCTTCCCCTTAAGGTTTTTGGGTGTATTGTGCATGTTCATACCCTAACTAGAGGAAACTCCAAACTAGATCCTAGAGCTGAAAAATCTGTATTTATTGGGTATGCTCCTAGTCAATAGGGTTATAAGTGCTACAACCCTTCCACGCAAAAAATTGTTGTAGTTGTATCCATGGATATCAAATTCCTAGAACATCAAAAAAATTTCCTTTAGGGGGAGAACTCTGATGAAGCAAAATATTTTAGGATGTTACTATTACACCCAACCCCTTACCCACAGTCATTATTGATCATAATATAATCTCTGATAATGATGGCAAAGAAACTACTCCTAATATGTCCATGCCAGGAAATCCTAGTTCAACCACAGGGGGAGAAATACTACCATCCATTCCCAAGGAAGGAAATACTGAGCTTCGTGCATAAACTAAGAGAAAGACTCAATTAAGAAGTAGAGAATAGCCTACCTCAACATTGCATGACCTCTTAAACCATTTGGAGAATTAACCTGGGAAGAACTCTAATTCAAGTAACTCATCTACTACTTCACCCCTTGTGCCTAGTAATGATCAATCTATACCTACTGACCCACAAATTACTAGTGATATTTATAGAAAATAGAACCTAAACAGAGGAATGGATATTGCCCACTCTTTCACTTTACATTGCCGTATAATATATAGACCATACAGGTTTCTATTCTAGGAATTTACAATTGTACATGATATAGTCCTGATCTGATTTAACTAACTTATAGGAACCAAATATTCACCAAGAATATCTCAACACTGCCCCTTACGATGGTCTAAAAATGTCTTGCATGCCCAACTTGCCAACTAGATCTATAAACTGCTTCTTAAGTAACCCTTTTGTGAGAACATCAACCACTTGTTGAGAAGTAGGAACATATGGAATGCATATGGCACCATTTTCAATTTTCTCCTTAATAAAGTGTTTGTGAACTTCTATATGTTTTGTCCTGTCGTGTAGAACAGGATTATGTGCAATTGAAATTGTAGCTTTATTCAATATACCTTTATAGGAATAGAACTTGGAACCTTCAGCTTCTCCAGTACCCTTTTTACCCATAAAGCTTCACTAATTCCATGAGCTAGGAACCTAAACTCAGCCTCAGCACTACTTCTTGCTACAACCACTTGTTTCTTGCTTCGCCAAGTTAACCAAATTCCCTCCAACAAATGTACAGTAACTTGAAATAGACCTTCTATCAATAGAATTTCCTACCCAGTTAGCATCAATGTACACTTCTGCTTGGAGATTGTTCCTTTTCCGAAACACTAAGCCTTGTCTAGGATTACCTTTTAGGTTTCTTAGGATCCTATATACTGCATCAAAGTGTTCCTGACCTGGTGAATGGATAAATTGACTTATCAAACTTACAGCAAATTCTATGTCAGGTCTGGTACGAGATAAATATATCAATCTTCCAACAAGTCTTTGAAATCGATCTTCTTCAACAACTTCTTCAGGTTTAGCAAGAGTGAGTTTGACTTCAGATTCAACTGGGGTTTTTGTTGGTCTATTGCCGAGTAGTCCAATCTCATTGAGAAGATCAAGAACACACTTCCTTTGATTCACAAAGATGCCTTCCTTTAATCTAGCAAATTCCATAACTAGGAAGAACTTTAAAGGTCCTAGATCTTTAATTTCAAATTCCAAACCTAGCTTCATCTTCAACCTCTTAAGTTCTTTAACATCATCTTCAGTCATAATTATATCATCCACATATACAATAAGAATAGAGAGTTTACCTTCCTTAGATCTCCTGTAGAACATGGTGTGATCTGTTTGACTTTGACAGTAACCACAGCTTTTCACAACCTTCCCAAATATGTCAAACCATGACCTTGGTGACTGCTTGGGGCCATATAAAGCTTTTCTTAGTTTGCACACCTTATTCTTCCCATAAGTCTCTTCAAATCATGGAGGTAGGCTCATGAACACCTCCTCATCAAGGTCTCCATTTAAGAATGCATTCTTGACATCAACTTGATGCAATGGCCAGTCAAAATTCACAGCCAAAGATAAGAGAATCCGTAGAGTATTTACCTTGGCCACTGGAGCAAACGTTTCTTGATAGTTAATACGATATGTTTGAGTGAAGCCCTTGGCGACCAGACTCACCTTCAGTCTTTCCAAACTTCCATTAGCCAAGAATTTTACTTTGACCAACCACTTGCATCCTACTAGCTTTGTCCCCTTAGGTACTTCAACTAACTCCTAGGTTCCATTCTTTTCAAGGGCCCCTATCTCCTCCATAACAACTGATTTCCAATCCGGATCAGTAAGTGCCTCCTCAATGTTTCTCGGTACAAACAGGTTAGTAATTTTAGAAACATATGAACTGTGGTTTTGTGAGAGTTTGCTATAGCAAAGGTGGTTTGAAAACGGGTGATTAGTGCAAGATCTTTTTCCTTTCCTAAGTGCTATAGGAAGATTGAAATCAGCAGATAAACATCATGAACATCAGTAACAGTCAGGTTAGTAGGAAAGATGGATTGATCAAGTTCAGACACAAGACGAGGAAGGCTAGCAAATGGGTTACGTATGCTGGATGTATTTTCAAGTTCCTTCTCCAAGGAGTTTTGAGTGGCCTTGCATTTGTATTGTTGGAGCTGATAGTTCTCTACGACTTTGTTGATTCTTTCTCTTAGTATAAACATTAAGCTCTTTGGTTTGTTCTTTAGGAACTGATTGTAGTATTTCTTCCCCTGTCTTGGAATCAGTATTGCTTGGTAGATTATGAATAGTTCCTTTATCATTGTTTTCATGATCCGTAATTATAGTAGGTAAAGGTGTGACATCCAAAAAATTCTCTTCACTCTGACTCTCCCCTGTAGAAATTTTTTTTTATTTTCTAAGAGTGTAACATCCATCCTTAGGATCAAGTTTTGATTGGACCTTAGATATATGCACAAAAATAGTACATCCACAATCTTTCAAAGGTAGAGCAAAAAACAACCAATTGTTTGGAAAGGATTTGTGAAACATATCAAGAGGAGAAACATTGTTTACATGACTTGGCATTTTGTTGATTAAGTGCCACACCCCACAAGTATTTAGGAACATTCATATAAAACATCAAGGTACGGGAAATTTAAAGTAAATGTTTATTTTTTTCTCTCAGCAATTCCATTTTGTTTAGTTGTTTCAGCACAAGTGGATTGATGAACAATGCTTTTATCTTTCAAAATAATGCCAAGAAGTTTTGAAATATTTAGTATCATTATCATAATGAAATATGCTAATTTTTAAGTGAAACTACGTTTCAATCATAGTATAAAAAGTTTGAAATATTAGGGCAACTTTAGATTTTTCTCTTAATAGATACACCCAACAAAGTCTACTATGATCATCTATAAAGGTCACAAACCATCTTTTACCAAATATTGTTTTAACACACAAAGGCTCCCAAACGTCACTATGAATCAAACAAAAAGGTTTGGATGGCTACTATGTTTTAGAGGTATAAAAATTTTTATGACTTTTTGATAAAACGCAATATTCACACTAAAGTTTTGAGCAATCAACACCATTAAATAAATGAGGCATTATTTTATTGAGATACGAAAAGCTAGGATGGCATAATCTATTATGCCAAAGCAAAATTAGTTCCTTAACAAAGGTAGAATGGATACTACTGAGGCATTGAGCTTCTTTATGTATGGAGTCTTCCTCAACAAAGTAGTAGAGACCATTTATGAGTTTAGCAGTACCAATCATCCTCCTCGCAGTTTGGTCCTGAAACACGCAATGAGAATAAAGGAAAGTGATAGTACAATTAGATTCCTGAGTAAGTTTACTAACGAATAGAAGATTGCACCTAAGTTTAGGCACATGAAGGACTGATTTAAGGCAAACATTAGGAGATAGGTGAATCAAACCTTTTCCAGCTATAGGAGAAAAAGACCCATCTGCTATACGAATTTTTTCATGACCAAAACAAGGATTGTAAGTATGAAATAGATAAGAATGACTAGTCATATGATCAGAAGCTCCTAAGTCAATGATCCAAGGGGTGGAATAGTATGGGAAAGAACACAATAGAGCTTAAGAAGAATTGAGATTACTTCCTGTTTGTGCAAAAAAAGGCATTAGTGGCACTTGTGCATTCAGATTTAGATTTCAGCAACTTTAGGATTTGATTAATCTACTCTTGGCAGAATGGTCTAGTGTCCACTTCATTTGCAATAAGGATTTTATTGAATTTACCCTCACGAGACCCCTTCCAATTGGCAGGCTTCTCATGGAGTTTCCAGCAGGTTTATCGGGTGTGTTTTGCCTTGTTACAATAGTCACCCCAGACCCATATGCCTTCTCTTCAGGTTTCTTGACACAGCTTTCAATACCAGGATTGGGGAGCCGTTTTCCAAGCATGACTTGATGTCTACTTTCTTCACGTCTCACCTCAGGAAGGACTTCTCCAATAGAAGGGAGTGGTTGTCTCCCAATGATCCTGCATCTCACCTCATCATACTCAACATTTAAACCGATTAGGAATTTAAAGATCCTGTTATCCTCAAAAATTTTTCGGTAATGATTAAAATCATTAGGAGATTTCCACTCATAAACATTAAACGTATCTAGATCCTATCATACACGCTTTAGGGAACTTAAATACTTGGTAGCATTAACCTCATCTTGATTGATTTGAACCAATTTCAGAGTCAGCTCATATACTTGTGACTGATTTCCCAAATCAGAGTACATCTGATGGACATTGTCTGATAACTCTTTGGCTGTATAGTACCACATATAATTGGAGTTGATGTCTTCATCCATTGAGTTCACCATGTCATCACCGTAGAGTTTTTCGCATCCCATATTGCATGTACAGGATCATCTATAGCAGGTTCCTTCTTGTCTCTAGTCAGGTAGCCAATCTTGTCTCTTCCACGAATGTATATTCATACACTCTAAGACTAGTGAAAAAAATTTTCTCCATTCAGTAGTATAAAGGTAACCTGAAAGGAGTGGGATTCGGAGGTAGGATTCTAAGTAGTAATAGGCTGAGTAGGTTGGCTGGAGGATTTTGTAAACATAGCTGTCATAAAGAGATGGCGGCTAGGGTTTATAGTGTTCACAAAGCTCTGATACCATATAGAAAATAAAACCTGAACAGAGGAATGGGTATTGCCAACTCTTTCACTTTACATTGCCACGTAATATTTAAATTATATAGGTTTCTATTCTAGGAATTTACAGATATACACGATATGGCCCTGATTTGACCTAGCTAACTTATATTCACCAAATATTCACCAAGAATATATCAACAATATTTTTACTGATTTCTTTGCTGATAATTACCTATCCATAGCACTTAGGAAAGGGAAATGGGCTTGTAGCAAACATTCCATATCAAAGTATCTATCTTATGAAAATCTATCACACAAGCACAACTCCTTTATCTCTAAAATCACTAACCAGTTTGTACGAAGGAACATTCAGGAAGCACTTCAAGATTTGGATTGGAGGTAAGCTATTATGGAAGAGATAAATGCACTTGAGAAGAATGGAACTTGGGAATAAAAAGATGGTCGGGTGCAAGTGGCTATTCAATGTTAAATTCAAGGCTGATGGCAGTTTGGAAAGGCTGAAGGTAAGGCTAGTTCCTAAGGGGTTCGCTTAGACCTATGGTACTGACTACCAAGAGATGTTTTCTTCTGTTGCAAAGGTAAATACTATTAGGATGTTGTTTTCCTTGGCTGTAAATTTTGAGTAGAATTCACATCAACTTGATGTCAAAAGTGCGTTTCTTAATGGAGAATTAGAAGAAGAAGTCTTTATGAGCCTGCCTCCGGGATTTGAAACCATGGGAGGAATAACGTGTGCAAGCTAAATAAGTCATTATATGGCCTAAAACAGTCTCCTAAAGCATGGTTAGATAGATTTGGAAGGGTTGTGAACTGTCACAGTCAAGTCGATCATACACTGTTCTGCAAGCAGTCCAAGGCAAGTAAACTATCTATCCTTATTGTTTACGTGGATGATATCATTCTAACTGGAGATGATGTACCCAAAATAGGAGAGTTGAAGAAGAGATTAGCCAAAAAATTTGAAATTAAAGACATTGGACCCCTAAAATATTTCCTCAAGATGGAGTTTGCTAGATCAAAAGATGGTATATTTGTGAATCAGAGGAAATATATTCTAGATCTATTGAATGAGACCGGATTACTAGGCCGCAAGGCAGTCGATACGCCTGCTGAAATAGGTGTGAATCTTAGCACCGCTCAACCTGAAAATGTCATTCATAAGGAGAGATACCAATGACCGGTTGGGAAATTAATATATCTGTCACACACTAGACCTGATATAGCTTTTGTCGTGAGCTTAGTGAGCCAATTTATGCATTCACCAAGCCGAGAACATTTTGATGTTGGGTATATGATACTACGGTATCTAAAAGGAACTCCTGACAAGGTTTAATGTTTCGCAAGCAGAACAACCTTCAAGTTGAAGTCTATACCAATGCTGATTGGGCACAGAGTCAACTGATAGAAGATCAATTTTAGGTTATTGCACATTTGTTGGTGGTAACTTGGTAACTTGGCGGGGTAAAAAACAAAGTGTTGCTGCAAGGATCAGTGTTGAAGCTGAGTTCCGATCAACGGCACATGGAATTTGAGAAGTTTTATGGATTAAAAGGATACTGGAGGAACTGCAAATTCCTATCTCAGTTCCTATGAAGGTGTATTGTGATACAAGACTGCAATTTCAATCACACACAACCCGGTCCATCATGATAGAACAAAACATATTGAGGTTGACAAGCACTTCATTAAGGGGAAGATTCAAAAATGATTCATTTGTGTTCCTTATATATCGACCTCACAACAGGTAGCTGATATTCTTACAAAAGGTTACACAAGAGGCAGTTTAGTGTTCTGGTTACCAAGCTAGCTATGGAAGACATCTACAAGCTAGCTTGAGGGGAAGTGTTGGGAGATATCTACCCAGATATGTCCTAGGTGTTAATGACTCCTAGAAGTTAACTAAATTAGATCAACTAGAATATTATGTACAGCTGTTAGTTTCCTAGAATAGCTCTTTGCACTCTTACAAATACTTGTAGCTATGTATTGACAATCACGACAATAAGAAATGCATCTGTTCATCTTGTAGTTTCTTTTGTTACTTAAGTTTATAATGAAGACCCAGTCTAAATTATTTTCTCATTTTATTGCATTTCATATTGAAAAAAAAACACAATTTAATACCTTTGACCATGCTTTAAGAAGTCATAATGCCAAAAAGCATTTTTCATCATTTCACACCTATATGAATCAGAATGGTACTCTTTATCGATCCTCATATGTAGACACACCATTTCAAAATAGTGCGTTTTGATTAAATGCATGCCTTCATCTGTTCTTTATGGTAAGACTCCTTATAGTATTCATTTTTCTAATGTATCCTTATTCCTTTTTTCATCCCAAATATTTTGTGGTACATGTTTTGCCTGTGATGTTCGCCTTAAGTAATTAAGATAGATCCCAAAGCTTTAAAATGTGTTTTCTAGGCTACTCTTATATAGAAAAAGGATATTAATACTACTATCTTAATCATAACAACAATCTTAGACAGTTGATGTCACTTTTTGAAACACATTCCTTTCTTACATCTTCAAATTTGGAGAAAGACGATGATAAGTTGATTTATAAGATTACATATTAGATCAATAACATTACCTCTAGCCCTACACAACCACCACTGCCACGTATTAGCTGAAGATATCATCCTGTTACAAGTTCAATACCAATTTCTTCTTTGATATTAGATCCAACAATTGATGATTCTGATTTTCCAATTGCTCTATGCAAAGGTAAGTGCCAACATACTTATCCTATTTGATCTTTTGTTTCTTGTAATCACTTGTTTTCCCCTTCTTGTTTTTTACATGGTGACTCATGAATGCTCCTTACATCAGCTAGACATAAAAAAAAAAAAGTCCTTTTACATGGTGACTTTTGAGAGGAAACATATATGGAGCAACCATCTAGTGTTGTTGCTCAAGGGGAGTATGAAAAAGTTTGTCATCTCCAAGAGTCCCTATATGGTTTAAAATGGAGCCCTCGTACTTAGTTTGAAAAATCTAATCAGACAATGAAAATGTATGAAGTAAATAAAAGTCTAATCACTCAAATTTCTAAAAATAATTTGCAATTCTCCTTATTTTTATAAATAATTTGCATCTAGTACCATCCTCCTTATTTTGTATGTGGTATATTATTATTACTGAAAGTGATACTATGGCTATTTCATCCTTGAAATCCTTCGTTCACAATCAGTTTCACATAAAAGATTTAGAGGCTTTAAAGCTTTTTTTTGGAGTAGAGGTGACAAGAAGCAACGAAGGCATTTTCTTATTTCAAAGGAAGTATCTACTTGATCTATTAACTAACATCAAAAACAAAACAGATTCTTCTAATGTATAAAATAAAATTTTCAACAGCTTTTGCTACTATAACCGGTGCTTTAACGCTCCCTAATCTGCAACTCACCAAAGATGAAGATTTTAAGACCTCCAAAAATATAGAAAATTGGTTGAAAAATTAAGCTATCTTATCATAACATATCAAAATAAGATATTGTAAGGTCAATTCATGTCTTCTCTAATAGTTCATCATTGCATTGCTCTAGAAAAGATCTTATATTACTTAAAGGGAGCCCCCTAGACAATGGTTATTATATAAAAATCATGGATATACTCACATCAAGTGTTTCTCAAATATAGATTGGGCAAATTTTAAGATTGATAAAAAATTCACTACTGGCTACATTGTCCTTGTTAGAGGAAATATAGTTTCATAGAAAAGTAAAATAGCTGGATTTTTCTTTATTATAGTGTAACTTCCATCTGAATTCAGATAGACAAGGTTGATATACCTTGACTATCTTGGTACTTTTGTAACTCTTGGGATAGTTGTGCTATAGTAAATACAATACTTTATTCATTTTTAAAAAATATATAAATTTGAATATAAAGCTATGGCATAATCAATGTACAAGATAATGTGGATATGTCAATTCTTAATTGAATTGGTCTTAAAAGCTCAATACCAGCAAGGTTGTGGTATGATAACAAAATTGCTTAGTATATTACTTCTAATCATGTGTTTTATGAACAAATTAAACACAATGACATTGACTGCCACTTCGTTTGTGAAAAACTACAACAAAACTTGATTGCTACACGATATATGAAAATTGGAGAACAACTTGAAGATATTTTCACAAAAGCTATAAATGAAGATTAGGTCAATTATATTTGTATCAAGCTGCACTTAATATCTTTACTCCAACTTGAGAAGAAGTATTACAAATTGTAAATCTAAATCTATAGATTGTATAGGTTACAGGATCCTGTCCCGTGATTGTAGGAATCCCATTTAGTCTCTTAATTAGGAACCAAATAGTTTTTATATATATATATATAGATATATATATCTTATGAGTAAACAACAAACAAAAATCTAATTCTTTAATTCATGCAAAAAGTAGTTCACCAAGTCTTCTATTTGATGGTCCTGACCGATGTGTTATTGAGATATCTCAAGAGTTGTGTAAGAACAAAAAATTTGGCCTTCAACATTGAGAATATAAGTTGTAAGCCTAAGTGGTTATATTTCATGATTTTCTGCACTATATATCAATGACCATGGATGCCACTCTACACATTTCTCCTATGTTATATAGATTCTCAATAAGTTGTGGTAGTAAGAAGAATGCTCTAATTTTCTACCTTCTTCTAGGATATGATGATTACATGACAAAAGATAGCATATTTAATAATTTTGGGCATAGAGATAACTTGAACATGGTAGAACAAGAGAAAATGAATAACAAACTACAAATATAAACATACACTCAACCGTATGAAATGTACCTTTGAAATATGGTGTATCATCATTTCCAACAAAAAACAAACAACCATGTTGCATGAACATTCTATAGCTAATGATGTTAAAAATCAGATGTTCTATCAGAAGAAATTGGACAAATTAAAAAGACCATCATTGAATATTTGGAGGAAGTCCTAATTAAAAGAAAAGAGGAAAGAAACCAAGAAAAAAAAAACAAGTACCTCTGCAGGTTGGTGACCTTTCCCATGCATGTCTTCCATGGTCTGAAAAGCAAGTAGATATAGCTTCTCCTTGCAGAAATACTTAATTAAAATATGAAAAGTATTATAATCTGGATTTATTGCTAATTCATCCATTTTCCTCATCATTTTCATCACACTCTCCATTTCGCCTGCTCTGCAGTAGGTGCAAAGCATTGTGTTTAAGATAACAACATCATATTTGTCATATTTTGCTTCAAATTCCTTCACCAGTTCTTTTGCCTCTTGCAAAAGTCCAAGTCGGCAGAAAGCTGAAATCATTATACTGTGCGCATAGCCATCTACATGTCAGAAACAAAATTACGCATTTTCTGGCAAAAAGTCAATCAGAATAATATCTCCGTAACAGGATGAACAAGGATAGTAAATAAACCAAGAAAATAGAAACACAAAGTTCTCAAAGAGAATGGATGAGATACAAGTATTAGAATCAATAGTTAGAAGATAAAATTACAATTTCTAATGAAGTATGAGTTTAATTCATATAAGAGAATTTTACTCACATTAACTCTTGATATTAAAAACAGCATTGAGTTTGTTACAAATTTAGACTAGGTATTAAGCTTAGTCCTCTTCAAAGATGATGAACTCTATGCCTAATGAGCTTACCAAAATATTCAATTTCTGATAGCTAGTGTACCTGACTTGACACATTTTCCCTTCATTTCATCAAAAACTGATCTTGCTGCATTTATATGCCCGGTTTTAGCAAGGCCATCTATCAATATGCAGTAGGGCATCTAAACAGGGAATTTGATGTGACACAGAAGTAAATAACAAGTATAAATAAAGCAATAAACACAAATGAAATAGAATAAGAAGAGTGAAGACAAAATAATCAACAAATGAGTTAGAGTACAAACATTTTAATGTGACCTGTGCATAAAATAGTTTTAACAACGAAGCAACAGGAATCAATACGAACAAGTTCCTAATTAAATAATTGAAACAGAAAATAAAAGGACCTCTTTATTCAGCATCACCAGATATTGATGACTTAGATTAATACTTTCATAGTCATAATAATGCCTAATATTCTGTCTAAACTAAATAAATGCCTTTGCGGCTATGGATTCTTTGGGGATTAAATTCCATAATATTTTACCAACAACCAAAACATCATAGATTTATAAACAAACTTTAATATAAAAGCAGGATTACAAATTGGTTTAATCAAGACAGAACTTGAATATACAATATTCGTGTCAAGTTACAATAAGATGAACGAGGTTAAACCACATGACAATTGGTCACATAACTTTTCATAGAGCTTTGATTACCTCATCTTCTGCATATCTCAAAGCTTCCAACTCCAGTAGCAGCTCTTTGGATTTTTCAAACAAGCCCCCCCTAACATATACCTTCAATAATGTTGTCAATATTATCTGCAAATATAATTCAATAACAGATAGCAAGGCCATAACAATTCAGTAAATGGTGAAAACAATCTAAAGGAGAATAAAGATTACAAATTGAAGAAAAAAGGGACTATTAAGTGAGAAAAATGGAAAGGACATAAGAGTACACATCAAGAGTCATGAGTCAGACAAACAGACAATGTTTTATAGAAATGCAGCCAAACTGACCCATTATTTCGAGAGATACTAAATAAAGTAAAAGTAAGAATTAAACGCAACAAGACCACCTATAGCATTGGTGCTTTAGACAAAACTTCCTCTGCAGGAACTTAACTTTGGCAAAGAAAATGTCATTGAAGTTACAAATGACCAATCAGAAATCACCAATAATGAAATGATAGATAACAGTCCGACTGATTATTTCTTTTTCATACTCTCTGTATATATGAATTTATAGAAATTAACACACCAAAACAATTTGTTGCCAATTTCCCACAAAAAAAAAACACCACTTTGTTATTGATGTTTCCAACAAACTTCCTGATGTAAGTTTGTGTTGCGTAACAGAAGATATATGTTATGAGAATGCATGCAAAGGAAGAGAATGTCAGAGGTTGGCAGTAGGGGAGAGAGAGAGAGTCAAAACAATATCATTTTTGTCAGATTTTCTTGTTACAACAGCAAATACATATACAGCAGCTGTCTTTCATTAGCACATATTGAATGTTCCCATTAATTAGTTACATAAACGACGTCTCACTTAAGTTGCTACAACTATGTGACACCATTCTTTATTTAAAACTTACGATTGTTGCCTCCCTCAAACTTCTTCGTTCTTCCATAACAATGCTCCCTTCCTTGAAAACCTTGTCCACAAGGTTCGCTTCAAGGAAACACTTTTGAAGCTCGAACAAGGATTCCAAAGTCCCCTATGCTGGTCAACTATTAGACCACTGCACCAACACTAGAGTTGCTGGTTTGCAACAAAATTTCATCATTCTTCAACCCAAAATGGCTTTTGGAACCCTATTGAGGCGGTAGAGTATTGTAGGTAAATTCATGGAAATAGGGTCCTTTTCTGAGACATATTTCTTTAGTTGGGATACATGGAATCTTGGACAGATGAATAAATTTGGAGGTAGTTGTAACTTTTAGGCCACCGTATTGAGAATTTGTGGTTGCCTCATCTTGTAATGAAACCAGTTTATATTGTTAGAGCTTCAGAAACACCCATTGTCCCATTTCAAACTTCTTGTTTGTCCTCCTTTTGTCAGCTTGTTGTTTCATCTTGTGCTAAGCCCTTCAGAGTTGAAACTTGGTGATTGACACAGCGATCTCTCTATCACTCATCACTAAATCCACTAGTAAATTCTTGGAATCCCATGCAAAAATAAGGAAGATGAAGAGGAGGAGAGTATCCATACAATAGCTTGAATGGGGTCATACTAACGGATGCATGGTAAGTGGTATTACACCGCCACTTTGCTCGTGAAATCCACTCATACCATCAGGTTGGAGTATTCCCACAGAAGTAATGCAAGTAAGTTTCCAAAATTTTGGTGATTGCATTAATTTGCCATTTGACTAAGGGTGGTAGGTAGTTGAGAAATTTAAGCTTACTCCTTGTAGTTTGAACACTCCCTCTAAAACAAATTGAGAAATATGGGATTGCGATCACTCATTACTTTCTCTGGCATGCCATGGAGCTTGAAAGCATGATCTATGAATAATTGGTTATCTTAGCTTCGATTCATGTTTGATAGTTACAAAGTGAGAATGTTTACTAAGTCTACCTACCACAAACATTCTAGATTTGCATCAAGATGTCGATAATCCTTCTATAGAATCCATGTTTACTACATCCAACATCGTTTTGGAATTAGGAACGACTGAATACTCTCTTGGTATTCAGTGCTCTCGTGCGTACTTCTCTGACATACCAAACACTCCATATAATTTTTAACATCATTGGTTAAATTTTCCAATAGAAACATTCTGAGTGACCTCCATATGGCCTATTATGTCTTATAAATATTAGCTTTTTTCTCAATTCCTAATTAAATCCAATCACCAATCTCTCTTTACACCTCAACAACTCACCCCCAATTCATAATTGCTTAAATTAAATTCCCCTAACTTCAAGTTCATCATAATGTCTTGAGTGGTGGTATCTTGGACGCAACTTGCCTTAATTTTGCCCAAGAGTTGTCGTCTTTAGTAGTTTAGTGATATTGATTCTTGACAATGCATCAACCGCCTTATTTTCGTTTCCACTCCTACATATCACTTTGCAGATGCATATGAACTTGGCAACCAAGTTTGTTGGAATGCAGTGGTGATTCTCTACTCCAACAAATACTCAAGGCTCTAGTGATTAGTTTACACCAAGATTTTCCTACCATTGAGGTAATGATGTCATTGTCTAATAGCCTTAATAACTACCAAGAATTCCTTTTCATAAGTATATAGTCTAATGTGCTTCAAGGCCAAGGTCTTACTGTAGAAGGCAATGGGATGTTTATCATGTTGAAACATTGCCCCTACGCTGGTTCCACTCGCATCAACCTCTGTGATAAAGGATTGAGAGAAGTTGGGTATCGCTAACATAGGAGCTATTATAAGGGCTCCATTAGGTTGATCAAATGCCAGTTGCTTGCTTCCTTCCCAATTCCATTCGGTGGTGGGTTGTTTCCTCAACATTTCAATCAAGGGTTTTAACTAATTGAGCATAATTCTTGAAGAACATTACATAGTAACCAATGTGACCAAAGAATCCTCTTAAATCCCTCAAGGATTGAGGAGCTGGCCTATTACGAATTATCTCTGTCTTCTTTGCATCTATGGCTACTAGACCAAAATGAGACAAAATGTCCTAAATATTCAATCTATCTTGCACCAAAATGCACTTATTCCCCTTATGATAATTGGTGATTTTGAAGAACCCTCGTGGCATATCACAGATACTTCAAGTGCTAGTGAAAGGAATTGTTGTATATTAGAATGTCATCGAAGAAAACTAAGATGAATCTCCCCAAGAATGGCTTGAATATGTCATTCATAAGGCTTTGAAATGTTGGTGGAGTATTAGTTAGCCCAAGGAGCATCACAAAGGACTCATTATGTCTCTCATGAGTCGTAAAGGAAGTCTTGGTAATATCATCTTCATGCATTCGAATCTGGTGATAACTACACCTAAAATCCATTTTGGATTATCAACTTAACCATGAAGTTCATCCAAGAGCTCCTAAACTAACAGTATGGGAACTTGTCTTCTATTGTTTTCGTATTAAGTTCCCTATAGTCCCTAAACATCCTACAATAGTTGTCTTTATTCTTCACCAAAACCATAGTAGATGCATATGGACTGATGTTATGCCTGATGAAGCCTTGCTAAAGCAACTCCTTTATAGCCTTCTTTATTGCATCTTTCTATTCCTCTGAGTATCTATAAGGCCTAATGTTGATTGACTTAGTGCTCTCCTTCAATCTAATTCTATGATCATGCATTCAATTTGGAGACAGTTGATTAGGTTCTTTAAATACCTCCCCAAACTCTACTAGCAATGCATTTCATTCCTCAAAAATGTCATGTTATTCCTCTAGCTTCATATTTTGCATCTGTTATCCTAATGGATGTGTCAATTGCCTCATATATACTCCACCATTCCTAGGGCCTTTAAGCATCTTGTTGAAGCCTTTGATGAAGAATAATTTGTTCCACCTACTCAAGTTCCCTGTCAGTGTTATCAAGCCCCCATCCCACTTGAACTTCACAATGCAGCTTTTGAATTTGCACTACACATTATTTAAGGTCACTAACCACTGTATTGTAGAGCAGTAATACTTTCTCGTAACTCACAAAGTTCATCGCTCACCATCCTTTCCTTGTTTTTTGGAAAATGAATAAAGTTTTATTACATCAAGCTAAGGTTGACAAAATTACAATGACAAGAAAATCAAAGTTAACTCCCAAAACAAAATACAAATTTTAGATCTTAGATCCCAACCCATGATTACAACAATAGCTCTGTAAATTCCAAAGTATCTTCATTCTTTGGTTGACTTTGGACTGAGTAGCATGTGCTATAAGTAGTTCTTTGACCCAATTAAAAACCGTCTCGTAGGATTTGATTTTCCATCTTTATTCCACTTTATAGATGTTTGTTCCTCTCCCCTAGATCGTGTATAGTACAACTGAAAGTAGTTTTGATGATAATCCCATCTTTCTTAAGTGTGTTAACCACTCTTATGAGCCCTTATCCAATCCTTTTATGGGCAAAATACTTGCATTTTGTTTTGAACTCCAAGACAAATAGATTGGGATACTCTACACTAGAAACATAGGTGAGGTAGTGTTTCAATATCATTTTTGCACAGCAAGCCACTAGGATCAAAGCTTCCAGAACTTCCAAACCATCTGCTTTTTGTTCGCAACCTGTTCTTGATGGCCACCCAGTTGATAATTGAAGCTTAGGGTATAGAGAGTTCCTACATATAATCTCATACTAAGGAACTTTGGGGTTGTCGGCTCTGAATATCTTATAGAATAAGGAGTTGCTAAAATCCCGGGAGCTAATGATTAGCCATATAGGCTTATATTCTTTAGCAGCTAGTTGCCTATTTGCTTTACAATTCATCAGGCTGTCAACACGTCTATAATTGCAGCTCCAAACCCCATCCTTGATTATGCTACTAACTTTAGCTTTCAATGGAATCCTAGTGATCAATTGTAGCATCTCATTTCTACTATAGAGAGGGCTTAAATCATTCCAATTGTCAAACCAAAATCATGTTAACTCTCTATTGCCAATTTGTTGCTTTATCCAAGGATAAATTTAGTCCCTCATGATGAGTAGCTGTCTAAAGCTCTAGAAATTTCCCTATTTTCCTCCAATTGCCATAAGCTTTTATCCCTCAAATAGTACTCATTTATCCACTTTAACCATAGAGTTTCCCTATCCTTGAATAACCTCCAAATCCTCTTTGTTATAAGTACCTTCGACATAGTCACCAGAGGTACTAGACCTAGTCCCCCTCTTCCTTAGTAAGACATAGCTCTTCCCACTTTACTTTTGCTCCTTTGGAGTTGCCTATCTCTCCAAACCACATAAATAGTATAATGGATCTTTCTATCTCCTTGATGATCTTTTCAGGCAATACCAAGGAAGCACTCCAGTTTGGATGTACATTCTACAAAACTGATGAGATTAGTTGTAGTCTGCCAGCAATTGATAGGTTTCTGTTTTGCTAGGCATTTATTTTGGATCTATAGCTCTCAAGTAGGGGTATACAATCAACATACATTGGCTTGTTTGTTGTGATGCGTACCTCTAAATATTTGAATGGAGGAGATTGAACATTAAGCCTTGTTAGTATGCTAATTTCATCCCTTTCTGAATGTCAAAGGAGATATAGACACAACTTTTGAAGAAACTGGCTTTCAATCCTGACAACCTGGTGAACTCTTTTAGGGTTCTCATGATGAGTGTTAGAGAGTAAGCATCAACTCCACAAAAAAGCATAAGATCATCAGCAAATGCTAAATGATTTAACTCCATATCCTTGCATTTATGGTGGTACTTGAACATGGGATTTTCAGCAGTGAGAGTATGCAACAACCTGGAGAGAACTTCAATAGCTAGAGAGAATAGGTAAGGGGTAAGGGGGTCCCTCTGCCTAATTCCTTTATAGCTTTTGAAGTAATTTGTTGGATTTCCATTGATAAGGATGATGAAGTTAACTAAGTCAATGCATTCCTATATCCAATGGGCAAATTACTGAGGAAAATCAAAAGCTTGAAGGCATTTGATGATGAATTCCACTAGATTTCTTCATTCAATATTGATCTCCTTTTTATAGGAAAGCTTATCATAGTACAAGAGCTACTAATTAAAAAGAGTCCTAATATACAAAGCTTATCCTTATCCTTTAGGAGTCCCATAATCCTAACAATTAGAAAATAAATTGGACTTTAACAGAAAAAAAATATCAAATTCCTAATGCCAAGTAAGAATACTATGTTTAGTCTAAAATAAATAAACGGACTGCCAAATCAATCAGTCTTGCATTTCTTGTATCTTTTATGATATCTCTAACCCATAAAGGCATCATCCACATCAAGGATCTAAAAGCTTAACTATTAACTCAAGTTTTGGTTTCAACTCCTTTAAGAACTTTATGAGGTAATCCTCAAAGATTGATAACTTGTTGGAATATTTGTCGAAAGGGGTGTAGTACTCTTGTACCATCCCATCCTATCAGAGCTCCATGAAGTCCCCTACTAAATCTTCAAGAATCTCCTCATCAAACCTCTCCTAGGTACTGTTACAAACTCCTTCCATCTCATGTTTTCTTACCCAAGTCTATTCTTCATCACCAGTTGATACCATTATTTGATGCAAAAGAACTTAAAAGTCTATAAGAGAAATAAATGAGGAAAGATTAATCAATCACAAGCTTTAATTTGGCGGAACGAGGATTGAGAATTGAATTGACATTAAAGACAAAGGCTGAAATTCAGATTGTATTAGGATTCCTTATTAGATAGGAAATAGCAGTATCATGTTATTCTTATTTAGACGTGTTATCCTACTTGTATAGGAGTTACAAAATTTCTATTATAATAGGATTTAAATTAGAAATTCTTTCCCTTCTAGAATAAGGGTTCTAAGAACTCTATATATATGTGTACTCGGTCTTTCATTAATAAGAAGCAATTTTAAATTTTTCTACAAACTTGAGTTTTCAACTAAAAGGTGTGATGCTTTCTTCTAAGAGTGATTCTTAGACCCTACAAGTGATTCTTAGTTTTCTACTATCCATTCTTTGTGTTCTTCAGTAAATTCCAACAACTCTAACCTAAATTCTAGCCCTCTCACACCTACATTCTAGCCATCTCAAACCTATATTCCAGCCATATTAGATCCTAAAATCCTAAACCTAAATTTTCAGCGATCAAACCTTAAAATTCTAGCTATACAAAATTTGAAAATTTTGCATTCCTAGCCAAATTTCAAAGCTGATATTCTAGCAGCCTAATATCAGTCAGACTTCCTAATTATGTGTTTTTAGCTACTAGTTAATAATTCTTCTATTTGTCCTAAATCACTCTTGGGCAGAGACTTCTAAGTGCATTGTGACTATCCCTACTTTAAGGGTTTCTAGCCTATGATCAAGAGTAAAAAATTGCTCAAACTTGTAGATCCATCCTTTCACTACAATGCCTTCGAGTGTGGGGAAATCAATTTTGCTAAATCTTGTTGGAACAGTATATCCCTCATGCTAAGTCAAGCTTTTCACGATGGGTTCCTCCTTTCCCACTTGAGGCTCTTCTTTAGGTCCTCCAAACTTCTGCATGAATTTTGGAGCATGGATTTCAAGTCCCCCAACTCTTTTACTTTCTTGTCAATTTTTGGTTTGATTTTCTCTAGAAGGACATTCACTCCTCCTCCAATTCTCCAACGCCCAACGACCAACGCCCAACGCCCAACGCCCAACGCCCAACGCCCATTGGTCCTTCTACCATTATTGGTGTTCAAGGTTCATCGACTCTAATATCAAAATTGCAACCAAAATGTAGGTGATAGAGAGTGAGTGCAAAGAAAGACAATGTCAAAGGTTGGCAGTAGGAGAGAGAGAAAAGACGAGAGAGAGAGACAGAGAGAGAATAAGAACAATATCATTTTTGTCTAATTTTCTTTGTTATAACCACACATACATATATAGAAATTGTCTTTCCTTAACACATAGTGAAAGCTCTCATCAATTAGTCACATAACATCATCTCACTTAAATTGCTAGGACTATACGACATTGTTTTTTATTTAAAACTTATGATCGTTGCTTCTTGTGTCCTTAATTCTTCTGCAAGAGTTTAACTTTGAAGGTTCTTGTAGTTTGATAGTTTATGAAACAGGTTAAATGAATAAATTATATGAATCATAAAATTATTAGGACTTTCAAAAATAAATACTCATCCCAAAGACGTCACTACACCCCATCTACAAAATTAAAGACAACTTAAAATGAAAATAATTTATATTATGGACCTTAGTAAGCCTAATACATTTATCACATATATTTACCTTTTTTTAATCATATCTTTGCTAGAAAGTTCTATTTTCATCTTTCCATATCATAATCACCTCAATGATCTTAGGCAAAGAAACAATAATACATGAAAGAACAATTGCTCTAAAATTTACTGAAAGGATGAGAATAACAGGAATCTATTAACGTGACTGCAAACCTTATTTGGTACTAATCCTGATGCTTTCATTTCTTGAACCAACTCATCAGCCTTCTCATAGTTTCCACTAGAAGAATAAGCATTAAGTAAGGAGCTAAAATGGAATGTATTAGGCAAATGACCTTCATCCTTCATTTGGTTAAAGTATTTATGTGCCTCTTCACATTGATGATTTGAAGCACATATTGCCAAAAGGGTCCCATACATCACACTGTCCATCCGCAATCCTTCATAGTTTAGTTCTTGGACCAAGTCCAATCCCTTAGAGTACCCCTGTTTGGCTTTAATGCAACCTGCAAGTAGCTAAGGATCACAAAAGGTGATAATTATAAAAGAGAAGACATTGATAAATATATTTAATGGTTGAAAAACTTCCTACTTATCATAAAATAAAAATTTTGATTATAACTTGTATTAGGCATAAATGATCAACTATATTCAGAAGCCTTTCCAAAAAAAAAATTAAAGAGCTATGATTGTGGACTTAACCATAATAGATTTTCAAACTATTGGTATGAAATCATTTTAACTTGAATGACATAACAAACAGGAAAATACAAATAACAGAATATAAAAGATATTAAGTGTTTTAAGAGCATAACATTGTTGCATGGCATGTAAAAGAGCCAAAAAGTGTATAAACAATAGCACTTTCATTGAAGGTGGAAAAAAATCTAAACAAGATTCCCCAAATACAAAGTACAAGTAGGAAGAGTTTGCTTTATGATAAAACAAGGAACTAGGATACAATAGAAACAAATCACAAGGCATGAATATGTTTTTGAAAGTTTATTTTCCAATCTTTGATCCTTGAATGAATAGAAAATGAAGAAGCATGAATATCGTAAAAAAAATGAGAACTCTTCCATTGCCAAAAAAATTAGGACAAAGTTGCCAAGTAAAATGAACAACTTTCACATATGAAAAATATTGCAACCAAATTATCATCAGTCAACATAAAATAGTTACAACTAATGGTGACCTAATGGTAGGGAAATCATAATAATCGTAATGAGCTGAATTCACATACTATACTATATGTGATAGAATCAGGTGTTAGACCAATGCGCTTCATCTCATAAAACAACTTGATGCTCGAATCAAACTTGCCATTCTTGATGAGGCAACTAAGAAGAGAATTACAGACAAAGACATTGGCTTTCATGGATTCATCTGCAATACTATGATAGATTTCTAGTGCCTTTATAGGGTTAAGTCTTATGCCCAAGATCTTGAAATAGCTGCTGTATGATGAAGCACTAATTTTGTTATGCTCCCTCATCCAATTAAAGAGCTGTAATGATAACAAATAAACCAAGACAAGAATGTTGTTAGCTAGAAAGGAAATAAATAACAGTTGCCTAATTTAGGCTTGTCGTGCAATAAAGGGGCCAATAAATGACTGACATAATGAAAATAAGTTGAATGCTAACATTATGTTATAGATTGTAACATAGACACATGTGTCTACAACTTAGTTGACAGATGAGTTGAACATATTCATATTACCATCAATTTCTTGACTAAAATTTAGAGATAACAACCAACTGCATTACAAATTAATTTTTAAAAGAGCAAGTATCTACCATCACATAGAAATTTAAGGAGAAAGATTGTCTTCTCTTAAAGATTGCCTTTCATCCATTACTCTAGAAAGTCTTTACAAATGAGTTTGGAAGTATAGAGCCAATTATCTTCAGCAAAACTCAATCAAAACATTTGGTATGGAATAAGAATGATATTCCAGATAACTTTTCATTCAGATAGTCAAATAATCAAACCCCAACTGGAGCTCATAATAAAATAACTATTTGAGAACAAAATAAACTTGCAAAAGCTCAAAACCAAAACAAAAAAAAATGGAAAACAACTTTTAAATAAAATTAAAAATAATTGCACACAGCTATAAAAATCTGAATAATAGAAACACGAGAAACATATAGATGTAAACAAATCAATAGTGAATATAGTTGGCATATCCAAGCAAATTATTGCAATTCTTCAATAGTGTTACCTGAGAAAGATCCCGCCATCTATTTTCTTTACCAAAATTCCGTAGGAGGGTATTCAAATCTTGCACCTTCAGTGAATCACCTAACCTATAAAGTGATCATGTTTCACTCATTAATCTATCATTAAATAAGTAGGTTAAACTGGAATTAATCCATGAAAAGTAGTGACAACTTGGATTGGTGCTAAGCATAGAAATTACACAACAATCATGGCCTCAATACCATCAGAATCTTTCACAAGTCTTATTTCCTAAAGTATGACTCCAAAATAAGAACATTAAGGTAGAGCTGAACTAAAATTTTAAACATATTGACGTAATCTAAAATGACTGACTATAAATAACTAAATGAAATGAGTTACAGATAGTTCTAGATCTATAGTCAACAACAGAAATATGTAAATCATGCAAATCAAGAAAAAAGGAAGAAGACTTATTCACAATTAGAAGTCTTATGCACAGAATCAATAATAACAATTTCCTATCATATAGTAACTAATTTGCTCTATTATTCACTTGTGTTTGAGGATTTATCCTATGAGAACTGCAGAATTGTAACAAGAGTGAAAAAGATTTTGAGCCAATAATAACCATCTTCTTTCGTCAAAAGGGTTTTGAGAGGTTACTGGAAGAATCTTGCCACCAGATACATAACTTGACAAGTGATTCATTTAAGGCTGTAGCCATAGGATGATTATGAAGCCAAAAGTCAAATACTAAACCACCTACTGTGCAACAATTTAGAGACTCGATCCACATTTAGGTCAATTTGCATTCTACATCGTCTAGATGAAACAACCAAAGAAGACTTTGAAGTTTTAGGGACACTTTAGCGATTGTCCAAAAAAGGAAATCCATACCATTAACCCACTGAGCCATCATGTGACTTCAGATGACACATAGTAATCAGCCCACCAAATACGGACGGCAAACCCAGAAAATCACACAAACGGAAAAAAACGTCATAACCAAGAATCCAAAGCTTCAAAATTCAACCGACAGGACCAGACGGCACACGGACTACTCATTGCATCATTATTAATAAGAGCACAATTAAACTTGACAAAAAAATTTATCTAACACATAAACAAAACGATAGCAAAAAAGTAAGGATATGGAAAGAACCTCTGAAGAGCAAAAGCTAGGTGAGAGGATCGTTGAACTTCAAGAATGGCACTTTGTCTTGAAAAATAGGACTTTGAATGTCGTTTCGGCAACTGGGTGGTGACGAGAGGTTCATTAAGAAGTAGAATTGGTGGTCTGGCAGCAAAGTTGCGCCGACGTTTCTTGGCCAAAAATGGTGGGGAAGAGCGTACGAGAAGGTAATTCAAGGTAGTAAAAGCCACCGTGACCTCCATTTTCAGCTTAGGAGACGCACACTGTACATATATGTATGTTCGTATAGATATAATTATATGTGCAAGGAAGGTGTGTCCGTATAGGTATAATTACATGTGCAAGGAAAGTGAAAAGTATAGCAAAGGAGGTTAGAGAAGAAGGTCAAGGACGTACGAGGGAGGATGAAGCACCAATTACGGCCCTCAAATCTTCTGTCCTATTTTTCATGTACCTATCATGTCTCATTTAATCTCAACCATTCAATAAATAGTTGAGATTGAATAGGACAGAGTAGGTACATGAAAAATGAGACAGAGGCACATAAATAAATAGTTGAGATTGAATGAAACAGAATAGGTACATGAAAAATGGGACAGAAGATTTGAGGGCCGTAATAGGTGCTTCATCCTCCTCCTACGTCCTTGAAAAATGTGTACATAAATAAATGGTTGAGATTGAATAAAATAAGGTAGGTACATGAAAAATGGGACAGAGGATCACGTCCCCCTATTACGTTATTACTGTGCGTAAATTTTAGAGGATAAGGTTTAGGCCCTTGCAAAGGCATCAGATTATGTGTAACCTGCCCTAAAATAAAGTCATTTTAGATTAGTTTATACATAAGATTAGTTAAATAAAAATAGGGTTGAAATAAGTTAATTAGTACAAAAGATTCCAAACCTTTACAAAAGACATCACACAATTCCGTTTCAAACATTTTTCTTCCTCCAAAAATTTAATTCTCTATTAAATGCATCAAATAAAGCAGTCATTTCTAACATTAATGTTCAAAATAAGCAAATAACCTGTTCTTCCAACATTATAATTATAACTTCATTTGCTTGTAAATATGGCATTGAAAAGGTGTGATTGCAAGAATAGTTCATTTATTCATATGATAATTGAAAACAAATAGTTTGACAAAAGGATGAGATTGATTTGATTTACCAACACATTTGTGAGTGATTAAGGAATTTAGGGAAAATGGATTTAGGGCATTAAATTAATAGGTCAATGCTACTTAAGGGAGGAATTCATCCTTTTGATTTGAAAATAAAATGAATATTTTGATTTAAGACGGAAAAAAGACAGACATATGATTCAAAATCATAATTATTTAAGTTGGAAAAGACAAACCTATAAATAAATTTGAGATTAGCTTAAAGATGAAAGGACTTTAACAAAAAGGGCATAGATTTTGAAATTAAACTTTCTCGAAGAGGATGAACTTCATTATAAATTTTGACTTGAGAAAAAATAATGGATTTTATTTTAACAAAAATGAGTTTGATCTAATGCTAAATAAAACGAACTTCTATTTATAAAAAGAAATACCTTTTAACTCTAAAAATAAGGGTGAATTTTATTATGAATAAAAGGTAACTGAAAATGTTAGATTTCAACATGCACTTAAAAGGATGCCAATTGTTTAGGACTTTCCAAAGTCTTTATAGACTTGACTTTGAATAAAGGCTTAAATTGGTGTACTAGCTTGACTTAACATGAATCTAGATGGAGCTTACCAAACACATTGTTCAAGCTAATGAGTTCAATTAGTTATTGTTATCTGAGATCAATAGGTCCACTTTTATTGAAAACACCATGTCTTTAGATTTTATTTAATAATCATCTATTCTTTTCAGGAAAAGGCAAATATCTTATCATAAATATCTTCTTAATACTCAATTAGATTACCTTTTATCAAGTTTAGTTGGAGTGTCATTTTGACCTTTCTATGTGAAGGCAAATATTTTGTCATGAACTTTCCCTAATTACTTAGTTATATCACAACTCAAAACTGGCTAACAACTTTATTGTTAACCCCAATTTTTGAAAAAGGGCCAGCAAAATAGGAAATTTATTTAACACATTTATTCAACTTTATATATATGTATATACTAACCTACATCATTTCTTCCTAGTCAATCCATTTCTATAAAAAGCTATTAATGATGCCTACCAAATTAAATTCATTCACTCATAAGTGCATCCAAACAAGTGTTATAAAATGAAAGAATAGGTACAATATTCTAATTAATATGGATGTTCGCCTAAAAAACACTCAAAACAAAAATTTCACAAGCTAATGTTTCTTCACAATTTAAATGATCATGTTCATAACTAAGATAATTCCTTTCAATTTCATACCATTGACATATTCATATAAATAGATAATGAAAAATTATGCAACAATTACACATAATGCAAAAAAAAAAACAAAGTACGTATGCAAAATCACACAATTAATATGCAATTACATTTACGTCCTCACACTTGAACAACACATTATTCTCAATATAAAAAATGATATACAATGAAACAAACACACATGACTAATGTAACAAACAAAAAATAACAAAATAATAAAAGATAAAGGCAATAATACTTATGGGGATTGTGCTGGTGATGATGTCAGAGAAGGAATTTAGACGCCTTGTACACAAAATATTTCAATAATTTCTTTGTCTGGCACACTGTTGTTGCACTACCTGCTTCATCTGTGCTACCATGGCATCCATTCTTCCCTCTAGCTTTTTGTTTTCTTCCATCAGTATAACTAATTTAAAAACCACAAAAATGATGCAACAAATATATAAGAAATTACAAAAACCTATATAAATAATAACATGTTAATTCTAAGGTCACTACCTTGACATTACATTTTAGTTTTTCAATCAAAAAGTGGTGGAAGCTTCTTAAAGACTTTCATTTGGGCTTCATCCACGTCTATACATTTTCATGATATTTTATGTCCCAAAAATACACCCTTGCACACCAATCTCTTTCTTTATTCCCGTTCATCTTGTTAATAGGTGGAGTGTGACCCTCACCTGGTAAGGTATAGTTAAGGTATGTGAGTAAAGGTTTTAACTCTATAATGGGAGGTTTTTCAGTGGAGGGCAACATTGGTGCTTTCTTCTTTAATAATATTTCCTAATTTGATTTGTCACCCAACACCTCTTCCTCTAGCTCTTCATCATTTTCGCATCTTTAAGATCACCATCTTCTTTATGGTTCTCTGCTTGCTCTTTTACACATTCATCAACTATATCAATTTTCGTATACGTGTTGCCATCTTTTAGATTCTTCAGCACTTTATTTGGTTTCCCTTCATGCATATCCGCCAAGGCTATTCTTGTATTTATAAATGGTCTACCAAGAATTAATGGATAGTTTTCATCCTCTTCAAAATCTAACACTATGAAATCCACATGAATAATAAACTTGACCACTTTAACTAGCACATCCTCCACAAGCCCAAAAGCTTTCTTTATAGATTGATCTGCCAACTGAATAAGTATAAATGTTGGCTTCACATCTCCTAGCCCAATTTCTTTAAATTGCCAAAGGTTGATTGTTATTTACTCCTCTTTGATGTCCATAGATAGCTATTGTTTGCCATCTCCTCCAATAGGTCATGTGCAATATCAATTGTCTTCCTTATTAATGAACCCCTAGCTACTACATCAATGGTACCTCTAATGGTTAGATTTACTCCATTATGGAAAGTTTACAAAAGGAGTTCCTTAAGTAAGTTACGGTATGGGCAGCTCCATCACAACTCCTTGAATATTTCCTATGCTTTATACAACTATTCCCCTTCACTTTGTTGGAAATTTGTTATATCCTTTATGATCTTTATAGTCTTTGTTAAGGGGAAGTACTTAGCTGAAAAGGCTTGTACCAGTTGCTCCCATATTGTCACATTCTCTAGGCTAAGAGAATTTAACCACGCCTTAGCTTAATCTTTAAGCATGAATGGGAATAATCATATCTTGGTTGCAACTTATGATAACCCATTATACCTAAACGTGTTGCATATCTCCAAAAAATTGGCCAAATTAGCATTAAGCTCGTCATTGCTAGTTAATAAAACTAGAAATTAGTTTGTAACATATTTAGTAGAGCTAGTTTAATCTCAAAAGTATCTGTCTGCAATGGTGGTCTTATGATCCCTTGTTGATTAGATTTGAACCCTAAACTTATAAAGTCTATGAGGTTCTTTACTGACCTCCTTGGTGATCTCCTGCCATTATTTTCTCTATAGCTTCTTAAGGTCTTGCCTTTCAAATCTCTCTCTCTAGCTTAGTGATGTCAAAAACTTATATATCTAAAAGTTTGCTTGAACTCCTAGTTTCTCTTATGTTTATGCACCTGCAACTACACAAGAAAACTGTTAAAATCCATAAATTAAATTAGCTCAAACTGCACTAGATGCTAACTTATCAATCCTTAGCAACGACACAAAAAACTTGTTAAAGTTTAATTTAAACTTATTTATACCGTAACTATATGGATCATATCTTATAGTATAAAAAGTGTCATTCCTATAAGAACTATATTATTCACCTACAAATTCTTGTGAAACTTTGTTTAAGGTCAATAATATGATAAAATAATAATAAAATAAACTAAACTAAAGAAAATTGATAATAATTAAAGCAATAGTAAATTTGTTAATTGATTAATGATGACAACTTAGGAATTAATTTTATCCTTTTTTCTTTTCACTTCACCTTATTGATTTAATAGTTAATATATGTATTTAAATCAAATCACTTGGATATGAATGGAGCAAGTTAGTGTGTTGGATCTTTTTGAGTGATTGATGTTTTTAGCTAACTTAAGTTCATGAAATTTCATACTATTGTACCATTGTTTTGTTATTGCATGATTGTGTGATTTTATGTTTTATGTTTGTTTTAGTTTTGCTTTAGGTTAAGCAAATATTTAAGAGTTGGGAAATCAAAAACTTGTTAAAGTTTAATTTAAACTTATATATACTGAAAGTATATGAATTGTATCTTATAGTATAAAAAGTATCATTCCCATGATGATTATATTAGTCACCTAAAAATTCTTGTAACACTTTGTTTAAGGTAAACAATATGATAAAATAATGAGAAAATAAACTCAACAAAAAAATTGATAATTGAACAATTAAACAAGCAATAGTAAATTTGTTGATTAATCATTGATGAAAACTTAGGAATTACCTCTCCCCTTGTTTAGTTTCATTTCTCCTTCTTGATTTAATAATACATGACCCTATATATCTAATAGTTATGATTTCCCTCTCTCAAAATCTAACCAAATAATCCCAATTAAAATAAATAATAGTTGAATTGTGACCTCTTGTTCTATCAGAACTCTTCCTAACTATCTAATTAGATTTGAATCTATCCTAAGGGTAACTAGTAAACAATTAAGAACTCTCTTCAATTGCCTACTAATATGATATTTATAGGTCTATGATGGTAACAAATCTTATTGCATAACATAGAATAGATAATTCAATCTAATGTCTTGACTCGTATCAAATAAAAAATTATAAACACCACAAGGTATATCTCTATTAAATCAAGAATGCAAAGTTTAACAAACAGTTTAAAAGTAATCCCTAAAATAAGTTTAGCAATTTATAACTGAAACCATATAACCCAAATTATTCATCATTAACATTCAATAATAATAAGGAAAGAAAAGAAAAGATAGAAGGTTGAATTCTTAATGTTTTCTTTTCTTTGTCATTGAACTAGAAAAGTGTGCAGCTTTTGTTCTTCAAGGTTCTCTCTCTTTGATTCCTTTTTCGGTGTTTTCCAACCACCGCTTTTAATGTTTTTCTTTTCCTTTAGTACATCTTGATTCTTCTAAGGTTCTTTCCAAGGTTTCCACACTTTTTTTCCAAATATAGTCTCGGATCATAAAAATTATAAAATCTTACGACCAGTAATTTTGCACTTAACTCTCTAATGTGCATCTTGTATGACTGTATATGGTGCACGATTGTGACTACTTCCTTTTTCTAGTTTCTTCTACATCTTTTTTTAAAATTTCCTATTTTCACTTATCATTAAAACATATTAAATATCCCCTAAAGCAAGCATGAAGATCACATTCTTGGCCTAATCGACAATAATCAAACAAAACACACAAAACACTAACAAAGATATAAATCCAAGTCTTAAGTGTATGATTAACACCTAAGAAAACATTTAAAAACACTCTTTAAAACCTATAAAACACATTTATCAAGCTAGTTTAGGAACCAATAGTAGGATGCTTTCCTAGAGAGAGCCCATATGTTTATACCTTTTAGGAAATAACTATGTAACGATCTCACCCATAAAGGGTTTTTATTATATATAACTCTTCAAAGTCTGTTCACTATAATAATTTGGTTTATTATCTTTCATACAAAGAACTTGTAAGCCTTCCTCTTCCTTTGGATTACAAATATTTGACCATTTCACCTTTGATAACCCCCATTACTAGTCTAGTTACCTTACAAGAAATTCCTCATCATTCTTTCAATAGTTATAAGTTGGAGAGAAAGATGTGTGAGATTCAATATATATGTAAGGAACTAATTACAACCTTGATTAATTGGAGTTTCCCACGATAAGATAAATCCTTATTTGTCTAAGAATCTAATCTCCTTTTTATTTTCTCCACTATGTATGGACATTCACTAAAATTCAATCTTCTGGTAGTGATTGGTAGCCCCATATGCAATTTAGGTGGAAATTTCCTAATCATTCTAGTTAATCACTACAAAAAAATTACAAATTATCGATAAAAATTATCGACAACAAAAATACCGTAGTCAGTTAGAGATAAAAAAATCAATTTTTTTCAGTAACATTGCTAGAAAATTTTCATTTTGGGCGGAAAAATATCCGTCGATAAAGGTGGAGGGAAATTATCCTGGTAATTTTTCCAACGGAATAAAGTGATGGAAGAGTGATATTTGTCGATAAATTAGGCAGGAATGCTTGGCGGTCTAAACAAGCATTGGGATGTACTGATAGGACTGAATTTCGTTGGTGATTTGCCTATCGAATAATGATTCCATAGGTAAAATTAAAACCTAAAAGTCATCGTTAGCTTCGGCTTCAACATTTTTAATAAAATGAAAATGACATCATTTAGGTTAACAATAGATGACATCGTTTTTGTTAAAAATTAAACCTACCAATGAACCCCACCCCCTCCTCCATCCTCATTTTCTACTCTGTCTTTTCTTCGTTTTCTCCTTTGTAATTATCATTGTCCGTGGTTCTTCGTTGTCCACTATCCGTGCTTCAGTTTCATTACTGTCTACCCTTCTCTGCGTCCATCTTCTTCCATTGCATGCCATCGTCGTCATCTTCGTTTAATCATCGGTTGAGGTAAATGGTTCGTCTTTGATTGTTTTTTACGACGTCATTGGGTTTTATTTTTTATTGGGTTTTGTATACTGCTTTGATTGTATGGGTTTTTGTTTCTAGTTTGATTGTATGGGTAATCATTGATTTTTGTTTTTTACTGGGATGAGGTGTTGGTTTAATCATCGATTGAGGTAAAAATCCCATACAGTGATATTTTTGTAATGCATTATGCTTTCTTTACTAGTGATAAGAGAAAAATAATAAAGGTGGAGAAGAACTAGAGTAACAGTAATAATGTAACAAATTGGGTATTACAAAAGGTGAATCAAACATATTATATATTAATTATGTTGATTATTTGCTATGACAAAATTTACATAAATAAAATCTTGATGGTACTTGTATAAATATTATCTAAGGTAGACAACTTATAAAAACACTACAATATAATTATCAAAATATATTAGAGATATTAAATAATTATAAAGATGTAATTAAAAATGTTGTAAGTTTGACTTAATATAATTGTAAAATTCAATTGATAAAGTGGAAACCGTAGAAATTTTACATAATAAAAATGCCATAAATTGATATTTTTGTAATGCATTATGAAGGTACCAAATACTTATTACCGGTGATAAAAGAAAGAAATCCAAATTAGCAAAGTCCAAATGGAAATACATATACTATAGAAAGAACTTTTTAAGTTTTTATAAGTCAAGTGAAAAGCAAAAATGATCACAAAAAATGATTAATAACTTATTAAGTTTTTATAAGTCAAGTGAAAAGCATAGATGATTACAAAATCATATTTTGCACATAAATGATTTTTCTGTATTGAGATGTAATCTAATTTTGTACATAATGTAATTAGCTATTACCTATATGGGATTGCTTCATTTATATGTATTCAAGGTATAAATTAGGGAATTTACTACATCTTAAAAGGAATAAGACTTAATATTTTAAAGACTTAGCAATTCATGCACATGATACAGAGTTAATATTATTATAGTTAGTCAAAAAATGTTACCAATTCAAAAGCCTAAGAAAAATAAAGAAAAAAATGTACAAAGGGCATAAATCTTCTTCAAATGAAAATAAACAAGTCATGATAATAAACAAGGCATTGTTTAAGTCCACTCTAAAAAGTAAAGTGAAGCAAGAAATAATGGTAACATCTTTAGTGAAAAAGGAGGAAGAAATAATTCATTAATGGATAGAGAGATGTTAGATAACCTTTTAGAAGCTAAACTCATTGATTTTCCTTAGATGAAAAAAATAAGAGGAGGCAAATAAGGAGGATGATTCAAAGTACTACAAATATTATCAATTAGGAAAAAAACAAGAGGAGGCAAATAAGGAGAAAGATTCAAAGTACTACAAATACTATCAATTGGTCATTCATCCTATTAAATAATACTTTGTCTTTAAGGACAAAATTATGGAGTTACAAAGAAATGGAGTAGTTTCCTTTAAGAATGAAGCTATAACATTCAATTTGAAAATTATTATATAGTAAAAATGGCATCCATTTATATGACTTCAACTATGGCATTAAGATTGATCAGGTGTTGGTTATGTGTAACTTTTAATAAATAACCCTCAATAATCTGCAAGTGCACAGTTCGTTAGCATAGTACCTAAGTTGTCGATCCCAAAGAAGGGATAATCTAATCTTAAAATCTAAGACCAAAAACAAATAACATAAACTTAAAATGTACAAAACTAAAAACGAGAATTTAATTCAATCAATCAAATTAATAATCGAACACGAAAATATTAATTATTCAGTAGTTGCAACACACACCCAAGAATCAACCTAAGGAAATTACTAATAAAGAGGGAGGGAATTTTACTTATCCTTAATGCTAACCTAATTGATTATGAATTATCGAATTGTTGGTTCTAGATGATCATAGGGTTAATTACACTCTCTCAAGTTATAACTATTAACCCTAAATCATAAACCCTAATTGGATTATGGAAGTTGCAATCTCTTAATTAACAACCTATCCAAAACCCTAATTAGTTCTGAAGTTATCTATTAAACTATCGAAAACCTATGCAAGATCTCTCTTCGCACAATTTATCAATTTGATTCAATTCTTGTTCTATTAAATCACCTAACTCTCGTTAGCCCAATTTAATCATTTTTCATTCGATTCACCCTCTTAGTTTATTATCGAATTATGCACTCATAGAATTAAACCATAACAAATCCAATAACCACCTAAACAATTAGATTTCATTAATTCAAAGATAAAACTTTGCAGGTGAGTTTAGAACATCCTCATCATTCAAGATCCTATCATTAACTATTCAATCCAATTCTACACAATAATAAAACTGAAAATAAATAGGAAATACAATATGAACAGATGATGGGAGGTAGCAACGTTGGGAAACTCCTGATTCGGGAAGTACATTGAGTCAACTTCTTCTCCTCTTCTCTCTTTCTTCTTCTCTTCCTCTATCTCTTGATGAATTCTCTCTAGGGTTTTTTTAAGGTGGCTAATGCAAAAGCTCTCTTTGCCTCTTTTTCTTGTTCTTCAAATATCCTTTTGTGTTCTGAGTAGCCTTAGGTTTTTTCATGGTCCAAAAGGTCTGAAAAATCCCTCAAAACTTGACATTTTTTAGTGTCTGCGTGTTTGCCTGATGTAGACTACAATCGTGGGCACATTCGAGCCTTCTGTCACGATCGTGGCATACAGGCCACAATTGTGGCATTTCTTATGCTTCCGTCATGATCGTGGCATTCAGGCCATAATCGTAGGCTAACTCTAGTGCTTCTGTCACGATCGTATGGCATGTTATTTCAACCCAAATGTCTTTTAAACTTCTCCATTCTTCAATGTTGACCCTAAAACACTAGCAAACACATCAAGGTACCTTAAAAATATAATAATTAAGCTTAAAGACTTGTACTAACCCATAAAACACTTAAAACATAAATAATTAACAAAGTAACAAAATACTAACCTAAACACATACTAAACGATTAAATTCACAATTAAATACATATCAAACTAAGCCCTAAAACACAATGCAATTTACACTTTTCAACATCATCACGCTTAAACGTTTGCTTATCCTCAAGCAAACAAAACAAACAAACACCAAAATATCACGCAGCACATAATGCAATAATGAGACAATGGCTTCAATTTCATGAAATAAATTGAACTTAAAACACAATCATTTAAGTTATTCCAAATTATTAACATGCAAAATCCACATCTAGGAGCTCTAGACAAAACAGAAATATTAATCAAGACCCAAATGTCAAGTTATTCAATCTTTTCAATTGTACATACAAATTAATAATTCTTTGGTCATTCAAACTCTGTAACTACTCCTAAGTACGTTTTCATGAAAAGTCAAGCTATTTGCAAGTTTGATAGGTTTTATTAAAAAGAACTTTTTATTTAATTTTTTTGGACATGGACCTAGTCTTTTATTCGGAGGCAAACATTGGTGATGAATGTCGATCTAGTTACTTGACTAGGTGATGTTTTTATTAAGCTGCTTGGTTGGAACATCATTATAGCCTTTTGACGCGAAGGCATACATTTATGATATGTGTCAATCTGATTACTTGGCTACGTCACGTTCTCAACTGGCTACTAGCTTTATTCATAACTCGAAGGCCAGCAAAATAGTTTTTTATTTAAAATTAACAAACACAAATTTTTTATTACCTACCTTATTGCTTAAGCTACTCATTTTCATGAAAAAATACTAACAAAACTACTTAAGTTGAAAGACCTAAAATTATGAATGAACATGACAACTTATAGGGTGATAAGTTAACAACTTATAGGGTGATAAGCTAACACTAAATCCTAATTAACTTGCATATTTAGCTAAAGAACCTAAATTACTAATTTCTTAAGCTAATGACCTTTCACAACTTAATAGATTATGTTCAAACTTAAATCAATTTCAATTCATCTAAGCCATTGACACATTGACACAATTCACAATATGCAACCCAAAAAACTGTCATACAATATGCAAAATTCACAATTAAAGCAAAACACATAACCCTCCCCACACTTAAACAACACATTGTCCTCAATATAAGAAGGAGGCACATAATCACACATGGAAGGAGAATACGACGTATATCTCGGCTCTGACATCATTATGTTCGGCTCGTCTCCTTCATTCTTCTAGAGTTATCTGAAAGTCTATCTGTAATTACCTTGGTGTTTGTGGAGATTGTATCGAGTACTTTCTTCTAGCTCGGTTCATCTATGTCTTCTTCCTCTTCGGACTCCTCACTAGTCAAGTCCTCTTCTGCCTGTAGAGGCAAAGCTGTGCTCAAACTCATCTGAATAGCCTTGATCTTCACATGAGTCTTTTGGCTGATGTCCCAAAGTTCTATATTATGGGACTTAAGGATTTTAGCATGGCATAAATGATGGTGATTTAGAAAATACGAGAGGTGGATAATCAAACCACTACATTCCACACCATAATACTCAGCAATGGTGGAAACCAAGTACCCCATACCTAAATTGTTGCTCCTCTTATGTAGAGTTGCAACAATAGCATTCAACACATATGTCGAGGTGCACATTGGGATGTTGTAGTCTATGCATCACAACAGGAAAAGTTCCTTTGTTAAGTACCTGTTGGTTTCTGATTTATTAAAAACCATTTGACATATGAATTTATGCAATAATAAGTGCTCATGGGTTCTTATGATGTTGTTATGGTCATTTTTAGTGTCGAATCGCTCTAACTTAGTGAGCTCATTCCATTAGCGAGAAGCACAAAAATCACCATACTGATCGATAATGAAAGACTCAGGGAACTCGAAAATATCACACATGATTTTAATGTTCAACTTATAATTTTGTCCCCGCAACCTACACCACATTTTCTTAAGGTTACTAGGTTCGTAATAAAGGGAAGTGAAGAATTTGAGTGTGAGCTCTTAGTAGATAGGATACTGGAAGTGTATAAACTTCTCCCATTGAATTCTTTTTGCTAGATTCTCTACCCTATCCCGCAATTCTAACCTATCAAGCATATCAAAATCAAAATATTTAAGGACTACTATTTATTTAACATTAAGGGATTGGAAACGAATACCTTCCTCCTCTGTGTAGGTTAGGAAGGGTGCTTCAAAGTTTGCAGCCTTGTTCCTTCTCCCTCCGCCTGAGACTTAATTTCGTCCCAATGATTTATCATGCTTTGTTGATTGCTTGATGCACGAGATACTGGAATGTAAGTAGGTGAAGGTTAGAATAAAATGGAAATTTGGAATTTGTTTAACGAGAAGTGAGAGCGTTTAGAGGTTATAATCTTAGAGAGATAAAGTTAAAATGAAAGTGAGTGAAAAGTGAGATAAGAAATGAATATATAGGTGAATGAAGGGTAAAATGGTAAAGATTTAAACTGAAAATCACGTCGGACAAGTTTATCCAGCCGTAGGCCACGATCGCGGCTTGGAATGTTTTCACCAATTTCTGATTTTTTCTTCTTTTGTCCTTCTACACATTCTCGAGATCACTTCTTAACTCTTTATAGCTCTTTCACCTCTCTTTTGCTTACTTCCTCAATCATCATTAAAATTCATGCGAAGTCCTATGCCTTCCCGACCTTATTTGGAAATGAAATAACCTAACTACAAAATTCAAACTATCTAAAAATCAAAGGAAATAATATGGAATTAACAATCCATGGGTTGCCTCCCATGCAACACTTCTTTTAACAATAGTAGCTTGACGCTCTCAAGGTGGTTCAGATGAATAATGCAATGGTAGCCCAATCATCAATCTTACCATTTGCACATGAACTACCATGCCCTGGGTTCCGCCTTACTTCTGCTTCACCTTCCTTCACTTTCTCCTCTGTGATCATTTCTTTCTAAACGCATTTCCAGGGTCTATAATATCTTCCCATTGTCCTTAAGGTTTGGTTTCTTTTATGTTAGCTAGAAGTAAAGGAGAATTGTTATCATTCTTTGACACAATGAAGGTTATTTGATGCTTTCCGGCCCTTAGAGTTAGTTCACTCCCATCAGTGTCAATTATAGAGCGGGCAGTAACCAAGAGTGGTCGTCCAAGGACCATAGGGGTTTCCACATCTTCTGCAATGTCCAATACAAAAAAGTATGTGGGGAAGGTAAAACTATCAATCTGTACTTACACATCCTTAATAATCCTCTTTTATTGATGAACTGTTATGGTCACCGTCTTCATTAGTGTCCTTGTGGTTTCTAACTCTTCTAACCCCAATTTTTAACTAAAGGTATAGCGCATCATATTAATACTTACTCCTAAATCTGCAAATGCGTTGTCTATTTTGACTCCATTAATACTGCATGGAATGTAAAAATCCCTTGGGTCTTCTTTCTTTTGTGCTATATTCGGGTTTTCTTCCACTATGTGCTCCTTAACCTTCTTCTTGATTGATTCCCTTAATGTGAGCTTCGTTTGTAGTTGTTCCGTTATGTTCTCAACATTGTTGAATTCAAACTCCTTAGAATTCTTCGTTGCCTTACCTGAAATTAACTTTCATTGAGCTAAAATAGGGTACAAAAATTCAAGCCAAGGTTCCTTGATTGGCTTAATTATAAGCTCACTTGGAAGGAATTCCATAATTGCTTGTCTTTCTCCATTATCTCCATCGTTTTTCGCATGTTCGAGTTTCTTTTCCTAGGTCTAAGTAATGGCCATGATCCATTCCTTTGGTGTAACATCCCGTTTCCATACAAAGGGTTGAACCATAGAAACTGGTACACGTAAGATCAATAGGAGAAATTAGGAAAACACATCTCATACTCATGCATTATATAATATACATAAACACGTGAACAGTGCTTTTTGCACATAAAAAATGACTGTACATGCATTCATGACATTTCCCGGTATATTGCGAATATGATTGTTATAAAAAATTGTGATTTGTTTGTGTAAAAATTTAATTGGAGAGGGTTAATGAGGTTTGAGAATTTTAGAGAATTTTAGAATTTTTTTTGGAAATTTTCGGGGAAGTTTTTCGGACTGGGAAAATGCCAAGCGACAGGCTGATTGTGTACCGGTAGTGGAACTGATTGTCCAATGGCACTGGAATTTTTGATAAATGATTGTAGGAGTTATTAAATTGAGCCATTGGAATTTTGGGGAAAATTGGACTAGAAATTGAATTTTAATTGGAAAGAAACTAAGTGAAGGCTTAGGCTTGTGACATGTGGCAAGTGACACATGTCACAAGCCTAACAAGCCACTTTTGGTTAATAAAAAGCTTGCTTTTTGCCTTCTTGGTCTTCATTCACGAAGCTTCTCCTTATAAAGTGATTGGTGTTTCAAAATGGAGAATTCTCCAACCTACGTAGCTCCTCTCCTCCTTCTTCTTCGATGATTTTTTTTCTACTTATATACCCACTTAAAAACTCATATATCTTACTTGCCTTCTCTTCTTTTACTCACCAAAAATCTAAACCT
>JAOTAY010000003.1:14504986-14524545 GCA_025629805.1 Erythroxylum baracoense | reverse complement strand
CAAAAGTAACTAGAAGAAAATTAAGTTATAAGTAAATACACTTGCTTTCTAGGGCACTATATTTACATAACTCCAACAGTGGGGTGAGAAATTAAACTTATAAATTATTATTTGAGCTTAGTGAATTTTCTTATTAGTTTGTTCTATAGTTTCATGCTCTACCTTCAAGGGTTTGTCACCTAAATTGCAGTGTTTACTTCTTTATTAAGTTTTTATTATTATACTGATATTTGCTGATTAAACTTAAAGATTATGTTGTTGCTACTCGTTGGTTGATCTTTTATAGAGTTATGTTTATTTTTCTCAATAGGTAATAGGTTCTATATAACAATATTAGAGGTCCATAAAATTATGTAAATAAGGTTACATAACAACATTAGACGTCCATAAAATTATGTAAATAAGGTTTCGAGTTTGAAAGACCAATTCCACTCCCTCTTTTGAATGCAGCAACAGCAATAACAACTCTTAGTATAAATCTCACTTACAAGCAGTGTTTGAGGAGATCCAGTAATATGTAACCTTACCTCTAGCTAATGATAATAAAATATGAAGTATGAGAACGGACAATCTTCAAACCACATACATGCTCTTCGCGTATAAAATATCAAAATGAAGAAAAAATTACATTATTATTTTTATTTTTATTTTTACGATTATTAATATCAATATTATCTAAGCATGCTTTAAACTATTTATCAATCTATGAGAATATTTTAAATAATGCTAGTCTTAATAGTTGTGAAGGTCCAAGCATTTAATAATTGTCACTTAAATAGTGGGACTAAGTTGCATAAAGAGCCGAAAGATGGGTCGTTAGGACCTGCTTTCCGCTCACGTGACAATGTGCTGCTATAGATTCTCTCTCAAAGTTGTGGGAGGATAGTGTCTGGCTCAAGAAACAGCTCATGCACGTCCTTATAATTTTCATAATTCCATCTTCTGCAAAACCAAGAAAAGCTGAAAAGTGGAGGAAATTGTAAGAATTTTCAAACAAACAACTACTATTCTTAAAAGCAATAAAGTGAAAAAGAGGTCTTTGTCTCTGGTTCGCGGGGAACAGAGATAGAGACTAGTAAAGAAAGGGAAAGTAGAGATCGGTATGCAAACTAAATCTAGAGGAAAGTATATGGTGGGAATCTTTTTCCGTCTTTCACTGTGCAAACGATCCCACCTCTCTTCGTCTGCTACTCCTCCTTTTCATGTTCTTCTTTTCCTTTTACCTTTCCTTTTTAGTTTATCAAGTTTCATCCTCTCTTCTCACATAGACAAAAAGAGACACATACAATCAGAAAACAAGCCAAATCAGATTTTCTGCTTCCTGGCTTAAGCTTATGAGTGTTTGTCTGTCTATGAGTTTGTCATGTGGGGATCATAGTTCTGTAATTTTCACACTTCATCTTTTTCAAGGGTAGTTCACTGCTTCTGTGTGAATCAGTAGCTAAATCAATAACAATGTTGAAACATATTTTTGTTTTATATATGCTTTCAGGATAAGAAAGAAAGTGAAGAGGATGAACCACTAATAGATGCTCAGACAAGAGAGAACAGACAAAACGGTTGTAATATGGAAGTATACCGTCATGGAGTGGAGTTGAATATTGAGTTCGAGCCAGTTGAACATCCAGTGGAACCACAAGATGAAGATCGCCCTGTCAAATGTCCAATTCCTCCTGCTTCTTCTGTTATCAACGTAAGAAACACCTCTATAACAGCTATTTGGTCTTATCTTCATGAGTAATTCCTTTCTTTAGTTTCTCATTACATCACAAAATCCTATATGTGTAATGAAAAATTTTTCTGGTTTCAGACCTCCTCCGAAGTAGAAATTTTGTAATCAACTTCTATGAAACAAAGCCTGTCTATTCTTTACTTTTTTAATTTTCTGACAACAGTGTTGAATTCTCATAAATGGGGAGACATTCTTGTATCCTTGCTGTTCAAGCTACGCCTTAGATGGTATTTCGCCTTCGTCTTTGTACGAGGATCAGAAAAAATAATATCGAAAGAAGAAAACTGTAGAGAGTCTGAGGATGTTTTTAGCCTCTTCCTTATAAAGATAACTGAATTCGTTTGGTGAAATCTGATGTACTAAGGAGTTTGATGAAGGATTTCTGTACCACATACTTTGCATTTCATGATTTAGATACCAAACGATACATACCCATTTGCTCATCCACAGCTTTGTACGAAGAGTGTGGAAAATGTCAGTCGGCATCTTTTCAAGGCCATGAAGACTTCTGTAATTTTTTAACTTCCTTCCAGAACAGATTTTTAATCAATGAAAATTACATTGTAGACAGATTAAGAAGATTTGCTTTTCTATTGCAACTCCACGAAACAGATATCAGCATAAAGGGATAAAACAGTTCACCATCTCTTTAAAAAGCAGCATCTCTAATGTAGAATCCTATGCTAAGTAAATCCTACATACTTTCTGAAGCATGTATCTCACTATTGCTAGTTTTGACAATAGCTAGCTGTTTCGTGATCTATTTGACTTCTCACATCTCAAAATTGTTTGCGGATCTGTTTCATTTTCATAGTTCTGGGATGAAAATTGATAGGGTGTCACACAGTCCCAAAAGCTAATAAGGTCATTTAATAGATAGTCATAATTAATCACGACATTTTGACAAGATCGTTCAAACCCATAACAATTGATAAATGCAGCAGATAGATACAATGGATGAATAACACGAAATGTTATGTGTGTGTGTGTGTGTGTATATGTATTATGAATATTTGTTCATTTCCACTGGCTGAAAACTTTGAATGCTACGTCTCTCTCGATGGCTTTGACTGATATTTTAATATCAAGCGTGTTCATTGTTGTTAGTTCCTTGGATTCCTCCTATTCCATTTAACTTGCATCCCACGAGGAAATATTGTTGTTTTAATCCCGGCCCGGAATAATCATCGAGAGATAGATCATCTAATCTTGTATCAAGGAACTCTTATTATTGGACTAGCAAGAGTGCTTTCTGACACTACGTATGATCCAACTTTGGTAAATACAGGATAAGAAAGTGCAGTTATGGTTAAAGCTAAGTCCTGCAAAAGACATTTAATAATTCAAAAATATGCACTAAGCCTTGCATTCAATAAGAGTAATATATAACCTGTTAAGGTGTGTCAAGTAATTCCATGCTCTCATAAAGCTACTTTTGCAGGATAAGAGAATGCAGGAAGAGAAGTATACAGAAAGCTTGAGGAATAAACACGAGATGCCATCAGAAAAAGTTATTTCAGTTGCGGAGCCTCCAGCACGAGCAGTGCGCAAAAGGCACCATAATCTTACTCAAGGAGATCTGACAGTCTCAAATTTAACAAGAATTCCTCCTCGTCGTAGCTTGCCAAGCCAAAAAATCACAATCTTTCAAATGCTACAACAATTGGATAAGTTTGAAAATTAACAAGCAGAATATTGTAAGTCTGTTTTTTATTCAAGTCCCAAACATATACTGTTAAGCCTCAATAGGCAAGTAAGAAAATTTGAGACCTGGCAGATGATTTGTTCTTATTATAATAGTTGCATTTTGGAACGTATAATTGTATAATATATAGTTGTAGAACATGCTTTCAATCTTTCCAAACTCTCAATTAAGTTCATCAAATTAGATTTTCCCTGATTGGAAACGACTTAATAACGACTTGCAAATTAGAGTTATTTAGTAAGGATATTCCGACACTCAAATCAATAAAAATTTCAATATCATTAATGATGTTAAATTTTATTGCATTGTCGCCTTGGCCATATAAGTGAGAGATGCATAACTAAACTATATAAATGTGGTAGTTTAGGGTCATTTGATTATGAATCATATAAAATATGTGAATTTTGCTAACAAAGTTACTATTTAAGGGAAAGGATGAACGAACTACTGAGCTATTGAACTTAATACATTCAGATGTATGTGGTTCAATGTCCATACATGCCAAAGATGTTTTCAAATACTTCATTATCTTTATTGATGATTATTCACGATATAGGTATGTATATCTTATGAGATACAAATATGAGGACTTTGAAAAGTTCAAAGAATTCATAAATGAAGTAGAGAAATAGTTGGGCAGAAGTATTAAAACACTTTGATCAAATCGAACACTTTGATCAAATCGAGTTGCTAAATACGTAAGCTAAAAGTTTCTAAATTATCTTAAAGATAATGGGATAGTATCCCATTGGACTCCACCTTACATGTTGCAGTACAATGGTGTGGCAGAAAGGAGAAACTGAACCTTGTTGGACATGGTGAGGCCAATAATGGGCTTAGCAAATTTACCAAAATCCTTTTGGGAAAATGCACTCGAGACTACTGTTTATATGTTAAACAAAGTTCCTTCAAAGTTAGTTGATGTTACTTCATATGAAATGTGGACTAATAAGAAACCTTATCTTTCTCATATGAAATTTTGCGGTTATCTGGCTTATATGAAGCAGATTCAGTCTGATAAGTTAAAAACTAAATCTGACAAGTGACTGTTCGTAGGATATCTTGAAGAAAGAAACAATAGGAAATCAATTCTATAATGCTTTGGAATTGTTTATTTCAAAGCATATTGTCTTTTTAGAGAGAGAGTTTCTTCTAAAAGAAGACAGTGGGAGAAAAATTTAACTTATGGAAGGTCAAGATGCTTAAACAGAAGCATATCAACTACCTAAACTTGAGATTATTGTTCATAATGATGAAACAATAGTTCAACCTTCTGACACCTAAGAAGTTCATAGTTCAAGTAGGACATGTCATGTTCCATAGAGATATAAATTTCTCGTAAGTGAACATAATGATGTATTGCTTATAGAAGATGATGATCCTATTACCTATGAAGAAGTTTTGAAGAGCAGAATTTGACAAATGGCTTTAAGCCATGAAATCCAAAATGGATTCCATATATGAAGACTAAGTATGGACTTTGGTTAGCCCACCCGAAGGAACAAAATCCATAGGGTGCAAATGGGTTTTCAAGAAGAAAACTAATATGGAGGGTAATGTAGTTACCTATAAAGCTAGGCTTATAGCTAAAGGTTATCATCAAAGATAAGAAGTTGACTATGACGAAACATTTAGCCTAGTTGCCATGCTTAAATCCATTAGGATACTCCTGGCCATTGCTGCTCATTATGATTATGAGATATGGCAAATGGATGTGAAAACAACTTTCCTTAATGGAAACCTAAGTGAGGATGTGTACATGACACAACTCGATGGTTTCATATCCAAAGATGGTGAAAAGTTATGCCAGCTTCAAAAATCCATTTATAAGTTAGAGCAAGCATCCAAGAGTTGGAATATCATATTTGATGAGTATATAAGAAGTTTAGTGAGAGTACAATTGTATTCCTTATATTGTATGAAGATGATATACTACTACTAGAAAATGATGCCTTAGCTTTACAATCAGTTAAGATTTGGTTGTTTGAAAATTTCTCCATGAAAGACCTTAGAGAAATAACTTATATTTTAGGGATAAGAATCTACATAGATAGATCTAAGAAGTTGCTTAGTCTTTCTCAGTCTACATACATAGACAAGATGCTAAAGAGGTTCAGCATAAAGTAGTCCAAGAGAGGTTAACTTCCTATGACTCATAAGATTACACTCTCGAAATCTATGTGTATAAATACACAAGATTAGAGGACTTGCTTAAATTTGATCCCTTATGCTTTGGCTATAGGATCAATCATGTATGTTATCTTATGTACGAGACCTGATGTATCATATGCTCTAAGTGTTACAAGCAGATACCAGTCGGATCCTAATGAGGGCCATTGGGTGGCTGTCAAGAATATCTTTAAGTACTTAAGAAGAACTAAGGATATAATCTTGGTAAATAGAGAAGGAGATCTTGTTATGAGCTGGTATACAAATGCCAACTTCCAATCTGACAGGGATGACTCTAGATCTTAGTCAGCATATATTTGTAAACTGAATGGTGGAGCAGTTAGTTAGAAGAGTTCCAAACAAGAGATAACTACAGATTCAATAGTTGAAGCAAAGTACATTGCCGCTTCAGAACTAGCAAAGGAAGCAGTTTGGATCAAGAAGTTCACTATGGAACTTGGAGTGGTTCCTAGCATTGTTGACCAAGTGCAGTTATATTGTGACAACAATAATGCCATATCGTAAGTAAAGGAACTAAGGTCTCATCAAAAATCTAAACATATACTCAGGTGATACTATTTGATTAGAGAAATCATTGGTAGAAATGATCTCAAGACAGAGAGAGTGCCACTGATCATAATATTGGTAATCCTTTGACTAAGCCAATTTCCAAAAAGAGATATGATTCTCATGTACTTGCTTATGATATTAAATACAAAGGCAATTGGTTTTAGTGTAAGTGGGAGGTTGTTAGAGAAGTGCTCTAAAGATAATATCCTTTAGCACTTATTGTATAACTCTTTGTGATTAATCAAATGCATTTTCATTAATTTGATGTTTATGTTCTTTATGAATTGATAGTTGACAGCACATCTTAACGCTATTCAAAATAAAATAACTAAACTACTACTATAACAGTGGTGAGTCTAGCTTGATCCCACAGAGAATGTGTGTAAAATTGCTGACATGACATTAATTGGTCTATAGGTTTAGGGGGTTTTAAAAATAAGAAAATAAAATGAAACTAGACTAATAAAAACAAATAAAAGAAAATATGCGAAAAATGATAAAAGTGGGGAATTCGGCAGAGACCCAGTTCTTTAGTTCAATCTCAGATTACACTCTTATTAAACATATTTCATTGATTTGTTGTTCTTAAACCTCTCCTAGCAACTATTAATCGTGGTTTGATAATTAACTCGAGTTTTCTCTTAGGTAATGATTAATCAAGATACGATCGTTAATTAAACCTAACTACTAAATAATCTTGGATACAATCTCTAGATTCAATTGTGTGGTAGCATTACAAATTAGGAAATCATATTAATCAAGGCAATAACCACATATGATGCGTCTGTTAACCTAGGTTATGTTATCCCTGATGATTATAAATCATTAGTCGTTACATATGAATTTCAACATAACAATTGTGGATTATATTGAAATTCCAAGAATGGGTTTGTAAATAAACGATTCTATGAATGCATTAAAATCATCTTTTCAAAATACCCAATGGGTTCATACACAAATAACTGAACACTAACAAGAATATGATTATCCATAAACAAAACCCAAATCAATTAACATATAATAGCACAATTAATTTCTAATGAGAGAATCAGAAGGTTCAACTGTTGTCTTATCTATATGAACAACAAGTTCGGGTTTAGGAAATTAATCTGCGTCTGTTTGAGTATCATCAACTTCATCAAGTTCAACTTTGCTCCCATTGTCTTTTCTTAAAAGAAACTATTTTTCTAAAAAGACAGCATGCTTTGAGACAAACACCTTTTGCTCTAAAGCATTATATAATTGATATCCAATTGTTTTCTTAGGATATCCTATAAACAAAATTTTATCAAATTTCACTTTAAGCTTGTCTGATTGATTTGCTTCATATAAGCCGGACAACCCTAAACTTTCATATGAGAAAGATAGGGCCCTTTGCTAGTCCATATCTCATATGGAGTAACTTCAACTGTCTTTTAAGGGACTCTTTTTGTCACATAAACAGCAATCTCGAGTGCATAACCCCAAAATGATTTTAGTAGATCTGCTAAGCCTATCATCGACCTTACCATATATAACAAGGTTCATTTTCTCCTTTCAATCACATCATTATTTTGTGGTGTGTAAGGTGGAGTCCACTGTTATACTATCCCATTAGCTCAGAGATAAGTTAGAAATTTCTCGTTTAAGTATTCACCACCTCGATCTAATCGGAGTGTCTTCATACTTCTACCGAGTTATTTCTCTACTTCATGTCTAAATTGTTTGAACATTTCAAATGCTTCAGACTTGTATCTCATTAGATACATATACCCATATCATGAATAATCATCGATAAGTAATGAAGTACATAAAACAACCTTTGGTATGAATGGACATCGGACCACATACATTATAATGTATCAGGTCTAATAACTCATTCATTCGTTCACCTTTTCCTTTAAAAGTTAATTTAGTCATCTTACCTAACAAGCAAGATCCACATGTGTCATATGATTCATAATCAAATGACCCTATGATACCTTTTTTGTATAGCTTAATCATGCGTTTCTCGTTTATATGGCCAAGTCGACAATCCTATAAGTAAGATGATTTTAAGTTATCTCGTTTTTTTCTTTTATTATCATTGATATTTAAAATTGGATTCGAAATATCTAATATGTAAATTCCATTGAACAATGTAGCAGTACCATACAACATTTCATTCAACTTAATTGAAAAACCATTGCTTGAAAAAGTTAAATGAAATCTTGCTTTATTAAGACATGAAATAAATACAATGTTTTTAGTCACAACGGGTATACAGTAGTAATTTTCCAAAACTAACTCTAGCCCACTAGGGTCCCTATGGCTAATGTAGCAACTCTTGCTCCATTTCCCACACATAGGTTCATCTCTCCCTTCTTGAGTGGTCTACTATACCTGAGAACCTGCATATCAACACATATGTGTGAGCTACATTTGGTATCAAATACCCAAATGATATGATCAGATATAGTATTAACCTTAATGACAAATATCATACCTGAAGTAGATGGTGGGGCATCTAATGCCTTCTTCTGCTTCAGTGACTCTAGATAAGCTTTACAGTTCCTCTTCCATTGTCCTTCTTTGTTGCAATGGAAGCATATCCCCTTCAAAGTTGTCTCCTTTACCTTCTTGGCTACACCTCCCACTGGCTTCTTGGACTTCTTCTTCTTCTTTTGGTTCTTCTTATGAGAACCAAAAGAAGAGTCCACCAACATCACAGCCTTACTATCTTTCTTGACAATTTGCTTAGCTGTTTTGAGCAGATTAATCAACTTAGGTATCATTGTGGATATTTGGTTCATTTGATAGTTAAGCACAAATTGTGAATAACTATAGGTCAAACTAGTTAGATTTAAGTCTATACTTAATCATGAGCCACTATAAAGCCTAAACTGCCTAACTTCTCAATGTATCCATTCATCTTTAGCACATACTGCACTGGAGATGATCCCTTAGCCATTTTGGAACAGAAAAGCAACCTCGAGGTCTCAAACCTTTCAGATCGAGCTTGCTCATCAAATAGTTCCATCAGATGGTAGACTGTCGTATGAGCATCCATAGCCTCATGCTGCTTTTACAGTTCTGGTGACACAGAGGCTAGCATTATACAGTTAGCCAACTCACTATCATCCAGTAGCTTCTTGTAAGCTTTCTGATCCTCATCAGATGCATCGGTAGCAGGGGGAAGGGATCGGGAAGTGGTTCATCTAGGACATATCCTAGTTTCTCAGATTTGAGAATGATTCTCAAATTCTGTAGCCAATCCAAGAAGTTTGGTCTCGTGAGTTTGTTGGAATCTAATATGGAGTGTAGGTTCACCTTAGATGAAGACATCGTGGCAATTCAATAACCTAGAAGAACAAAAGAAAGTGTTAGAATATGTATTAATGCATATCGACAAGGACTTTAATCATATGCATTATAGGTCTCATTATTCTCATTCCAATCTATCACCCTTACTACGAATTTGAGAAGACTTATAGCTTTCTTAATGGATCGATATCCAACATCACTAAGAATAACCTTGGGTTTGCCCAACAAGCCACCTTAGGTCAATCAGTAGGTATCATTCATATCAATTGCATTCAGTTATGAAAATATCGACTTGTGCCATCAACTATTGATTTAGCACATTGATTATGTTATCAACTCTTGATTTGTATACATCCCATGTATATAACCCAACTTCGCCTCTATCCATGTTGACCTTGGTTTTGCCCAACAAGTCAATGCTTCCAGTTAGGACCATCCCATTAATCCAAAAATCTAATTTCCATGATTTGAACATATTCGTTTAGAGTGAGCTTGGGTTTACCTAACAACCCAACTCTAAAAGAACTCTGGTTCTTGTGATATCAATGAAGGCGTAAGTCCTAATATTTTGGTTGAGGGATTTGTTCTTTGATATGATCAATACTTGCATGATCTTGAATATGTATATCACATATATACATTCAGGTTATGGACAAATCAATTGAATTGAGCCTATGTCTATAACTACCCTTAAAAATGCATCTAATGCGTGTATCACACAAAGAAGGTTTAATTTGGGCTCTTGAACCTAATCAGGTACTAGTGTTAGTCTTGGCTAATCCGAATTATGAATGTGATTCAGTTAGGAACCTTAAAATTAATTTTTTGATGTCCAAATTAAACACTTTAATCCTTATATATGTGCCATTTTTTTAGTTACACTAGAAATGCTATACTCTACTTGGATTAATTCTAAATTAATCCCTAGGGTTTCCAAAATTCCTATATATCAATTAGTCATCTATAATATCCCTAGGTCATCTTAAATTTATCTACACAGTTTCAGCACAAGCCAAAATTATCTTGATGGCCAAAATAGTCAAGAAAAATAAGTTAACCTACTAGACACTGAAAGGACTGATTCAATGTTCAGGAAATTTTCAAAACCATAATTTTAAGCACATGTATTAAGCATGCTATTACCTTCAAAATAATATATTTCTTATCACATAAAAACTTTATTAAGGTCTTATAACCGAAATACATATACTATAAATCATTAAGTAAGTCAACTCCATCAACTTTCAAAACATTGACCAATGTTGAATTTGACTTAATTTAATAATTGAATAAAATTCAATTAATTCTACAAAAGTTCCAGAGTCTTATACACATTTTAAATGTGCCTAGTTGCACATCACATGTGTATGACACTCGTCATATTACTTCTAACACTAGTCAAACATTACGTCATGCATGCATAAGATAATCACTTTAACAACTAGTGTCATGCATCTCATATGCGTGGCAACATCCCATCTTGCACGTGCATGCATAAAATTCATAAAAACAATTTTTTATAAAAATTAATATGGAATTTACAAGCATGCATGTTCATCACATTTCCATAATTTCCCAGAACTTCATACATGCATCAGGCTAAAACTAAATTCATAATAAAATAACAAATGACATTTAATTGCATTTTATTTTTACATACACATAACACAACACCTTAATTTTCTAGAATTATTACGAAAATTTCAAAATCAGTACATGCATTCAGTTTTTCATAAATTCCTAGAAACCAACATATGAATAGCTTGGATATTAATTTGAAATAAAATAGAAAATGAAATTCAATTGAAATTTCCTTTAAAAGAAACATAATATAAATCTTATAAACATTTCTGAGAAAGAAAATCAGAAAACAAAGTTTTCTAAAATTTACACGAATTATTCCAAATCAACATGCATGTTAGTCACAACTCAGCAAACATTTTGCACATGTTCAATACATCATCTACTACATGCATAAACCTAGCTCTGATACTAGTGTTGGGTTTGTCATGGATGCATGTATCACATGGATAAGAATGCAGCAGAAGTACTAGAATATACATTTCGACATAATGACAAGCCAAAAAATACAGAATAATACATATATGCATGGATATATAAAGAACATGAAATATAAAACATTTTTACCTTTTGTTTCTCCTCCTTTCTTGTTTCTTCTCTTTGTTTGGGTTATGGCAAACACCAAAACCTTCCTTGATCACCCAAGAACATGAAAAGATAAAAAATAAATAATTTATAAGGGTGATTTAAGAACCAAACTAGATGAGTTCTAGTATATGCTCAAAATGATATAAGATAGATCAAGACTCTTGTTGCATATACTTTGATTCATTCAACAATTGCATAAATTGCAAGAATAAGATTCTTGATACCTCCCTTTCACTCTAGAACTCTTCTAGAGCTCTTATGCTCTCACTTAAGTGTGTAAGAAGTGGTAAGATCTTCTGTACATAAGTGAAGAATTCACTTATGTACTCATTTGTGCCCTCTATCACGATCGTGGCCAATATGCCACGATCATGGCCTACTTAAAAAAATAGGCTAGCCTTTGGCCATGAACATGGCTCTATATTTTTTATTTGACCTTTTATATGCATGATCTTTAGGTTCCCAGTTATTTTAGGAACTTGAATTAACTCTTAATTTAAGCAAATCATGAAGGAATTTATGATGCCAATTTTTAGGAATATAAGTGGATTAACACACGAAATATTCAATAATTCATTCTCTGACTTGTGAACCATTCAATAGAAAATTACTGTACAATTCATCCTTTTACCAAACTATATACCCTACTTGGTTCAAAGTATGGGCTATGTGTCAACTCCCACTGGACTGACTACATCACATCTAGTCCAACTGATGTTAGTTCTTGTCCTGGGATCTCATTACTCTATATGTCATTGAAGACTCTCTTCATGACACATAACTTCTCTGGCCAGAGGCTCCTGATTAATGACCCTGACAAGAGATCATGGGTATCCTCTCCTTTTATTAGGATTGGTGAATCCTTTATTGACTACCAATTACCTTCGAATACTAATAGCTGTACTCAATCACCACCCTAATAGCGACCTCGTCTTAAGGTAACAAGGAATGACGCCAAAGCACAGGATTTGTATCCAAGATATCCTTGAGTACCTCAAGTATAAGGATATTTGCACCATTGCTATGATGAGATTAATCATTAACATTTGATAGATCATCCATATGATAATCTTATAGCGGGCCATCCGATGTACTTACTACCCTTAGGAAGCATCCATATGTTATCTCTAAACATCTCATGCTTACAATTTGTGAGATCCACTGCTTGATCAAATCAATGAGTATAACATGTACTAGTCTGTCTAGATTAATAATTTCCTATCTTATTAATCCTACTACCAGGGATTATTTAGATACTAACATAATTGCACATGATAGGAATCTCATTAACATAATCTCATCATGATTTCCTTCATGCTATGTTTTGTATTATGGACTTTATTAATTCAATTTAAGATCAATATTCATTTATATATAAATGAATATCAAATTAATGAAAAATGCCTTTCGCTTTATTAATCAGAACAAAGTCAGTACAAATGTGCTAAAGGTGATTGCCTTTAGAGCACTACTCTAACAGTTTTTGAAAGTTATTCAAGTTTTCTTATGATTGTGTATTCTTAGGAAATATGGTAAATGAGTAAATGATTTTGGATCTATCATTTTGATTATGATGTTTTGCCTGAGGATGGTCAAAAGCTAATTAGGTAGGAGAATTCAATTTGCTTAATTGATATACATTTATTTTGTGACACTTAGTGATTAATGATATGAAATGCTTAAGACATTCACTTTAGTTCATATTTTGGTTTAGTACAATTCAGAAGAGAAAGAGATAAAGCGAGTCGAAACCACAATATTTGAGCCGTTTTTCAAAGATTCACAATCATTCGTCTTCATGGAGTAAGAATGAGGAAATGTATGAAGATGATGAGCATATGTTGAAAATATCAAGATGAAGAGTGTAGGAAGTGACTCATAGCCTATGACATATGTTACATAAGTATGACACCATGTAAGGTGGGTCACAGCAGTGAGTCCTATGACTCACAATCATGGACATGAGCAACATATGCAAACCTGTGAGAAATGGCCAGCTATCCTGAAAACCTAATTTTTAGTATAAAAACATCACTTTGATGGTAGAAACTTAGAAAAGGTTGGAGGAAACGATTTAGGGGTTTCGGGAGAATGAAGAGGGGCAAAACTTGCATAACTTGAAGTCCCATGGAGGGCTAAGCTTCCTAACACTGATTCGGAGGTCATATCGATGCTGAGGAACCTAGTTAAGCATTCTTTCATTGTTTGTTGTTCTTTCTTTCTTAGGAATTGATTATGTTATCCTATGTTTATTGTTTGGGTATTATGTTAAGATGATCTTAACTCATTTATTGGATTGTTTCATTACAAACCCATTGCTAGAATCTTTAATAGAATCCATAATTGTTATGTTAAGATTTGTTTATGGTAACTAATAGTTTCTGATCATTAGGGATACAATCCGTGATTTTTATGTTTCTGATTGGATTCGAATTATTAAATATAACATAACTTAGGTTAGATGACCTGAGCATTTGTGATTGTTACCTTGATTAATCTTTTTTCCTAACTTATAATATAGTTGTGCAATTAATTCTATAGAATTTGTTCTAGGTTGTTCGATAGCTAGGTTTAATTAACAAGCTTCTCTTAATTAAAGATGACTTAAAGGAAAATCGGGGTTAACAAAGCTTTACAATTAATAGTTTCTAGGAGAGGTAAGAGAATAAAAATTCAATGAAATATGTTTAATTGTGTGTAGGCCGAGATTAAACTAATAAATAGGTCCCTAACAAATTCATCACTTCCATCATTTTGAGAATGTTTTCTTTAATTTATTTTCATTAGTTTAGTTTCATTTTAATTTCTTATTTGAAAACCAAAGCAAACAGCCCCCTTGTGTAAAAATAAACATCAATTATTTTCATTTCAAAAGCTTTATATGCACTCTCTGTGGGATCAACCTAAACTTACCATTGTTGTAGTTATAGGTCTAGTTATTTTGAGTTGTGTTATGAACAAAGCTACAGTTAATTGAAAATTACTTTATGAAAATGCATCATATGTCTCCACATTTGACTCCCAAAGGCATTTGAAAATTGATTATATTATTCAACGACATCATCCCCTGAAAAATTTTTTGTGTGCCTAGATTTTCTTTAGTACCATCAAATACTTTAGCATTTTTCCTTCAAGAATGATTAGTCGGTAGGAAGTGATGATGACCAAGATAACATGTTTTACATCCATTTGAACCTACGAGAAGACATTTCAAGTTTGCAAATAAGACATGCTAACTTGCCTTAGGTGCTGCATCCTAATAAATTACCATAAGTTGTAAAATCATTTATGATCTATAACAGAGCTACACTTAATTGAAAATTACTCTACAAAATTACATTATATCTCTCTACACCTGTCTCCCAAAGGCATTTCAACATATTAATCAGTGGCTTTAAGTATACATCAATATCATTTCCAAGAGCTTTAGGACCAAGAATGAAAAGTGACATCATGAAATAAGGATCTTTCATGCAAAGCCATAATGGAAAGTTAAAAGGAACTAATAAAACTGGTCATACAGTATAAGAAGTGCTCATATTCCCGAATGGCTTAAAACCATCACTTGCTAAACCAAGTCTAACATTACGTATGTCTTTTACAAAGGAGTGCATGGTTTCAAATATTTTCCAAGCTGGAGAATCCACTGACTGTCCTATAAACTCATTATTTTATGATTTTCCTTACGCCATCTCATATCTTTAGCAAAATTAGATGATATGTACAATCTTTACAAGTGAAGAGTTAACGGAAAATATCACAAGACTTTTTATGGAATCTTTTTCCCACGGTCATACTAATTACTTATATTCCCCATTTTCCCATTATTCTTCCATCTATATTCACCAAAAGTTAGACAAGATTGAGCGTTATCATATTTAGTTATGTAAAGTATGTAATCATTTATACGATCATCTATCTTCTCATATGAAAGCCTTATACCTCATAAACTTTATGAAAATCAATATATGAGCTAGGAACTTTATTACCTTTAAGAAACCATCTTTTCATTATTTGAAGCATTACACAAACTCCATTCGAACTAATCTAGAAAAGAAATTTCCAATTCAATACTTTAATAATGAATGATAGTGTGGAAGATTGCTCACAACTACGATATAACTCTCACTCCAATTATTTCAATAATCTATAAAACTTAATAGCTTCTTTATTTGGACTAGTGGGGCCACCTCTGATAAGATTGTTGATTGCAAAACCAATTACTTGTTTTACACTAAAAATTGCAAGTATACGAGTCGTTACTTATAGTAAAAAGCAGATATCGTCCCACAGAGATTGTGCTTAGGCACCACTTAATTTAGGTTGTGCTTTGTTTAAGAATCAAATTTGAATATTAAACTGAAAAATAAACTAAATTTAACAAACTAACAACAATCAAAAAATGTAATAATGGAAATCTGTAAAGGGAATTAGTCAGGTTATGGGAGAGAAGATTTTACCTATCATTAATGCTAATCTAGCCTTTTATATGTTTATAGGGTGTTGGTTCTGAATGATGGTACGTAGGGTTAATTACTTTCTCTCAAGTTATAATCATTCCCTAAATTATAAACCCTAATCGAATTACAGACTTGTAATATCACAATTCACAAATTACCTACAATTTTAATTAGTTCTAAAGCTTTCTAATAAACAATCGGGTCTTGTACGGGATCTCTCTCTATGAAATTACCGACTAGATTGATTAAGTAGTCAATTAGATCCCTTAACTCTCGTTAATCTAATCTAATCATTTTTATCTAGTTCACTTTCTCAGTTTGTAGCCAAAATATGTAAATACATTAATCAATCATAACACCCAAATCAAGTAAGCACAATTCAACTAGATAAACATTAAAGACAAACAAAATCCCGAAGGAAAAGTTAAAACATCATTAATAGCTCAACACCCATAACCATAGAACCCATCTTAATCTTACATATTAAATGAATAAAAAAGTAAATGAGAAGGAAATGAAACTCATGTTGGATGATTTGGGAAAGCAGCAGTGTTGGGAGATTAACTATTTCTAGAAGCTTCGACATCAAAACCCTCCTATTCTTCCTCTACTTCTTCTCTCTTTCTCTTCTTTCTCTCTCTCTTTTTTTAGGTTTCCAAATGTAAGTAGAATGTAATCTCTCTTCTACGGTTCCATCATTATCCTTTTATAATCTTTACCAATTAAGATAACCCAAGTGTCTTTCCAGGGTCTAAAATATCTAAAATGTGCCACAAAAACTTGAATCTAAAAGTGACTCCATGTTTGTCTATGCGTAGGCCACAATCGTGGCCTTTAGTGCACGATTGTGGCCGATTCATCTGCTCTCTATCACTATCATGGCATATTTCCCACGATCATGGCCCTATGTTGGTGTTTCCCATTTATTACAATCATGGGACTGTGTTTTGGTTCGGTTCTCCTACGAAACTCCTTCGAATGTTCTAAAACATTAACAAACTCATCATGACACCTTATATATATATAATTGAAGCTCAAAAATATGTTCTCACACAAAGAACACTTAAAACACAAATGTGTTAAGTTAAAAAGACTTCACTTCTTCTATTGATTTTGATGAAAGTCAAATAATAATAATAATAAAAGTGTGTGAACTGTTTTGATGAATTTTTTGAGTGTGCAGATAAATATAAGTAGAACAAATCATAATCACAATTTTTTAATATAATTAATCTAATTAATTACATTAAACCAAAGGTTATCCCATTTCTAAATAAAAATTTAGGCTTCTAATTAACCATTAATTAGTGCAAGCCCAACATTCAATTATGGGCATCTAAAACCTCCATTTATATTTCTTACTTAGCTTGATAACCTTCCTTAAAGCCAAGTGGGGAATCTTATTTGACTTTGATAATTCAAGCTCCAATAAGCCTAGAATTAACTTAATCTCATTAGAATTAATTATAGCTTATTAAGTAAATGTCATTCCAGTAAAGAAAATTAGTTGAACTCTTGAACTATTAAATATTATAAGAACACATATTTTATGTCCAATTGCAAACCCTATTTAGAACCTTATCATAGCCATCCGCACAAAAATTACCGCTTTGCCTTTATGTTGGTTTTTCTTTCTAGATCTTCCATTTTTCTTTATATGGTGATTAACATACAAGATCTCATTTTGGTGTTAAGACTTGATGGGTAGCTAGTCCATCAAACTACTGGCGCCAGTTCAATCACCAAATCTCCTTAAAACATCTACAAGTGATTATATCACTATAAACTCTTTGTTTGAGTGAATGTTCCATGATACATGTTTCAATTAATAATTTCAACATGCAGACACTGGATTAATACTTTGTAAAAGTCCATTCAATTCATATCAAGAATTATAATGAAACACAAAAGAGCTCACCACTCATCAAGATCGTGGTTCATAATAAGCGAATGCTTAAGTTGTATGTTTTAAGATTAAAGTAACAACCCACTTTATTCTTGAAAACATACTTGATTCTAGATTGATTTAATAATTCCATTATCGATAGTCAGCTACTATCATGATATGAAACTCATCATTCCCTTGAAGTAAACTCTTTTACTTACACGGAGATAAATCGCGACACTACAGTCTAAACTATAATCAAGCAACCAACTTGATTATTCAACTGTGAATCCATTAATTTAGATTTTAATAATATACATGTTTCCTATACATCTCTAGGTAGATGTATATTACTTACAAAAGAATTTTGGTACCTTATGACTTGATATATAATGCTCATTAAAACCAAACTCTTTTATTTTATTAATAATAAATATTTTCGTTACAAAACTGTAACAGAAGAAGATTAAGGTACATATAAATACACTTTCTTTCCAGGGAACTATATTTATATAACTCCAACAGCAACTGCATTGATTCTGACTAAGACAAGTATAGAAGGTTTGAAGAGGGGTTGAATATGAAAATTAAGACAAGGTTAGCTATTACAAATCTGAGCAGTTTTTCTGAGTTGAGAGTTGCCTCGATCTGAATAAAACAATTTTTGAAAGATGGAAAAGGAGAGTATAGTCAAGAGTTTAGAAGGAAGAAAACGGGTAAGTCTCAAGTTGATTCTGGCAAAAGGTTCAATAAACAATATAATAGATTGTTTCAACCATCGACTAGATCAATATAGTCTGGGTTTAGATTGAAGGGAAGTTTTATACAAGCTTAAACTAGTAGAGGTACAGTATCTAGGCAGATGCATAATTGTGAACACTATGGTAAGAAGCATAGTGGAGAATGTTGGAAGTTAAAGGGAGCTTGCCTTCATTGTGGCTCCTTTGAACATCAGATTAGAGACTGTCCTGCAGTTTTTAGAGCACAGTCTAGAGTGAGAAAAGAAGCAGTAACTGAAATGACTGTTAAATAAAGCACAGCAAGTGGATCAGCACAGAAAGGCAGAGGTAGAGGTAAAGTGAGTTCAGCAGGTCCTACTGTCAGGATTGAGGTACGGAGTAATCAGCCGCAGTCTTAGGTAAGGATCTATGCCATTACCAGGCAGGAAGCTCAGAACTCTCTAGATGTAGTAGCAGATGTGTTAAATGTCTTTAATTTTGAAGCATTTGCATTGGTAGATCCAAGATCTACCCATTCATTTATCACACCTTATTTAGCATCTAAATTGCATTGTGATAAGGAGATGTTGAATTGTGGATTAGAAGTAAGTACACCAATAGGTTGTACTATAATGATTAAAGAAGTGTGTAAAGGGTGCATGATTCGAGTTGATCAAGCAGAGCTAGAAACATATCTGATTGTATTGCAGTTAAATGATATAAACCTTATCTTAGGTATGGATTGACTCACTGCTCATAGGGTTGTAATGAACTGCTATACTAAGGAGGTGATTCTGTTAAGTCAAGAGGACTTTACGATGATTAATTTTGATGACAATCAAATAATAATAATGTTAGAAACAAATGA
>JAOTAY010000003.1:14479112-14495349 GCA_025629805.1 Erythroxylum baracoense | reverse complement strand
AATATTCAAATTCTCAAATTAACACAACAATTACAAAAAACATTTCAAACATCATAAAAGGCATTTTATCGAACACCCCATAGGCAATATGTATAATTTCAATCTAACCACAAATCAATTGCATTTTTCCATTATTTACCAATAATAACAAATATAAACAACAAATAAATCAATAATTACACGAAAAAATCGCAAACATCAACAATAATCAAGAAAGATTTCATCACCAAGTACTCACATTTAACACTAAAAGTATGCTTTTTTTGGGAGAAATAACACACTCATTAGAGAGTTTACCTCAAACAACGCACGATAAGTAAGAAAACAGTCGAAAACGGCTGGAAAATGCGAAAGAAGGGGTTGGAAAACAGAAAATATCGTGAGGAGAGAAGAAGAATTGTGCGCGGGGGGGAGGGGAGAGGGCGGTGCGTGACTTAAAGGCGCCGGATTACCGACAGAATGTACATTCCGTCAGTAATCTAGGTTTCCCTAGTCGTCCTCACGACGCAACTTGTCCACATTTACCAACGGAATACAAGTTCTGTTGCTAAAAAAGCGGTAAATCATGGTGGTGGAAACTCAAATACTAGTAATCTAGGTTAAACTTGCCGACGTTTACCGACGGAATACAAATTCCGTCGCTAAAAGAGCAGTAATTCTTAGCGGTGAAAACTTAAATACCGACAGAACACTAATTCCGTCGGTATTCTATGATTTATATCGTCGTCTTCAATAAAAAGACAATGCAAGTTGTCGACAGTTACCGACGGACAAGGATTTCCGTCGCTAATGTTTGCGTGGAATCACCGACGGAATACATATTCCGTCGGTAATTCAAATTTATCATTCGTCTTCATCCAAACGACGACATTTATGATTTACCGAAGGAATCTATTCCGTCGGTATTTAAGTTTCCTAGTTGTCTCTTTGCAACATTTTCCTATTGTGACAAAACATAAATTTCGTCACTAAATAAAGTTACGTAACAATTTTACTACAATCCCATATTTATTACCGACGGATGTTCCTACTCCGTCGATAAATATATCGACATAAATAGTTCCGTCAATATATGTCTGAAGCAATTAAATTGCAGGAACAGTTCCCGCAATTTTTGCCAACGTCGTAAGCTTAGTCGTCGCTATATGCCGTCGGAGATTTTGCGCGAAATTCCTTCCCTTCAGTTTTACCGACGGATATGTTTTTCCGTCACTATATTCGAAAACAACGCCGTATTTACTGACAGATTATGTGGTTCTGTCGGTAAATAGTGTCAGCTTTTTTTCCATCGGTAATATTCCGCCGTTATTCAGTGATTTTCTTGTAGTGTACTTGTGGTTAAGTTATGAACGATAACTGGAGAATGATCCAAGAAGAGAAGGCTACTAAGGATTGTTTTGCTTTGTAGAAATTCATCCAACCAATCATTAGTGGCCGAAACCCATCTAGAATTTTTCTTATATGCCAATTTCCAATTTTGTTAATTCCTCCGAGTAAAAATTTTTTCTTTATACTTTAGATCAGTAGCTTCTATATGATTAGCACAAATCCTAAAATCTTTATTGAATTACTTTAAAAACATGTTCCCTTTAGGTTAAGAGTATAGGGGAGCACTATATTAAAGTCACTTAGAATAATTTATAGAGAATCAATTCAATAATGGATATTTATGATTTTTTACTATAAGGAATTTCTTTGGAATACATAATTGGACTTATAAAAGAAGTAGAAAAAACTTAGTCCTCTCTTGAAGCAAGTTTATTGAGAGATGAATAATTTAGTCCATAGACAAAATGTTTGAGACCTTAATTCTATTTGGATCATAGGCAATGATTTATACATCCATATGGTTTGTATATATGCAGAAGGATTTAAGAGTAACTCTAAAAAAGATTATTTCTCTATATGATCACATTTCATTTCCTTAACTCTAAAAAAGATTATTTCTCTATATGATCACATTTCATTTCCTTCTTACTTGGTGTTTTCTTTTTTTCCTTAATAATGTTTCTTCCTTTAATAAAACCCTCAAATGAAATAAAGGACTACATGTTAGATTTGTGCACTAATAATTCTGGAAATTAATCAATAAGTCACCCCTAAAAAGTTAACATTTTGTTTCTTTAAAATGAATTTTTTTTTTTAATTTTTAGTAATCAATCTAGAGTTGCAAGTGTCACGTGTTAACTTTTCCTTTAATAGAATAACCACTTAACATTTAAAGAAAAAAGGATATAGGAGGGCAACAAAATTTATCTATTACAAAGCATTAAATTAAGATTTAGTGGGACCAACTGCTTTTCTATTGTGCTTTGATTAGTAGGAAAGATTAATTTTTCTATTTTAGCAAGTATATATTCCATTCTCCCAGTAAGGTATTTTACAAACCAATATACAAGTTAAAGTGACACTATAGTAGGCTTTAGTTTACCTATTCTAAGCTACTTAAAAAGAGATAAAGTCATTAGATTAACACTATCAAACATAAACCAATTAATAACATTAGAACCGCTAAAATGGAATCGAATCATAAAACTCCCAAGATCCTTTGTCTTTACAGGTAATTGGTTATGCAAGTTACAATACACTCCTTGGTTAAAGGAACCATAGTATAATCCTCAAGTTTATTTTTTTAGAGATAATCTTCTTCAAAAGTTTGGTATATGAAGGGTATATTGATATGCAAATTCTTAAAAATATTTCGTACTTTGAAGTTTCTATTATTTTCTTTAGCATCTGAGGTTACAAAATGGGTAGCTTCTAGGGTTTGACAGTGGTTCAAGGTGTATCCTCCTGACTATTTTCGGTTGAAGATGAAATTAATACTAGTTTGCTTCTGCCCATCTCATTCATACTATCTTCCTTAGACTTCTCTAACCTTTGCACTTTCTTCTTTTTACCAATATCAGAATCAAATGTTTTACTGATCTTAAGTCTAATGGATAAAACTTGATTCTAGGACTTACCTTAGTTTTAAGAGATAATGCATGAACTAGGTAATCCATTCAATGAAGACTGGAGCGTGGATCAGGCGACGGTGAAGAGGCGTCAACCAGGCAAGACAACCCTTTCATCAAAGGAAGAAGCGCAAATCGAGCGATGGTTTTGATGTATGAACCAAACAAGACAATCCTTACATAAAGACTGAAGCACGAATCGGCCAATGGTGAAGATGCATCGAAGAGGGAAGGTGATAGGAATTTAGGGTTCTTTGTAACTTTTACTGTTAGTGAATTTAAGGTTTCTCTGTTTTTACTTTAGGAAATTTATAGAATTTAGGGTTAAAACCAAGCAAGTTCTTACTCTTTTAAACGTGGCATTTAAAAAAATAATAACAGTTCCATGTTGTACATTGTAATGGTGCATGTAAAACACGTCTTAATTTCTGTCCAAAAATGTCTTAAAAATTAAGCAGGCTCGTGAAATTTTAGACCTTCTTTAAGTAAGTTGCATGTTTAAATCTCAAACTAATCAAACTCAAAAAAGTTAAGCCCCAATTTAGGCTTTTAGCCAACATCAAAATATCATAGAAAAGGAAAACAAGAACAAATTTGCTCAAATAATCTCGAAGTATCTTTTTCATTAAAGCTTGGAATGTACTTGGTGCATTGGTAAGACCAAATGGCATGAACAGGAATTCGAAATGGCCATGATGTATTCAAAATGTTGTCTTCTCCATATCTGAAGTACGTATCCAAATCTGATGGTAACCGAACAAAGGTCCAACTTGGTAAAGAATTGGGCTGCATGTAATTCTTCCAATAATTTATCAGTCATAAGAATTGGGAACTTATCTTTAATGGTTTCAGCATTCAATGACTTGTAATCCACACGAAGCCTCTATGTGTTATAAGCCTTTCCACCAGCATAATAGGAGAAGAGAAAGGAAACTGGTTCAGCATATCCCTCCACTGCCACTAAATCTCATCTTTTTGAGCATTTGGGTAACGGTGAGGACGTAAAATGATGAAGCTGTTTTCGGGCTTCAAGTTGATGCAATGATCGTGGGAACATGGGGGAATCAGTCCCATTAGCTCCCAAAAGATAGACTCGAAGGAGTCTAAAAATAGTTAAAATTGCCCATCCATTTGAGGCTCCACCCCTGTCATATGAAATGTTAGGATTGGATTACCGATATAAGTGTTTAGTCCTTGTAATTCCATGGCTCTCCCATTCCTCTTAAACAATATCGATTTGTTATTGAAATCCCCAAAAATAGGACCCATTCTTTAACCAATCCACTCCCCAAATAGTGTCAAACCCATTCAAAGCCAATAAGAACAAATAAGTGGGGAATAATTGAAAACTCAACCACAGAGGAACCTTCTGACACTAACCCGAGATGTAGATTTTATTTCCATCAACCACCACCACCTGCAACGCATCTGAAGGCTCAATCTACAAGTTCAATTCACTGAACCAACGTGAATTCATTAAACCATACGTACTCCAGGAGTCTATGAGGATTACCCACGGTTTTCCCATAATTTACCCTTGAATCTGCATCGTTTGAGGTGCATTCCCCCCTGAGATTAAGTCTAGCGATATGTTTGGTTCGTCGGCATCTTCAACTTCTCGGTTCTCAGCTTCTCCTTATTCTGATTCTTCAACCCCCTCTAACCAAAACAATATCTTGCACTAATGGCCTCTAGTATAAATTTCATCATAATTGAAGTATAAGCCCTTAGATTCTCTTCCATATCCATTCTCGTCAGCAGTCTATAATTCTTTTGTTGGTTTTGATGTGGAGCATCTGTGGGACTGCTCATTGATGGTTTAGAGAAATTGATCATGGGATTCTTTAGGCCTCCCCTCCTCTCATACAAACAGGCTAAGCTCATGGATGTAATTAAATCCCTTAGTCTATGCAATTTCATGATATACTCCTGTAATCAACTTATAAAAATTTGCACCTCCTGTTTTGAAGTAAGAGAACCTGCTCGGGCTACTAATTATTCAAATTTGCACTGATAATCTTCGACTGTGTCAATTTGACAAAATTTGGAAAGTTTCTCTTATTTGTTTCGATTCAAAATGACATTGCAGTTTAAATTCTTCTCATTAAATTCTTGTCTGATCTCTATACAATGTAAAAAACCAAACTTGTGCAACATCATCAAGGTGGTAAGAGGCCATTTCCACCTCTTCTTCAAGTATGCGTTGGTGTCGAAAATAGTGATCACAATGACAACCATACGAGTGGATCAATTTTTCCATCACAAGTTAGAAATTCCGGTCGGGTATATCTAGGTGGTTGAAGTCGATCCTTAACATGTTTGGTATCTTGAGTTGGTTATTTGCACCCACGAGTCACTCTCTCTACTTCTCCCTATTGTCCTTCGAATCGTGTGGTAGATCGCTCCCGTGAGAGCTCTTCAATAAGATTGAAAAGATGCTCGTGCTCAGCTCGATCCCTTTGGCACTCGTCCTGATGTCTCTAACAATCCCTTTGATGCTCCTCGATCCTCTTACAATCATCTTGGTACATTTTCATAAAAGCTTCGAATTGTGTTTGTAGGCTAATGGATGAATGGCCCATAATTCTTGGCTCTGATAGCAAATTGTTATGACCTCAGAGTTGAGATCTAATTATAGGATGATTTAATATGAAATCCACCTATAAATGGTGTAAAGAATTGTGTTTTTATGAGCTTATACCTTTGTGACCTGTTTTGACGAAAAGAATAAAGCCCCGTTAAAGAGAACCTTTAGATCTCATAAAAACAAAGTTTGTGGAATTTTTCTTCTCCTTCAAACGTAATTAGCACACAAATTTATTAGTGAGCAAATAAACTAACTCCAATATTTTAGGCTCACGTTCAGCCTAACAACAACAATAAAACCAACCACTAATAGCTAAAACAAAGGATATGATCCAAATAGAAAACATAAAATCAACTATAAATAGAAAACATAAAATCTAGTATTAAATCAGCTTCAATTCCGGAACTATTGGAGCTGCTCCACTAGCTACCCCCACTCTTTTCCATGTGTTTGACGTGCCAATCTGTGATATACCTTTCCATGGAAGCGGTCCACTGTACTGCTTCCCATAAAAAAGTTCTTCCATTCCACTTGCTTTCAATTTAGTCAATCTGTCAACTTAAGCATGTCAAAAGAAATAAAGATGAGTATCCAGTTGTACCATGGACAAATAACTCGCTCTGGGTAAACTCCAACCTGCTCAACATGCTCCATTGAAAGAACTCTTGGCTCTATGATTCATATTTTGATGACCCAACTCTTGAACTAAACATAGAAAAGCTATCTCTTTCCTTTTTTGATGAGTAGATCAAATTCCAAAGCTCAAATAGTGATTCCGCAATATCTTTCAACTGCAGTCACAAAAAAGAGTTTATAGTTACATACCCACAGCAAAATCAAAAGTGGGGAAATGAGAGATCTTCATTGCCTGTTGGAGTCTAGCCTTTCTTTCTGATTCCAACATGAAATTGGCCTTTTCTAGGCCTTCTAATGTGCTATCGCTTATGTTGGTTGATTGCTCCTGGTTTAATATGCTTGGATACACCTCACTGGCTGTCTGGACAAAGTCCAATCCAAGTACCCCACAGAGCAAATGTACATCATTCACATATGCAAAAACTCTCCGAAGGCGATCGGACTGCAAAAAGGAAATAAAAAATTATCAGCTAATTAATAGAAGTGCTTCAATGCATACCTTCTCCTTTTAAAGGGTGCGCACAAATGTATTTGATACACCACATAACGTATACCTTGTCCTTTTGATGCAGATGTATTGCATAATCATTAAGCCTTCTTAACGACAAATCATGTTCACCCAGCATAAGGGAACTCATGAAAGCATTGTTACAAATGCTGCATCCAGAAATCTCTGTACTAGTTTTTCCAATTTGTGTCTTTATGTCTGAAAATTGCTTCATTCTTTCCTCTTTCTGCTTTGTATCTTGTACCAATGGTGCAATAGCCGCAAGCTTTTGTTTCAAAGATGCTGAACTCTTCTCAGTTTGGACCTGAAAATCATTTGCAATTAGTTGGATGAAATAGATAGCTATTACAGATCAAGCACATATGCCTACATGTATGTATAATTAGCTGAACACATGTATTTCCATGTGTATGCATATAACTATAGATGCAGTTTGTTTGCAATAGAACATAGAAAACTGTTTGGAGATCACAATGCAGCCAACAAGATTGAAGAGTCCTATGTAACAAAAGAAACAAGCCTAAAAGATGCAGAATGTGGCTAGTGATCTAACCAAAACAGAACTACATTGTAATACCTAGTACTAATCCCTGAAAGAACTTATTTAGAACATGATATTGACTCGGCAGTTTCAAACATAAGAAAGGCTTCACTCTCTAAGAATACCTATGATGAATTTTATAAAAATATTAGGATTTTCCTTGAAATACCTAGTTTACGAAGTGAACTTGCTCACAAGGAGCATTGCACAAGTAATTATATTTAATTATTTACCGGTGAATGAATATTAAGGTCCCCAAGGGCAACCATTAGTGTGGCTAATTCAGCTTCCTTGGCTGCAGCAGATTGATTAAGACGTGGTTTAGCACTTGCAGCCTCTTCGACCTTTCTAGGATAGACTTCCAAACATTCCCTCTCCAGCTCCATCGACATCCTGTCCTTTTCAGTTTCACTCTCGCCAATGCCATTCCATATTTGTTGCGCATAGTATAGCAAAACTGGTAAAGATATTGAAAGGAATTTCTGGTAACAACGCGCATTTAAAACCTAATCCTGGACGTCACAATTGCTTTTGTGTTCCGTTGTTGCAGCCAAATTAAGAATAGCATGAGCAACTAAATTGAACTAAAGCAGTCAACAGAACAAACATCATTAAACAAGTGCCAGCAACAGAAATGCATAACAGAAACAGGGACATCAGAATAAGAATGAATAAATAGGATAGATAAATTAAAAAAAAAACCCTAAAAGGGTCGTGGAATTATCAACCAATTTCATGAACAAAGGATAGATCGGAGCAATTACGAAGTAAGAATTATTCAACGCCAACCTAAATCATCTTGCCAAAAATTCCTTACGAACTTTGTGACAAATTTATCCAGAAATAAAACCACATGTTGACTAAAGATCCACTAACAAATGGTGCTGGTTACTGACAGCGGACTTAGTTTATTAATATGAACACTTCGCACCTGCTCATAAGTAGTATGAGAAGAAGAAGAAGACAATAAATGTAAATATGTGGGTCGGGTTTCTTACATAAGTTATTATGGTTGTGGAATCCTAAGAATGGCCTCCGCGTTTGCAGCAGGTGGCTTCAAGCGTGATGAAGCAAACGGCGCAGAAGAAGAGAACTATTATCCCAATGATAATGCCGAATGCCAGTGGATCCATTACGATCAAACTTTGGTGTGCTATCCGCTCCAGTTGCTACTCCATTTCAAATTTACCCGTCCAGCCAAACCCATTAGGATTATGCAACCGACAATTGAACTTTTGTCATCATATTATAATGTGAACAATTCCACTTGATTGATAAGTTTGTCGATATATTTTGGACATTTAACAAGTCGAGAGCCTTCACTGTTAATAAGCAATATGTAAAATCCTTAGCTGCCTGTTTATGAGAAGTCCAAACAGTGAAAGTGGGTGAAAGGATGCAGCTGCTGGGATACAGTCACAGCTTCCACAATATAAACCAAGAATAATCAACTAATCTTAAGAACCCTAATCGTAAAATCAAACAACCAGATAAGATAAATGACAAGATCTCTTAAAAAAAAAAGATAAATGACAAGAAAAACAATCGAACACAAGATATACATACCAACAGAGGAAAAAATTACAAACTAAATCGGTAGGCAACTCTTCCAATTTAAATAAGAATTTACAAGAGTTTAAAGATTCCAAACTATTCGCTCTTAGCTCAAAACTATACCATAAAATAGCCATAAGTAATCCCATCGAATTTTAGTATTGAGTACAGGATGATACCACAAACCAACAACACTCTCAATTTAATCTCGAAATAACTACTTAAAAGATAACTTATTGATAAAACTATTAATTATAGAATGAGAAAAACTTATCTAATCACTCTCACTCTCACTCTCTGTCTTTTCTCTTTTTGGTGTTTTTTCCACTCATTTTGATAAAACCATCTTTCCTCTTTTATAATTAAAAAATAAGGTTTTTAACACCGGACACGGTCACTTACACGGCTCAATAAATCATGAATATACACGGTCCCAGTTAGTCACATGGCCTACTTGCATGGTTGTGTATACTAGGGACATGGGCTTGTCTGTTTTCACACGATTGTATATGTCTTCGATTCTTGTCATCCACCCATACACAATTGTAATTGCTTACATAATCTTCACACACAATTGTGTATGATATTAACATGAGTATGTCTAATCTTACACGATCATGTAGGTCATCATCAAACTTCTACACGTTTATAATCTCAGTGCCTTCACACTCAGTCATATAAGTCAAAGCACAGGCGTGTTGAATTTTACACAGCTGTTTCTCTCATAAATGGTTTCAAGTCAACTGTTCTGTCTTAACTTCACTTGGTCATCATTCCTATGATCCGTGAGAATATTCAAGAACATGAAACACACTTTTGCCTTTAAATAGGGTTAGATATTCAATAATCTCCCTTTCAAATTCATTTTGGAGACTCGAATCACCCTAACTATTTTAGAGTCATCACAGTGAGTACACTACAAAGCTTATGCTTACTTTTGGGAACTACCTTTGATAACATATTAGCATTGTTGTTATCTGTGTGAATCTTCTTCAACTGTAATCATTGTTCCTTTATCACAGATCTCAACCAGTGATACTTGGCATAGATGTGCTTGGTGTGAGAATGGTACATAGTGTGATTGCTTAAATATATATCAGTTTGATTGTCACAAAATATATCTTACTTCACATCTAACTTTTGAAGGAACTGTTTCAACTAGAGCATCTCTCTACCTACTTTTACAACAACTATGTACTTCGCCTCAGTTGTGGATAAAGCCATACACTTTTGTAGCCTAGATTACCAAGAAATAGCTCCCTTACAAATTTGAACTAGTAGTCTGAACTGAATTTCCTATTATCAAGATCTCTAACCATACCTGCATCTGTATAGCTATTTACAATTGGCTCCCTACCGCCTAAACACAATCTCCATTTAGGAATTCCCCGTAAGTATCTTAAGATCCATTTTACTACTTCTTAGTGAACTTTTCCCAGATTGAACAAGTACTTACCAACCCAAAAGTCTGTGTTATATCCGATCTTGTACATACCATTGCATACATCAAGGAACCAACAATAGATAAGTATGGAATAAAAGATATATCATCTATCTCCTCTTCACTAGAAGGGTAGACAAGATTACTCAATTTAAAGTGAGGTGCTAGTGGTATGCTAACTAGCTTAAAATGCTTCATATTAAATCTTTATACGCTCTTTCAATATACCTTTCTTGTGACAGCCACAGTTTCTTGTTTTTCCTATCCCAAGTTAATTTTATACCCAAAATCTACTTTACAGGCCCAAATCTTTCATGTTAAAAGATTTGAATAAGTCCTTCTTCAGTTTGTGAATTTGCTCAACATCTTGTCCCATAATTAACATATCATCAACATACAAAAACAGAATAATGAAGTTTCTACTGGTAACTTCTTGAAATAAAATCAAGGATCGACAAAAACTTTCCTTATAAATATTACCTGTCATAAACAAATCAAACTTATGATACCACTATCTCAGTGCCCATTTTAGCCTTCACAAGCTCTTCTTCAACTTACAAACCAAATTTCCCTTGCCCTGAACCATAAATCTGTTCGGTTGCTCCATGTATATCTCCTCTTCAAATCTCCATGTAATAAAGTTTTCTTCAGATCTAGTTATTTAAGTTTAAGATCTAAGTTGGTAATTAAACCAAACACATTTCAAATTAAAAGTCATCTTAATCACTAATGAGTAAATTTTCGATGCCTTTATTTTAGCTAAATCCCTTCACCACTAGTCTTGCTTTAAGCTAATTGTGGAAAAATTGAAAAAATAACAAAAAAAGCCTATAAGTAAATAATTTTCTCCTCCACACTTGAGTTATACATTATCCTCAATGTACAAACTTATAAGAACATTGAAAACTAGAATAATAAAGGAAATTAAGATAATCGGTACTCCCCTAATAATAAAAATCCTTTGTTTTTAACTCTATAATCAAATATGTCGGGGTATTTTGTAACATAAGGAACCCACTTATTTGTGTAGGATACCAGTCACTATATAGCCTTCAAAACTCCATCAAGTCTCATCCCAAGTAAAATCATCATGATATAACATTAAAAAGATTCAAATATACCTATTCATGACTTTGAAACTAGTTTTACCTTAAAATACATGAAATAGACATCAATATAAAGCAAAAAAACATATTTAAAACTATTGCTAAAGATTAAAAAAACTACTAAATTGAATAAAAATAACCAAATTGTTGGATTATATCCTAACCACTTCTTTATGAATCTTTTAGCCAGATTTCTTACTTAATTCCTAATTACAGGATTATTAGATTCTAAATATGCCATTTGCTCCTTTAGAATAGGGCTATCCATCTCCTCTTCTTCTTATTACAGATATAATTCTCCAGTGGATCATATGTGATTATTTCTAATATAGTATAAGAATCTTTAATATCAATCACATTTATATAGAAATAAGTATTTTCATTCTCAAGGAGATGTATTATAACTTTAGATATCTTAAAAACCCTATCATCTATCCTTGTGATTAATTTCTTATCATGATCATGCACATCTGTAATAGCTTTAGCATTAACTAGGAAAAGTCATCCTAAGATCAAAGGAGTCTCCACATCGTCCTCTGTATCTATAATTAGAAAATCAATAAGAAATATAAATTTATCAACCTTAATCAAAACACCCTTTTGTTATACTTTTAGGACAATTAATGAACTTATATGATAATTGAATATTTATTCTAATTGCCTTAGGTTCACCCAACCCTAACTTCTTAAATATATCATATGGAACCAAATTAGTATTAACTCTTAAATTTACTAGTTCCCTTTCAATTAATGAACTACCATTGTTATAAGTAGTAAAGCTCCTCAGATCTTTTTTTTCTAAAGTAATTTGTTTTACAAGATGAAAAGCACTCCTTATTGAAAGTAACTATTGATAACTCCTCAAGTCTCTTCTTATTAGAAAGGAGATCCTTTAAAAAATTGACATATTTTAGCATCTGTAAAAGAGCTTCAACAAAAGGAATGTTAGTATGTACTTATTTAGAAAACTTTGTAAAAAACTAAAGAAATTAATCATCCTTTCTATCTATCTCAAGTCTACTTAGGTATATAAATTTTTATTTGTAGTATTTGAACGTTTTCTTCTTTCTCTCCTTATCTTTCTTTTTCTCCTACTCCTCATATTTATTTTCATCCATAATAGCCTTTTCCTTCTTTTCTTTTTCTTTCCGTTAACTCTTAGCTCCTTTTTAATCCTCAAAATTATTGCATTCACTTACTCCCTTAGATTTGGCTCAGTGTTGCTAGGCTAAATTTCTAGCTTCCTTTCAAAGATAAGCTTAGAAAGTTATCCAATATGTATAAGTTATAGATGGAAGCCTATTGATTTTGACGAGAGGCTTCATTATTTTACAAGAGACCTCATATGTAGTAATGAATTTTATAAGATTTGGCTTCATTTTTTGCCACTTTTGTTACTGAAACCTAGGTGGAGGTCCTTATTTTTGTGTCCTTTATTATTCTATAAAAATTTAGGATGATTTCTTAACCCTAAATTGTAGGTATTACTATTGGGATTATTTTCATGCCAATTTGGTGTGTGCTTGATTGTTAATATATTCACTCCTTAATACTTAGAGATTAATATTACGAAATGCTTAAGATACTCATTTTGGTTAACATTTGGTTTTAGGTATAAGTTGGAAGCATAAGAGCCAAAATGAGTTAAAAGCACATTCTCTAAGTCATCCTCTTGATGTTCAAACTCATTTATCTTTGTGGAATAAGAAGGATATGGGTTAGAGTGAAGATGGGACAAGAAAACGCAAGAAAATCAAGGATTTCAGCATGACTTGTAAAATATACGGCTATATAAAAACACAAAAGTGGCATTGTTTTGATGCATGGTCGTGCATAAAACTGTGCATCTTCACAAAACCTACTTTTTCATATAAATAGATGTGTGAGCGGTCAAAGAAGGCATGAATCAATTTTGGAAATTCTTCTAGTTCATAGGGGATATCGAAGCCAAAGAACAAAATTGGGCATCTCTTTATTGTGTATTGTTGAACTTCTCTCTCTAGAAATTGTTTATGTTATTCTTAGCTTAATGTTTTGGGTATTCATGTATAAATGATTAATATTTTCATTCTCAATAGATTGTTTATGTATGAACCCATTGCTAGAATATGGAATACAATACATAATAGTTGTATTTTCAAGTCATATATGGTAACCTAATGATGAGGAATCATTAGGGATAACATGACATAAGTTAAATGGTCTGAGTTGTGCAGTTTTTTCCTAGATTAATCTTGCTAGTAGTGTGCCTTAGGCCAATGGTCATATGTGACTTTTGTACTGACATTCTGACTTATTATTTATATATTATAAGGTATTCTTTTATATATGCATGTATATTGTTTATGTAATGTGATTTACATTCCATAAATAGTATTAGGCTTATTTCATCAAAGTACGTGACTTAATAGTAAAACCATAAGCATTATAATATTATTCTAAACTGTCCCTGGTTGATCATTATTGGTGGAACAATAATGAATTAAGGCTAGTATGTGTTCTAATTGATGATCACGTTTTACTTATCATGGATATGAGTTATCAAATCAAATACATAGATATATGTTAGAGAACATATTTTGGACTGACCCATAAAAAAAACATTACATGGTTTCATGTCATTATTAATTCTCAATATGGTTTGACTTTAGTCCTTTGACCTGAAGTCATCATAGTTCCCTACATGAGGAATTAAGTGTTTTGACATTAGACTAAGTTATCTTTAATCGGATAACAAGTAGTCTTATGTTGGACATTAAATGAATTGAGAGAGATATCATTTGGGCCTTTTGACAAGTATGACTGAAGAAATGCATGGTCGTGCTCAAATGAATTGATGAGGAGTCATCAATGTCATTTGTTATAGTCAGTCAACTTGGGAATCAAGAAACTATGATTAATCAAAGGTTGACATGTACCATGCCTTATGATTAATCTTGATATCGTGTTAAAAAGGGACTGAGTTTGTAATCATGGTTACAGGTTAAATCGGATTACCGATCCTCATTTGATTTAGGTAGTCATAATGTCTTGTTAGAGGCCATTTATGACTTATGGGCCTTGAAGTGTGATCAAGCCCATTGCCAACATCAAATGGGCCTACAGGGTCACACATAAAGAGTGATATAATTTGGGCTTATTCTTTTGGGCCTAATTTATTGGGCACTGAATAAATATATGTAGATATATTTATTGGGTTAGATTGAATTAAGTTGTCAGATTTTTATTATATGAGATATAATATAGGCCGAAACTTATTAGGCTTCCATAATCTTAATGGGTTTAGGATTATGATATTCTTATTCCTAATATGAATAGGGAATAGGGTTTCTCTATAAATAGAGAACTTATGTCTTATTAGAAGATATACGAAAACCCTAGCCACCTAGTCATTCATTCTTTTTCTCGAGAGAAAAATTGTGCAGTGTTCTAAAAGTGTTTTAGAACGTGCTAGTGCACATTAGCCACTACCCAGATCGTTCATCCTTGTGTGGATACCGGTAGAGGATGTTCGGGAGCTACAGCATCAACAAATCTGAAAACAAATCCCAATCCACGGTAAGATGTAATTCCGTACACATTGTGAAATTTCGGTTACACTTCTTGTTGTGTAGTTTCAGTTAACCAAGGCATAAGACACAAAGTCCTATGGTCCATTCCACTATGTATTGTGAATTCCCGGGTTATAGGTGATCCAACAGATACATCTAAACATGTACAAGATAAAGAATGCCTTTAATTAATTTGTCACTAAACTACAACCAAAGCGATTGATTGTAGGGTATAAACTAACAATTTTAAATTATTTATTCAACTTTCTTTATCGCATTTTTTTAGTGGTTATGTCTTTTGTTTATGTGTGTGATAATCCTTTAAATCATGTTTTAAAGTCATTAAATAGTAACAAAAATATGAAATCAACAAAGGGGACAAATTTGAAAGAACAATGAAATCAATGTCCAATTTGCATACGATAGTTAGTTTTATATGTCCTCCTAATTCTTTAAATCATGTTTTAATTTTTTTATTCTTCAAAAACAGAAAATTATTTTTTGAAATTAATAACTAGTAACAAAGAAAAGGATATTAAGTAAGTAATGAAAAAAACGAAAGAATGTTTTGAAATTAATAAATAGTAATAAAGAGAAAAGAACATTGACAAAGGGAAATTATGTTTTCAAATTAATTAGCGATAAAGAAAAAGTCATTACTAAATAAAGTAAATCTACATGTATTTATCACTTAATGTTCTCATAAATTATATTTTTTATTGAACAAAAAAGGAGATCACTTATTAACAGGATTTCTATAAATTAAATAATATACTTGAAGAACTCCATAACCCAGTATGGTGGCTGTCAAACCAACAAAAATAATTTCCTTTCCCACAAAATACTATAAATAATATAATATAATAGTGAGCAGGGTCGAACCTCAGAGATCAGTGCAGATTTGTTTACTTGTCAAAAACATGAAAATTAAATAAATATGATTTGAGATTGATTTAATGAACACAAAAAAGTAATCACGAAAGCAGTAAAAATAAAAGACTAAAAACAATGGGATAAAAGCCTAGCCAAGATACATTTCAGTTTAATTTCGCAATTTGATCATAGACACTAAAGATGTTCTTCGTTCATTCGAATAGAAGAGTTATAGCTACAGGTGACACACTCAGTAACCAGCCTTTTCTTATTTATTCGATAATCCCAGGACGCCCTGACAGATTATTTCCCTAACCACTAGATAACTCCCAAGAAACGCTCTAACGAAGTTTAATCTATGGCAGCATTAAACACAAAAAGACCTCTATCCTAGCCAGTGCACATTGGAAACGCCGTATGTCATTTAAACTAGATTACCCAATTTCATTAACTTCATAATCAAGTTAATTCGCTACTTTGATA
>JAOTAY010000003.1:14458451-14469948 GCA_025629805.1 Erythroxylum baracoense | reverse complement strand
GATACACCATTCAACCCCCCTTCTTGTGTATCTAGTTTCTTGAACTTAAAGTCTTTACTAATGTGTGATTTACTTCATTAATCACCTCCTATTTTACGACTTCCTGCATATTCGGATTCAAACGCCTTTTCCTATCCCTCACTAGTTTACATCCATCCTCGAGATTTATTCTATGCATCACAACACTCGGACTTATGCTTCGGATGTCTGATATCTGCCACCCCATCACTTTCATCCTCCTCCTTATAATTTCTACTACCTTCCTCTCCTGTTCATCACTTAACTGGTTTGAAATAATCATAGGTAATGATTGATTTTCACCCAAAAATGTATACCTTAGGTGTGAAGGTAAAACTTTTAACTCCAGGGTGGGTGCTCTCTCATTGGAAGGTAGTATGGGTGGCTTGATCCTCACCAAAGGTTCCTTCTTACTTTTCTCTTCTTCCTCTCCATCCTTCTCTCTTTCCACTCTCATCTTCTTCATTTAATTCTAATTACCTCTCACTCTTTGTTTTTATCATTCTTCTAGTTATCTCCTCCACACACTCGTCCATCACATCCATTCTCATACAACAATCTGACTCCTCCCTACTTTTCAAACTCCTATTCATGTTAAACTCAACTTTTTCATCACTGATATGCAAAATTAGAACACCATTATTCACATCAATCAATGCCAAACTAGTATTCATAAACAGGTATCCCAAAATGAATCGATAATTTTTGTCCTCAGCAACATCAAGAATGACAAAGTCGACAGGAATTACAAACTTATCTACTTTTTCAAAACATCTTCGACAAATCCAAAAGGCTTCTTTATGAACTGATCAACTAACTGAATTTTCATTGATGTTGGTTTTATATCATTCAAGTTTAGCTTCCTGAAAATAGACAATGACATCAGATTAATACTAGCTCCCAGATCATATAAACATTTAGAAAATTCAACACCATTAACAATACAAGGAATATAAAACTCCCTGGATCATTTAGCTTCGATGGCATATTGTTTGTGATCACAAAGCTATAACTGGCTATCAATGCTACTATCTGATTTGAATCTCAAGTTCGCTTGCGAGAAAGTAATTCCTTTAAGAACTTAGCATACTTAGGCATGTGCTCCAAAACTTTTGGCAAAGAAAAACACATATCAAACTTCTTCAATTTTTCTAAATTTTTTTTAAATTGGGTCTCCAATGGATTCTGACTCACTCTCCCAGGAAATGGTAATTTTGGAACATATGGTGGAGGTGGAACATATGGGGGTTCCTCCTCCTCAATGACTTTCTCCTTACCTTTTTCTTGACTTTTTTTCACTGGATCAACAACTTCCTTCAAGACTAGCTTAGGTAACTCCTTTCCTCTTCTCAACTGAATTGCCTTTAAATGTTCTTTCTGATAAGGTTTTGAAGTGCTGGGAAGGTTACCTGAGGGTTTCGTTAATACTACAGTTGCTAACTGGTCCATTTCCACCTCTAGGTTATAGATTAATGATGCTTGATAATTAAAGTCTTCACTTCATAACTTTTCAGCGCCTGATCACTCTATGCCTGTTGTTCGCAAGGTTATACATGCTAAGTTTTACTATTTTTTGTAACCTTGGTAAATTCCGCATGTGCACTGATCGCTCAGATAGTACCTAAGGTATTGATCCCACACGGTAGGTTAACTAGTCCTAAACCTAAGGTTGCCCTAAACTACAATAGTTCTGACAATTAACTAGTACAGAAATTAAATCAATCAATAATCAAATATAAGAATTTAAAGTGCAGAAAAGTCATAAAATAACAACTCACAAAACAATCTGAAATCAACCTAGAAATAGCCAAGTGAGAGAAAGGGGGATTTAATTCAAAATAAATAAAATCTAACCAATTATTAATTTTCAACTTGACGGGCCTAAATGATCTTAAAGTGAATTACTCTCTCTCAAGTTATAATTCTTCACCCTAATTGATGATTCCTAATTTAAATTATGGAATTGCAATCTATCGATTTGCGATTAACCCAAAACCTAAATTAGTTCTAAGTTGTTTAAAAACCTACTGGGAATCTATGCTCGATCTCTCATTACCTGACTCTACCGGTTTGATTCAATTCTCTATCTATTGATTTACCTAACTCTCGTTAGTCCAAATCGATGATTTTTACCTAGATAACCCTCTCAATTTATCGCTATGTTATTAAGAACAGAATTTAAGTCACAATTAAATTGAAAGAAACATAATAAAATAAACTTTATTGATCTCAAGAACTAAAAAAAACCAAAGGTGAGTATAGACAGTAAAACAACACTCAACAACACTATTTCTAATGAATATCCCAATTTCGTACATCCATAAAATTGAAATCAAAATAAGAAATACTATCAGAGTGAATCTCGGAGGCAGCGACTGCAAGAAACCACCTGTTTCGGGAAGCATTTCGTGTCAAACTTATCTCTGTGTCTCTCTTCCTTCATCTCCTTCCTCAATCTCTTGATCTCTCTCTAGTTTTTCTCAGAATTGACAGAATGATGCTCTCTTGCACGACTCTCTCTGCTCTCCAAAAAAACTCCTTTGCGGCTATCACATCATGTTCTATTTATTCTGTGGAAGCCCTAGGTTAAAGTAGGGGTCAAAACGGTCCATAAAATCTCATAAAAACTGAGTTTTTTTGTCAGCCTGACATAGGGCACGATCGTCGGCTTACTTGCCACGTTTGTGGCCTGCTGTTTAACCTTTCTGTCACTATTGTGGCCCACTATTCATGATCGTAGCCTAACTTGACGCTCTCTGTCAGGATTATGGCCTGTAGTTCATGATCGTGGCTTATGGCTTTGGGCCGAAACTCCTCAAATCGTTGCCGTTCTTCCCCATTTACCCTAAAACACTAACAAATGCATCATGACACCTAAAAAATATAACATTTAAGCTTAAAGACTTAATCTAACCTATAAAAACACTAAAAAACACAAACTAACATAATTACACCCTAAATGCACACACACCACTCAAATTCACACAAAATAAATAACAAATGCAACCCTAAAACACATGCAATTTCACAAATATTAACATTCCACACTTAAACGTTTTCTTGTCCTTAAGCAAACAAAACACATAACACACATTGCAATAATGAGGCAATGACTCAGACTTTATGAAATAAATTTAATCTAGAACACAACCATTCAATTATGTCAAACCATTAACAAAAAAATATGTGTCTAGGGGCTTGGAGTAAATATACAACTTAATCGAGACCTAAGTGTCAACTTATTTACCCTTTTCAATTGTACTCACACATTAATAATTTTTCGCCCCTTAGACTTTGTAACTATTCCTAAGTACATTTTCATGAAAATTTGAGCTTATTATAAGTTTGGTAGGTTTTTATTTAAAACCCAGTTTTTTAAAAACCCAGACTTAGTCTTTTACTCGGAGGCAAACATTTGTGATGAATGTCGATCCGGTTACTTAACTAAGTCATTTTATTAAACAACTTAGTTGAAATGTCATTATATCCATTTTATGCGAAGGCATACATCTGTGATGCATGTCAATCTGGTTCCTCAGTTATTATCATGTTTTCAACTGGCTACTAGCTTTATTCATAACCTGAAGGTCAGCAGAATAGTGATTTACTAATAAAAAACTTTTTTTATTGCCTACCTTGTTGCTTTTGGCTATTCGTCTTCATGAAAAAAATACTAGTTAAGCTACTTAACCTAAAGGACCTCAAATTATGAATGAATGTGACAATTTGGAGGGTGCTAAATTTACACTAGGTCCTAATTAGGCTATATATTCATCCAAAGGCCCCCTAATTCACTAATTTTGCAGGCTAATAATCATTCATAACCTACTAGACTATGTTTAAAATTAAATAAATTTCACTCAATCTAAGCCATTGACACATTCACAAATTTCACACAATGTAACCTGATACTATCATATAGTATGCAAAATCACATTTAAAATAAAACACACAATCGCTCCCCACACTTGAACAACACATTGTCCTCAATGTGAGAAGGAAGCACACACAAACACATAAACGAAGGTTAAAGACAAAAATGAAAGTAACAAAGAATAGATAAAATGAACAATACAAAAAATAAAAAATAAAATAAAATAAAAATGAACATAAAGACAAAATAGAACTGAAGGCTAATTTGGGAAAGAAAAATTTAGGTTAGACAAAAATATCAAGGGGATGGAGGTGGTGATGGTGTCAGAGGTGTCAATTGAACACTTTGAGACTCGAAATACTGATGGATCTGTCAGATATCTTGGCTCTAGCGTTACTATATGTGCGTCATCTCCACAAGTGTTCTGTTATTTTTAGATTTTGCTTCTAAAACCTTATTCCAGCCTTACTATTCCTCTTCTTCTTCTGATTCCTCACTGGTAGATTCCTTCTGTTGAGGCTGCGCTGAACTTGAACTCGCTTGACCTACCTTGGTTCGTACATGTGTCTTCTCGTGGATCTCCCGCAGACTCACATTTGTGGAATGGATGATCTTTGCCCGAAATAAATGATAATGGTTAAGGAAGTCAGGGAGGTGAACTGTTAACCCCCTTCATTTCATACCAAAATGTTCTGCAATGGTAGGGCTTATGTATCCTATTCCAAGATGGTTGCTCCACTTGAGCAGAACTGCAGCAATGGCATTCAGCACATGCGTGGATGTGTAGACTGGAATACTATGGTTCATGCACCACAGTATGAAAAGTTCCTTAGTAGAACAATTGTTGGTTTCTGACTTGTCAGAAACTAGCTGACACATAAATTTGTGCAGTAGCAAGTGTTCATGGGACTAGATAATATTTTTGTGTGCATTCTTTGTATAGAATCGCTCAATTCCAATCAACTCATACCAATATTAGGAGACACATAAATCGTCATGTTGATCAACGATGATGGATTTAGGGAATCCACACATCTCACACATAAGTTCCACGTTCAGTTTATATGCTTGTCCTCCTAATCGAAACCACAATTCTTTGGTATTCTTAGGGTCAAAGGTCAAGGACGTGAAGAATTCTATTATAAGCTCTTAATACACAGGGAATTGGAACTGTATGAACTAGCTTTAGTGGATTATCTCAGCTAGGTTCTCTATCCGCTCACGTAGTTCTAGCCTATCTAATATGTCAACGTCAAAGTACCTAGGAGCTACAATTTGCCTAGAGCGGAGGGATAAAAAACGTATACCTTCCTCCTCGGTATAGATGGGGAATGGTGCTCCAAAGTTTGCCTCTCAGTTTCTTCTTCCCCGACCTATAGCTTGTTGTCTTCTAAAGGGTTCCCATCAGGCCGATTATTTAATAGATAGCATGTTTGAGGTAGGATGTGGAAGAATTTAGGAAGGTTAAAAATTTAGTTAGAGGTGAGAGTGTATGATGGCTTGAATTATAGAGAGATAAAATGAAAATGAAAGTAAAAGTGAAAAAGAAGTAAGAATTTAATATAAAGGTTGTGAAAAGGTAAAATTTTCATTTAAAAAAATCACGCCCTACCCTATTTCTTCATAGTCGTAGGCCACGATCGTGGCATGCGGCATACCACCAAGAGCATTCTCAGTCACAGGCCACAGTCCTGGTCAGCGACTGTCCTCTAGCACCAAAGTCCTTTGTTTGCTCTTTTTCTAGTCTTTTCTCTTTCACTTTGTAATTCTTTTATAGCCTTTCTTCACTTTTCTCTTTATGTTTGCACAATCTTCTTGTGATTCTGAAATCATATTCCTTTTTCGCTTTTGTTCAACGGAAGAAAAACAAACCTAACTACGGAATTCACTGTAACAAAAGGAAATGAATAAACTAATTTTAATTTTTTCCATGGTTTGCCTTCTATGCAGCGCTTCTTTTAAGTTAATAGCTCGACGCTCCTTTAAGCTCACGGTGGTTGGAATGACTAGTTTGATGGTAGCGTTGCCATTAGTTGCAGTGTCTGTACCTTGGCTACCATACTGCAATTACCACCATCCTTGTGATTTTCTTTGCCTCGTCTTCTCCTCCGCGAGCACTTATTTTGGGAAGCATTTGTAGGATCCTTGATGTCCTCCCGTCCTCCTTGAGGTTCGGTTTCTTTGACATACATTGGAGGTAAAGGAGTCTCGTATTCTCTAATGGTCACCTTGAAGGTTATATGCTCCTTCCCTAGTTGCAGAGTTAGTTTGCCGCCATCCACATCATTAATTGAGAGCGTAGAGGTCAAGAATGGTTGCCCAAGAATCATCGGAATGTCCTCATCTTCGCTGATGTCCAAAACAAAGAAGTTTATGGGAAAGATAAACTTACCGACCTTTACTGGCACATCTTGATACTACAAGGGATGAAAAAGTCCCCTGGGTCATCTTTCTTCGTAGCTATATTGGGGTTTGCTTTTAGTGATTGCTCCTTAACCTTCTTCTTCACGAACCTTTTTAGTTTGAGCTTTGACTGTATTCGATCCGTCACTTCCTCAATCTTGTTATGCTTAATTTCCTTTAATTTTTCGCTTCCTTTTTTGCATATAGCTCTCGCTGCTATGCAAAAGGGAATGGAAATACCCATCAAGTTACTTGAATTGACTCCATCAGGGCTCAATCGAAAGGTCTTTTTCAACTACTTGACCTTTTTCTCTATCTTCTACCTTTTCCTATACTTATATGGTTTCTCCATCCTAATTCTGAGTTATGACCATGATACACTCCTTTGGGTTCGACTCGGTGTTGCTTGAAAAAGTTCTAACATTCTGAGTCAACATTGATTCTGTAAGCTGCCCCACTTGGACTTCTAAATTATGTATAGACGAGGCATGATTCTTCGTAACTTGATTGAATTTACTCTCGAGCCTCCTATGTGCCTCCTCTATACCTCTTATCTTGTCCAAAATCCTTTCCAACTTTAAATCCATCGAGCTTGTCTTATCCTGTTGAAAGCTCGATTGCCCTTAAGCCCTGAGCTGCCCTCCATTATTATTATTCGACAAGGAAAAGTTGGGGTGATTCTTCCACCTAGGGTTATATGTGTTGGAGTAGGGATTATTACCCCCTTCTCTTCCAAATTGTGCCCCTATGTAGTTCACTTACTCCTAATTATCCTCTCTCATCAGATAGCAGTCCACAGTATCATGGTCTACTTGATCACATAACTCATAGTTTGCTTGCATGGCCTTAACCGGAGTGGAAGATGACATCTTCATATTGTTGAGTTGTCGCATCAGATTGTCAATCTTAGCTAGCATCTTCGTCATCTAATCAACTGCGACAACTCCCTTATGCTCTCTAAAGGTAACAAGTTGCCTACTTCTCTCACTCGCCCATAAGTAGCTATTGGTCGCCATCTCTTCAATTAACTCCTCTGCTTCATTAACCGTCTTACGCATCAAAGATCCTCCTGATGCTACATCAAACGTGCCTCTAGTTGGTAGGTTTACTCCATTGTAGAATGTTTGCTGGAGGAATTCCTTCCATAGGTTGTGGTGTGGGAATCTCCTCTGCAGGTGTTTATAACGCTCTCATGCTTCATAAATTGACTCCCTGACACCTTGTTGTAAATTGGTAATTTCCTTTATGATCTTTGTTGTCTTCATTAATAGGAAGTATTTATCTAGGAAGGCATGTACAAGCTACTCCCATGTTGTAATGTTAGTGGGGCTCAGTGAGTGATACCAGGCCTTCGCTCTATCCTTAAGTGTGAAAGGGAACAGTCTAATCCTAACAACATCCTCCGACATCTGGTGATACCAAAAAGTATCATAGATCTCGAGGAAACTGACAATGTGTGCATTCAGATCTTCATTCGCTAGTCCATAAAATTGGATATTCTGTTAAAGTATGTTCAGAGGGCTGGCTTGATTTGGAATGAGATCGCTTGAACAAACGGTCTAACCACTCCTTGGTTCTCTGGGTTAAACCTTGGCCTCATGAAGTTCATGAGGGTCCTCTATTGTTACCTTCCAGGGGTAACTTCCTGATCCATATTTCTTTGAAATTCCTCAGCCATTTGTGATTTCTCAATCTCTTCTTCTTCCTCTTACCAAGCTTTCCTCAAGGTTAGTTCTAATCGCGTTATATCTAAATCAATCGTTTCAGCTGCATAACTAGAACCTCTCGTGACTCTTGTGTTCATACAAGAACACAATTTCAAAGTAAAACAAACAAAACAAAAATAGAAACAGAAAATCAAATCTAAGCTAATGCCTTAAACTATAGACTAAATGTTGCCTTCCTCGATAACAGCACCAAAAACTTGTTCGCAAGGTTATATGAGTTAAGTTTTACTATTTTTTTAACCTTGGTAAATTCCGCAAGAGCACGGTCATTCCTATAATACCTAAGGTATTGATCCCACGAAAAAGGCTAACTAGTCCTAAATCTAAGGTTGCCCTAAACTACAATAATTCTAATAATTAACTAGTGCAGAAATTAAATCAATCAATAATCAAATATAAGAATTTAAAGTGCAGAAAAGTCACAAAATAGCAACTCACACAACAATCTGGAATCAACCAAGAAATAGCCAAGTGAGAGAAAGGGGGATTTAATTTGAAACTAAAGAAAATTTAACTAATTATGTAATTTTCAACTTAACGGGCCTAGACGATCATAGGTTGAATTACTTTCTCTCGAGTTATAATTTGTAACCCTAATTGATGATCACTGATTTAAATTATGGAATCACGATCTCTCGATTCTTGATTGACCTAAAACCTAAATTAGTTCTAAGTTGTCTAAAAACCTACTTGGAATATATGCTCGATCTCTCATTACACGACTCTACTGGTTTAATTCAATTCTCTACCTATCGATTCACCTAACTCTCGTTAGCCCAAATCGATGATTTTTACCTAGCTCACCCTCTCAGTTTATCGCTAAGTTATTAAGAACAGAATTTGAATCACAATTAAATCGAAATAAACACAATAAAATAAACTTTATTAATATCAAGAACTACAAAAAACCCGAAGGTGAGTATAGACAGTAAATCAACACTCAACAAAACTATTTCCAATGAATATCCCAATTTCATACATCCATAACATCAAAATAAAAATAAGAAATACTATCGTAATGGATCTCGGAGGTAGCAATTGCAAGAAACCACCTGTTCCGAGAATTACTTCGCATCAAACTTATCTTCGTGTCTCTCTTCCTTCGTCTCCTTCCTTAATCTCTTGATCTCTCTCTAGTTTTTTTTGAAGTTGACGGAATGATGCTCTCTTGCACGACTCTCTCTGCTCTTCAAAAAAACTCCTTTGTGGCTATCACATCATGTTCTATTTATTCTGTGGAAGCCCTAGGTCAAAGTCAGGTCCAAATAGTTTACAAAATCTCAAAAAAACTGAGTTTTTTTGTCATCCCGATGTAGGGCACAATCATGGCCCTACCTGCCACAATTGTGGCATGTTGTTTAACATTTTTGTCACGATCGTGGCCTAATATGCATGATTGTGGCCTGACTTGATGCTCTCTATCATGATCGTGGCCTGCTGTGCACGATCGTGGCCTATAGCTTTGCTTCGAAACTCCTCGAATCTTCTCCGTTCTTTCCCGTTTTTCCTGAAACACTAACAAATGCATCACATCACCTAAAAAATATAAAATTTAAGCTCAAAGACTTAATCTAACCCATAAAAACACTAAAACACTCAAACTAACATAATTACACCTTAAATGCACTCACCCCACTCAAATTCACACTAAATAAATAACAAATTCAACCTTAAAGCATGTAGTTACACAACTATCACTTGTGCCTCCTCGATATTGTTCACCTTCGATCTAATTGTACCCATCACTTCCATTGTCTTTGAAAATTGGGATCTCAGTTGTGAAAGTTGAGAATTTTTCCTTGCAGCTTACACTTCCATTTTTGCCTTTAGCCTTGATTTAATACCTCCAAACTTTGAATTTAAGGCAACATGTGAGGTACTTTCCTTTTCCTGAAATCTTAGGGGTCTTTGAGGTCTCTAATTAGTTCCTACAGGGTTAGCCCAAGAAAATTTGGATTCTTTTTCCATCCAACATTGTAAGTACTAGAATATGGGTAATTAACTGACCTCTGTTGGAACCCTAAATAATGAGTTTATTCTGTTCCTTCAGTGCTCATCAAATAACATTATGACTATCTGCTCCATAAATCTCACAATTTTGATGCATATACTTCAAAGAACTAGATGAAGGATTAAGATCACTTACCTATTTCCTTAATGATGCAATTTCTGCGAATAAAGAAGTTATTGAATATGCTAACATAACTCCTTTACGTTCCTTCATCTATAGTGGTTTACTCTTTTTGTTATACCAAAGGAAGTTATTAGTAGCCATGTCTTCAATCAGGTCAAATGCAGCATCTATGGTCTTCTTCATCAATGAACATCCTACAACTGCATCAATGGTGCTTCTGGTTATTGAATTGAACCCATTATAAAATGTTTGTAGCAAAAATTCCCTGTGTAGATTACGATGGGGGTAGCTCCTCTACAACTCCTTTAAATGCTCCTATGCCTCGTACAATGATTCTCCCTCGTATTGGTGAAAGTTAGTGATTTCCTTGATGATCCTTGTTTTCTTTGTCAATGGGAAATATTTTCCTTGATGATCCTTGTTTTTTTTGTCAATGGGAAATATTTGGACAAAAAGACTTGCACCAATTGGTCCCATGTTCTGACTTGTCTTGGAGTAAGGGAGTTAATCCATGCCTTTGCTTGATCCTTTAGTGTAAAGGGAAACAATCTCATATTCACTGCATAGGTAATGCGAGTATTAGGATCTTCATATGGCAAACCATAAAATTGAACATTGCTTTGCAAAATATTAAGTAAAGCAGGCCTGATTTCGAAATTGTTCACATTTATTGGTGATTTAGCAATTCCTTGCTGTTTCAGGTTAAACCTTGACTGCATAAAATCCATCAAAGTTCTTTCTTCACCACCTTGTTCCCTCTATTCAGCCATTATCTGCTCAATTTGATCTTGTCTCCTTAACTTTCTCAATTCCTTTTCTACTTTGGCGATGTCAAGTTCTTGCAATTTCTTTACAACTCCTGCACTCCTCGTGTGCTTACACACATTACACACCAGAAAAGAATATCAAAGTAAAAATGAAAAGAAAACCCAAATCAAAATAATTCAAACCAAACTCGATGCTAGGCGCAATCCCCAGCAATGGTGCCAAAAACTTGATGGGTAATTTTCCAAATTTTAAATTAAAACCTCTTATCTTGTAAGTACACAGATCGAAAATCACAGTATAGATAAGTATCGTCCCACAGGAATTGGTTAGTCACCGAAATGATCCAAATTTTGTTTTGTTCGAATACTCAAATAATTAGATTTGAAAGATCCAAAATATAAAAACTAAGAGTCATACACACTTTAGGGTTGTCACAAAAGTAAGAACACAAATTTAGAAAATGGTGAATCAAAGTATCAATTTAGTAGCTTAAGAATGTCATTACCTAACTATGTATTCTCTCACTTTAGCAATGTTCATTATGTTTAGTCCAAAATTTCCTAATGTCCTGGT
>JAOTAY010000003.1:14399093-14427894 GCA_025629805.1 Erythroxylum baracoense | reverse complement strand
CATATCTGTACAGATTTTTCTATCCTATTCTGTAAACCTATTCATGTATATATATACTGCAGTCTCTAATAAAAGATTTAGAGCAAATAAGCTCTGTTTCACAAATAGCCCAGAAAATAAGATTCAAGTGGTTTGCAATATTTTGCAAGTTACTTGTTATCGTGTAGATCTTACATAAGAATTGTGAAAAGAGTGGAGTATAGAGCAGCTATGAGCACATTCCTAACTGTTGAATTATAAGAAACACTAACAAGCTAATTAACAATGAATGTCTTTTCAGTTTAAGCTACCTTGATCCTTTCTTTCAGAAAAATCAAAATCTTGATTTAGTATGGGGATGGGGTTGTGGTAGAGAGAATAGAATAGAGGGACAACACTTTGACAATAGAAGGAAGTGTCATGGGATACCACCGAGTGCTTGGTCTGAGTGGTTCATGACTCATTATCTAGTTTGATTCAAATGTTTAACAATGGGATTCATTGTGCCAAACTTAATTGACTATGAGATTGGCAATATCCTTCCATTATGAGGAATTGATGCCAAATGATCCTCTTTTCATTGAAGTATCTAGAACAATGGCATTCAACATTTCTTGAAAGATTGAACGAGTTATACTTCTCAAAAAAAAATTTGGTGTGTGATGCCATTAGAGGCAGGCTTGTGATCAATTGTGTGGAGGTTTGGGTGCTCAAGAAAGATGAATCATGGTTTTAAGTTCTAATCATCTGTGGAGCTATTGATCTCTGAACGAGAACATAATCACAAAACTAGGAATATAAGGATACTGTCGAATTAGCCTTTATAATATGTGAAAGTAGCGACAAAGATGAAAGAAAAGGGAGAATATACAGTCTAGTTTAATGTGATTCACTTGTCTAGCCTGTTTCCTTGGACACAAAGACCACTAGGTACTGAGGTAGATCTTGTCCATCTGTTCACAAAGTTTTCCTGTATTGAATACATAATAATGTTAATATTTCCCATCCATCTATTTACAAAATGCTCTTGTATTGAATACATAATAATATTAATATTAAATACTGCATAGGTCTTCTTGATTTTCAACATATATCTTAAAATGGCCATTCATTGAAGTTGTTTTTGCCAAATTAGAGACTACAGAAGATGCTATATCCTTGTTCTTCATTCTGTATCTTTTCAACTTTATCGATGTTTTTCATTCATGAAGTTGGGGTTAACAATGGTTTCTATACCTCGTTGAAGTTAATTTAAATCTGAGGTGATTCGACATCAGCATATCCTTTTTTTTTTCTTTGATACTATTGAAAGGATTTTCTGATATGATCTGCTTAATTACATGCATTATTGTAGTTTGATCTGAACTTCAAACTTAGGACCATATGGACAATTGCCTATCGATGAGATTTAATTTGACTTCTTCCCCAGGGGCAAGAGACTACTTGCTCTTGTATGCCAGAAAGTTGTATACCTGAAAGTTGGCAGCTTTTATCAAATCTGCTTTCTTGGTTTCATATATTACATAGCATCTCTCTCTTGATTTTATTAGTTGTTGGAGATATTATGGTGTTGCTTGTCAATTTGCATATTTGCAATTCTGAATTTTAATGTATGACTTTTTATCTCTTATGATATCATCATATTTTAACGCTGATAAATTGTAACTGTTACTGTTTTTGTGATAGGTACACTGGAAGTGGAGTCAGAGAATATCACGCTTACTGATTCAGTGCTTGGAATCAACCGAGTATATGGAAATTCGAAATGCGCTCATTTTGTTGACAAAAATTTCTGGTGTATTTCCAGTTACTAAAAGAAGTGGAATTAACCTTGAGAAGAGAGTAAGAGATTATGAGCATAATAAACGTTCGTTTTTGTTGTATTTGATTTGCTTATTTTCCTGATTTAACTTTGGGATTCCCCTTCTGTGCTCTTCACAGGTTACTAGAATCAAGGGTGATGAAAGAGAGGATCTTAAGGTGTTGGCAACTGGTGTGGCTGCAGCTTTGGCTGCTAGAAAGGTCAGTGGCCTTAATACTTTGTTGAGTTTCCTCTCGATACAGATTCTTAATAGGATTTATGTGATTGCAGCCATCATGGGTTACTGATGAAGAATTTGGCATGGGATATCTTGAAATAAAGCCTCCATCAGCACCTTCAAAGTCTATATCTGGTAACTTGTCAACTCAAAATAATTATACTCCAAGTGGTTCGCAAGGTGACTCTGCTGAAGGTAGCGTTTCTGTCACTCTAACCCGTCCAGTAGAATCTGGGAATTCAGCTAGAGAACAGATATCGAAAGCAAAATTTTCAGATTCTAAGCCAGAAAAAACAGAAAATGTCCCCAATGTAAAATCCGATCAAGGACATCAGAAGATGAAAGTTGGTCCATTGGTTAATGGGTCAGATGTTCAATTGGTTGCTTCCACTACTGCTTTGCAGTCAGGATCATCGAGAGCAGTAGAAAATAAAAAACAAATGGATGAATCAACAAATAGAGCATTGGTTGAAAGCATGGGCAGACTTGCCCAGAAAAATTCTGTAGACTCTGAGGTACTCCATCTTCTGTTGAATATAAATATTTAATATAGTTTATGAATAATTTCTTATGGATAGTAGGCATATGTTTCATTTGCTTTAGGCTAGAATTGTTGTTCTTAATTTACTTGCATAACAAAATGACGGCCCTGTGATCACCAACCAGTTACTTTTTACTAATGTTGGCATCTGACCAGCTGCTTTTTGGAATTTAGCAAGAGTAAGGTTCTTGGAATGTTTTGAACTCTATTTCATCGTTTAATCTATTTTTGCCATATTGAAATTTATTTTTTTCCCTTTTGTAAATCCTTACTGTGTGAATGTGCTAAAGAAATTTTTGTATCAGTATGTCAATATTGTTCAGACCTGTAATTAGGAAGTGGGGATGGTCTGATTAAGTTCAGCACTTTGTTAGTTGTCTTTTGACCTGCTGATGCAAAGGACTCGCCACCATAGGTTAAGATGAGTTGATTTTACCCTCTGGAAGAGCGTAGCTTTTCTGCCCCTAAGGTCCTGTAAATAATCACCCAAATCAGTATAAGTTCCTTGTTCTGCTTTGTACCTTAATGTTTCTTCATTCTGCTGCTACTGAATTTTGTTTTAACTCTGTATAATAAAGTATCATGGGCGTTCAACATTTTATTGGCAGATAGGTGGTTTTCCTTCAGTTTATATTTCCATGTTACTGTATCATTAGTGGAAGATTATTAACCAACTTGCAGTTGGAGCCATTTAAATCACAATTGTTACTGGAGTAAATGCAAAAAATGCTCAGTTGAAAAACATATGGGTTATTGTTGGAGTAAATGTGTATACTGCTTTTCAGTTTACGTAGGTGATAAGTTATTCAAGAGATTGATTATTTTTTCACAACAGATTTATCATAAGAACAAAGTGGTTAAATGGATTGTTGACCAAGCTGTTTTGTTTTGTTCCTGAAAATAGAAAATCTCTATTTGTTGTTACAGTGGACCCCAAAGAGGGTTTGCACAATACTAAAAGAATAATGAGATGTTGTTGGATGAATTTTCTTTTTGCTGCAATTGATCATTTTCCAGTGTGTTATGATTGATACACAAATGAGAGCACACTACAATCATGTTGTATATACCCCAAAGGAAGAAAATACCTGGATCATTTTGCTGTAGATTCTGCATCAGACTTTCAAGGCCTTATCAGTGAATAATCATGATGTTTTTGTTGTCCAAGAATAAATTCTTTTGATCTGCTTTTTCAGAATATTTAAAAGTTCATCACATATTTGATTTTTTATGAAAAATTATATATGATTATGAAAATTATTTAATACCATATTTTGCTGTTTAGTTAAAAGTCCCAACAAGACGTTCGGGGTCTGCCGGAGCAGTTGCTAAGACATCAAAACAAGATCTTGTAAAAGATGACTATAAACCTGGAAAAGCTGTTAGCAAAACTTCTGTTTCCTCCATAAGTGAAAAAGAAATACCTGGTCATTTATCTGATGGCAGGCAAGGGGCAGGCATGGTTGTTTCTTCTGCACTGTTATCCAATGGCAATTCTGTTCCGGTATCAGGAAAAGGTTTCGCCTCATCTGCAAGAACTTATGATGCTCATGCTGGTGAACAGAGGGTTGATGTTGGAGCTCCCAAAATGGTGGTTAAAGATGATTCAGCTGAAGTTGCAGATGCACATAAACCCCCTTCACGACTTCCTCTTTCTCCTAGGCATGACATTGCTTCAAAGTCAGCTGACAAGTTGCCAAAGAGGGCAAGTCCCGCTGAAGAAACTGATAGATTAACTAAACGGCAGAAAGCTGATACAGAATCAAGGGATATGGAGGTCGATGCTCGGTTTTCTGACAGAGAAAGATCCGTGGATGCTCGAACCACTGATGTTGATAGGACTGGAATTGATGAACAAAGTGTCTATAGGACCACAGATAAACCTATTGACAGGTCTAAAGATAAGGTCAATGAAAGATATGATAGGGAATACAGAGATCGGTCAGACCGTCCTGATAAATCTCGCATGGATGATATTATAACAGAAAGATCAAGAGACAGGTCAATGGAAAGATATGTAAGAGATCGTTCTGTTGAGAGAGGGCAAGAGAGAGCTACTGAAAGGAACTTTGAGAGGCTAACTGAAAAAGGAAAAGATGATAGAAACAAAGATGACAGAAACAAGTTGAGGTATATGGATACAGTTGCTGAAAAGTCCCACTTAGATGATCGATTTCATGGGCAGAACTTGCCTCCGCCACCACCATTACCTCCTCATATGGTTCCCCAATCATTTAGTGCCACTAGAAGAGATGAAGATGTTGAGAGAAGGTTCACCACTGGCAGACACGCTCAGAGACTCTCTCCAAGGCATGAAGAGAAAGAACGAAGGCGATCAGAGGAAAATTCCCTGGTCCCACAAGATGACATAAAACGTAGACGAGAAGATGATTTTCGAGATAGAAAGCGTGATGAGCGAGAAGGGTTGTCATTGAAGGTATGCATTGGATTTAGTCATTGATTCATTTTCATAAAATCTGATATTACTATCTGGTGAATTTGGTGAACCTGCACTTTGAAACAGTAGTAATTGGGGAATTGCCTTAAGGGTGTCTTTTGTCTAATCATGCAGTCTTTTCAATCATATTGGTTATTCAGGTCCAGAAAGAGGGAGAGGAAATTGTTTCTTACATTTCTGTTAATTAAATTAGATATTGATGATGTCACCAAAAATTGCTATTTCAGTGATCTTTTTCAAATCTTATATTTTCTTCATAAATGGGCTTATGGCTCAAGAACCACAGGCGTTAGCTAATTTTTTTGCTAATCTACATCTTTAAATGTTTTGCAAAGATTCTAGCACAAATGGTTGTGCATATGAATGTTCCAATTATGGTTGAAATTTGATGAACGTTCACTTTTTTCTTTGCAGTTCTTTACCCCTCGTATTTGTTTGTCAAAAGTTCTAATTGAATGCATTTTTTTCCCTATGTGAGGTATTTGTTTGTCAAAAGTTCTAATCGAACGCATTTTTTTTCCCTATGTGAATATGGACTTTAAAAGTATTTCCATCTTGAAATTACGTACTTTAGGGTTACTGGGTTCCCATGTCATTATCTAGAAAACCTCCATTGATTTTAATTTTAGCCTTTACTTTGGGGTTAATACCAATGTCCCAGGTTTCGTAGAAAAACTTTGGTTTTAATTCAACCTCAGGGGCATCTGTGATTTTGTAACAAACAAGTCCTTTTATCAGCATTTTAGCTTGTAATTTTACTAAATAATGATTATAATCACAAAGTAATTTCATATATTGATTAATTTTGTTTATTAGAACATCCTAATTAAAGTTTAGTTACCGACAATGTGGTTAATGATGTATTTTCCTAGTTATTAAATAACACGATTTTGGAAGTCTTTGTTAAGCAGTGGAACCATATGGATCATGGTGTAATTGACTTATTTGTTTTCGGTGTTTTAAGTTCTGTCTCCTTAAATTTTACAAAGGTACTTACTTCCCTTTGCAATTGTTAAGAGAGGGGATGAAGATATAGCTTTGGCAGTCCAAAAAGTTCAATAGTTCTATCTTCATGTGGTATCTCATCCTGTCAGTATACAATTATATGGCACTTTTGTGAGTAGACTTGACTTTAAAGATGGTTGATCAATAATCATATCTGATATATATGTAAGATCTGTGTAGGTTGAAGAGAGAGAAAGAGAGAAAGCATTGAAGGAAGAAATGGATGTTAATGCAGCTTCTAAGAGACGAAAACTTAAGAGGGACCATATTCCATCTGGAGAAGCTGGTGAATATTCCCCTGTTGCCCCACCTCCTCCTTCCATCACTATTGGAATATCACAGTCTTGTGATGGAAGAGAAAGGGGAGATCGGAAGGGAGCTATGATCCAGCGCTCAGGTTACTTGGAGGAGCCTCCAATGAGAATGCACGGTAAAGAATTACCAGCCAAGATGACTCGTCGTGATGCAGACCCGTATCCTGAAAATCTTTAAATGCCTGAGATATCTGCCTTTTATTATGAGATGTTTACTTGTGCTTGTGTGGCCATCTATTTCTGTTGTGTAGATACATGATTAGTTGAGATTAATGATTCTTCCATCTTTTGACTGTGCCTGCCAGTGAAGGGCTTGTCATTTCTGTTTATAAATCAACATTTTCTGCAAAAGCTACTGTCTCGTTATTGTCAAATCAGCTACCTGGGGAACTGCCTCTTCAAAATAAATTCCCTTTGATGAGATGCTGGAGTACTTGTGGTTTTGATTAAACTTTAGGATGGTGATTTATATTGCAAATCCTTAACCAGTTTGCAGGATGTATGACCGAGAATGGGATGACGATAAGAGGCAAAGAGGCGAACAGAAGCGGAGGCACAGGAAATAATTCTCAGCTGTGGCTCAAAAACTTTGCTCATTTGGTGAATAATGGCTGTCATCGATGACGTGGTTGAATGTTTTTTCACTTGTATCAACTTTAGATGGCTTTTAATGGTCCTCGTGTAAACATCATGAGATGGCTTCCATTAATTATGCCATTTGTGTATCATCTTGTAAATTGTGGACTTCCTTTAGTGAACGTTATTACTTGTTGTCAGTTCGGCCGCTCATGAAATGACAAGACATGTACAGTTAGTGGTGCGCCGCAGATCATATCTTCTGTATCATTTATAGTGTTCTTATCATAATTTATTAAATTTTATTTATACATTTACTTAAATTTTACATAAATGTATGGATAAGGTTTAATAGAATATGATTGGAACAAAGTAAGTAGAATAGAATATTTGATGGAATGTGCCGGGTGAATTTATTGCATCTTACCCAAAAATGATTTATGAAAAGCAAAATAGATAGATGAAAACGAAAAGACAACTTTTGCGGTGAAGCATGAACTGACGAGTTTAAGTACATGGCATACACGTTGAAATGTGATTAAACGAATTAAAAGATATTGTATGTTTATTTTATCCTTCAAAATAATTAACCTATTATTGTGATGAGATATTATCAAAAGTGTGCATGGCAACTTAAAAATTTTAAAAAATAGTAATAAATATTTTAATTTGTTTCCAAATTGAGTTTGGAATTAATTTTTAATTTTTGTTACGTTACATAAAATATTAAAATGTCAACTTTCTTTTGAACTTCCTCGCAAAACTCTTTTTTCTTGAATTCTCAATATTTGGTTGAAAAGTATTCATCGTTTTTCAAGCACATCTCCATCAATCACTCAGATAAACATTCATTTGAATTTGGACTTGTGACGAAATTTCAAAAATAGCACCCTAAAAATTATGCTGAACCAGCTTGATTACCCTTTATGAGTAAATAATCTAAACGTCATCAGGATAATGCGTCCATTCACTTGACGAACCAATTAATTTACTCAAAAACTCAAATGATTTAAATGTAAATCCCTTGATAACCAATGATTTCCAACTTTAGCAACTTAATTCTCCCATTCTTTCTTTCATGCAAGATCAAAAGAGAGGGTAACTAAGAGGGCATTTGGTTTCAGGGTTTGGGAATGAAGGAATAGAATAATTGTAAAAAACAGTGTTTGCTTTGATGTTTTTAATTCTAGGAGAATGAAATCTGCTAAACCCACCAAGGGGGTGGGTATCGAGTTTTCATTCCAATCTAAGTTTTTATTACGTTTATTTTTTACTCTTTTATACCCAGCTTTTGCCCTACCATCCTCTTTACTTCCTTATCGCCTCAATTCCTTACTAGAGATGTCAATGGGTCAGGCCGAGCTGGGCTAGGCCTAGGTCGAGGGTGGGCCACGGGCTGCCAGTGGCCCGCGTGGACCGGACCTTGGCCTGGCCCACCGGCAGGCTAGCCAGCCCGTGGTCGGCTCGTGGCCTGGCAGGGCCGAGACGACCCATTTATATATATATATATATTTTAAAAAATAATACAAAATGGCGTCATTTTGGACAAAATAGGCGAGTCACAGGCTGGGCCTTGCCCCGCGAGGGCCAACCACGTTCAGTCCATGGTGTCGGCCAGTGGCCCACGTGTGGCCCAGCCAACCCGGGCCAAAAACAGGCTGGGCAGGGTTGAAATTACCATCCCTATTCCTTACGATATCCCATCCTACCTTATCGTGTCTCATCAACGAAGGAATTTTTTGTTCTGCGTCTCCATATGGGAGCTGATTAATTTTTTTTGTTGTAAGTTAAACATATAGAGATAGCTCCAATAAACATATAAAGGGCAAATTATTTTCATTTTTATTGAGGGTAAAAATGGTATTATATTATTTTTCATTCCTATTAATGCAACAAACCAAACAATATTATTAGTATTAATACAGAAACTCAAGTTACAAGCCAAACATCATTTTTTTATTTTTCATACCCATCCCCATCTCCTTCTACTATTATACCCATATCTATAGCCTACCTCATGCTCAAACCAAACGCCTAGTAAAAGGTGTGTCAAAAGAAACTAAGGTAATAAAGAATAGGCAGATATCAGAGGTACTTTGGAATCGATGGGTTTGGATTCTATCATATAATATCTACCAATCTTTTGCTTTAATTTTTCTTCATGTTGTTAGTTTATGTCTTAAAGAGAAGTTTTTAATTGTTTAATATTCAGAGACTTTTGAGCAAGTTTTATATCTAGTAATAAAACTCTTAATACACCATAAGTATACAAATTGTGTTTTTTAGTATAAGAGGTCATCTTTCCCAAGAGAATTATGCAAAAGTTACAATTCGAACCAAAAATTGTCTAAGGTAACGAGAAATTGAAATTTTTTTATGAAATAAATAATAGAAATTAAAACAGAATAATAAAGCAAAGCAATCAAACAAATAAACAATGAGCTACCAATAAAATTTAGGGTTTTAATCAAGATAAAATACTTATGACTTATTTATTCTTTATTTTGTTTCCTTTAATCTTGTTGATTCAATTATGTGTTTGATTTTATATTTCTTAAGGTAATGATTACTTTCGCTCAAGATCTAATTAATTAACCATAATTGAATTTGAAAATTTCAAATTTGCAATCTCTTTATTCATAAAATTTTTCCTAAGATCTGAAGCTATCTTTTGGATAATTAATTACTTAAACAAGATCTCTCAACAAAAGATTATTAACTTGATAATTATGGGTTTATTAAATTGTCAACTCTTGTTATACAATCTAACGCTGAATATGTTTGACTCATTCTCTCGATTTTGTTGTGAAATTTACGCATGCTTAGATGTGTTGAAACCAACAATAATCAAGTCACAAAATAATTCTAGAATAAATCTTAATTTGAAATTCAGAACTTCATAAACATGTTTAACATCTTAGAACTCATATTACACATCAAGAATAATGAAAGAACTAAAAGAAAAGAAGAAAAACTCTAATTGCTCAATGATCTAAAAAGTTGGAATTCTTGGATGTTCTTCTTGATCTCTCAAGTTTGATTGACTTTTCAATGTTGGTTGCTGCATATTTTTTGGTATGTTTTATGTTCTTACATAATGGATTGGGGTCTTGGGGGGTGTAACTAGGATTTTTCCACTTTGTTTGATTCTAAAAATACCCCCAAATCTTAAAACAGATAAAAAAAATCAAGCCTAGAAACTCTATGTCACAATCATAACATAGGAGTTATGATCGTGATAGAGGCCATGTAGCTGCATGCATGCCTGTCACGATCGTACTCCATGTACAATTGTGACACCTTTCATGTGGCTTCCATCTTCCTTATTCTTCAATTAATTTCCAACACTCACAAATAAATCAAACACCTCATGACACATAAAATGAAGATTGAAATCATATTCTAAACCACACAAACACTTAGAATATAAACAAGACAATAACACAATTCTAAACTTATATATACGATAATCATCTAATAAACACCTAAAAACACACGAAAATGCTTATAAAAACATAGTATAAACTATAACTATCAACATCCCCACACTTAAACTTCTAATTTTCTTCAAGCAAAAAAAAAAAAACTCAAACAAACATTAAAAACATATAAGCATATATTCATGTAACATGTAATAATGGTATAATGACATTGAATCTTATGGAATCAATTTAACCACAAACATCAATCATTCAAATTGTGCCAACATATCAACCTATTCCTTTTATGTTTAAGTACTTTGAATTGAATATTAACACCCTATTCATTCATCTATGATACTTGTACAAATGCATTTATGTTTAGTGATCAATCAAAAAGGTAACTATCATTAAGTATCCTTTCATGAAAATTTTTGCTATTTTGAGAGATAATGTGCTTATATTTATTAAAACACTTTTTTTTAAAATTTTCTTTAACGTCAACCTAGTTTTTTGACGCAAAGATAAACATTATGTCCTAAATGTCCCCTGGTTAATCAACTAAGCCATATTTTTTATTATTTAGCTTAGTTGGAATGTCATTATAGCCTTTTGATGTGAAGACAAACATTTTTTTGTGAATTCCCTTGGTTACTCAGCTATATCATATTCTCAATTAGCTACCAACTCTATTCTTAACCTAATATTTGTTTCATAAAGGCCAACGAAATAGTTATTTATTTAACAAATACTTTTCTTAATTCCTTAGCCTACCTTATTTCTTTTTAGTCAATTATTCTAATGAAAGGTTTTTTAATAATTCTTACTAAGTCAATTGATTTATAATTATAAATGTATACCACAAATTTCCTAAGTGAAGAACAAGTGTCATATCCTAATTAACAAGCATATTCATCCAAAGACACTTAACACACAAAATTTGTAAGTCAATATGCCTTTACAAATTAAATGATCATGTTTAAAACTAAACTAATTCCATCAAAATTTTTCCATTTACACATTCACACAAAGAATACATATGCAATAAAATGTTCACACAATGTCAATCCTAATCCCAAAACTAACATAATATGATATAAAAAGTTCATAAATATCATATCTTAATGCATCCAAACCTCCCCACACTTAGAGACCACATTGTCCTCAATGTGAGAAACCAAACAACATATATATAAAAAGCAAAAGAAATAACAGAAGAAAAGTTTAGCACATGAAACCACTTATGGAGATTGAGGTGATGACAGTGTCGGTTAGGAAATCTGAACACCTTGAGCAGCAAAGTACTTGAGAATCTTCTTTATATCACGTTGTTGTCTTCATTGTTCTTGCACTATCTCCTTTATAGGCTTACTATTTTCGGAGACTAAATTGAAGACCTTCTCCCTGTCTTCCTCTTCATCATCCTTCGTTTCTTCACTTATTGAGACTTGGTGTTGTGCTGGTGTGAAACTCAAAATAGCTTATCCTATCCTATATTTCACATGAGATTTGAAACTAATATCTCAGAGTTCCATATAATGGACCTCCAAGATCTCAGCTCGCCTTAAGTGAGTGTGATTAAGAAACTGAGAAAAAACAATAGTTAGTCCCTCAACTTCTACACTATAATAAACAACATGCACGGTAACAATATATCCCATGCCAATATGACTACTTTTCTTTTTTCTTTTTAAGAGAAGTAGCTATAGTATGAAAAATATGGGTGGTTATACAAACTTGAACATTGTTATCCATACACCATAGAATGAATAAGTATTTAATAAAACATTTGTTACTTTCATATTTATCAAAAATAATATGACACAAACTTATGTGGCAATAGATGCTCAGGACTGAGAATGACATTATTATAGTCATTTCTGACAACAAAGTTATCTATCCCCATTAATTGTTTCCAATAACTCTTAAAACAAAATTTATCGTTTTTTTCAATTATGTTTGATCTAGGAAATCCACCAATTCCTTACATAATATCATAATTCAAATTATATGGGTAGCTCCTCAATCAAAACTAAAATTTGTTCAAATTTTGCAGCTCAAATATTATATTAATATAAAATTTGAGGGTTAATCCTCATACACCACGTAATTAAAATTAACAAATTTATCCCGTGAAATTTTATTACTCAAAGTCTTAATTTTATATTTCAACCCTAGATTTTATAAAATATTGAAATCAAAGTATCTAGTTGCACTAACAATCTAGAAAGAAGAGTTTAGAATTGGATACCTTCTTCTTCCGAATAAATTGAAAAGGACGCTCCAAAATCTGCAGCCTTATCACACACACCTTGCCTTGGCAATTGAGTTTTCCCCTTTAGCTGTGAGCATTTAACACTTTATTTAATTCTTGGTGCCATGAATAAGTGTATGCCTACAAAATCAACCAAGAACACACAAAAATACACCAAAATAACCCAAAAAAGTGAAGAGAGAAAAGCTAAACCAAATCTTGTAAAAACAACTCTAGAGATATGATATTTGTGTTAAAATTACTAGATACATGTAGGAGTAATGTGTATCTAGTTGAAAAAACAAAAAAACAAGTGAAAAACTTAATTAAGATGAAGAGAGATTTCGAGTGGTTGCTAATTGAAGGAGTTTTGATAAGCCTTGTAGGGCATTATCCAGCTTTAATGCCCAGCATTTCCTTGAATTATTTATTATCTTCTCCAATATTTTTTCAGCTCATGGTTCACGACTTTTATTTTTCCACTTGTTTACATATGGTACAGAGTGGATACACAATGGTGAACTCATATCGCTTTAAAATGACATTGAAATATTTATTACAGAAATGTGCTCCTCCATCACCTATTATAGCACATGGCACTCCAAATCAATTGAATAGTCATTTGATAAATTTTTGCACGACCTTGCCATCATTTGTTGGAGTTGTGATGGCTTCAACTTATCGTGACACATAGTCCACTTTAACAAGATATACGTGTTCCCCATAGAGGATGAGAATGGTACCATGAAGTTCAGTCCTTATACATCGATCACTTTGACTTCTAGAATGTTAGACCGGGGCATCCCATCTCTTTTGTAGATGTTCCCCACTCTTTGGAATTTATCGCACTGTGACCCAAACTTTAGAGCATACTTGAACATATTTAGCCAATAAAATCCATATTCTAATACTCGTGTTGCTGTTTTATTCGCTCCGTAATGAACAACATAACTAGTTTCATGCCAATACATTAGTATGTCTAACATCTTCTCTTTGAGAACACATTTCCTTATCCCATTAGCACACACCTAAAGAGGATCAGGTCATCCCATAGATAATGGATACAATCATACAAGAATCTCTTTTTTTTAATTAAAATGATAAATTTAAAGGAAGTATACCACCTGCAACAATGTTTGCTATATCCGCATGCCATGGTACCACAAGGTGGTCGAGCAACATCAAGGTTTCATTGGGAATTTTCTCATTAATATCATCTCTTTGGTCTAATTGCTCTCTTTCTAAATGTGATAAGTGGTTAGCTACCACATTCTCTGCTCCCTTCTTATCTCTTATCTCTATGTCAAACTCTTGTAAGAGTAACACCCATCGAATAAGCCTTAGTTTTGTGTCTTTCTTAACAAAGAGACACTTAAGTGTAATGTGATTGATAAAGATGATCACCTTAGATCACAAGAGACATGACTAAAACTTATCACATGCAAATACTACTACTAAGTAGTGGTATAATTTAAATGGAGCCCAGTTGATGTCCTACTTTTGTAAAAAACCATATATAGCCTTTTATCCTTTTGCTGACCCAACATGTAATCCACAACTTGGTTATTAGCGTCGTACATGACTTCAGATGCTAATGATCAATTTAGATATGTTGAGATTAATGCTGATATCAATGCCACCTTTAGTCGATTAAATGTGGATAAACAACTATCATCAGAACTAAAAGGCACGTCCTTGAATAACAAGTTTGTAAGAGGCCTATCAATTAGTCAGAAGTCATTGATAAAGCGACGATAGATTCCTGCATGACCTAAAAATGCTTGCATGCCTTTATCATTAATGGGTGATAGAAGCTTCTCATGACCTCCATCTTTCCTTTATCCACTTCAATTCCTTGACATGATATTTTATATCTAAATACTACACCCTCGTGCATCATGAAGTGACACTTCTCCAGTTTATAACTAAATGTGATTTTTCATAGTTTTGGAGTACTTCGTCCAAATTTTTTAGGTTCTGCTCAAAAGAGTCTCCAAAGATAGAAAAATCATCTATAAAAATTTTCATAATTTCTTCTATCATATTTGCAAAGATCGACATCATGCATGTAGTTGGAGCGTTGAATAACCCAAAAGGCATCCTTCTATAAGAAAATTGTTTTATAAGGACATGTAAATGTGGTATTTCTCTGGTCCTCCGGATAGATAAAAATCTGATTGTAGGCTAAATAACCATCCAAGAAACAGTAGAATGAATGACCAACTACCCTTTCTGTCATTAGATCTATAAATGGAAGAGAAAAGTGATCCTTTTTATTCAGTTTGTTAAGTTTGCGATAGTTGATGCATACTATCCATCATATGATTGTTCCCATAGAGATCATCTCTCCACTTTTACTCTCCATTACAATCTTTCCACCCTTCTTCCATACACATTGTACCCGACTAACCCATTCACTATTTGATAATGGGTGTATAATACCTATGTCTAAGAGCTTTACTACTTTTTTTTTACCACTTCCTTCATGTGAGGGGTTTAGTCTCCATTGACGTTCCCTTACCACTCTACTTCCTTTTTTGAGGTTTATCCTATGCATAACTATGTTTGAGCTTATACTTTGTATATTGGATATCTGCCATCCCATGGCCTTTATCTGCTTTCTAATAATCTTTACCACCTTACTCTCTTGTTCCCCATCTAGCTGATTAGAAATAATGATGGATACAATTTGGCCCTCACCTAGGAAGGTATATCTAAGGTGTGTGGGCAAATATTTTTTTTGGATGAATGGTAAATTAGTATTATTATAAAAAAGTTATATACAAGGTCATTGGGGCATGCCCCGACCAAAAGATGTAAATAAAAACATCAAAGCAATCCAACCGTAACAATAATATCAAAAGTGATCAAAGTTTCAGGATACATTCTATACAAAATCTTATAAATCATAGCCTTAATCATAAATACTACATCAAAGCATGTAAAAGAAGCAGAGTCTAAAATAACTGAATTCCTTGTCTTCCACAAAGTGTAGATAGTGCAACAAAATGCTAATCTTGCAGCTTTGCTTCTCAAGCGTGGCCTAGTGTAGTCTTTACAGATCCAATTAATAGCACTAGTTAATGTAGACATCCCTCATGCTAATCTAACCCATCCTCAAACTGTATCCCAGACTGTACCTGAAAATGAACATCTAAAAAATAAATGGAACATGGTCTCCTGCTCAAGTCCACATAAACTACATGTTCTATCAATGTCTAGAAACATCAAATTATCTTTTGCTGGCAATCTATTACGAAAACCAAGCCAAGTAATAAAGGAGAACTTAGGAGGAATGTACTTTTTCCGAATGAAAGGCATCCATGGTCTTTTTATCTGCTTCATATGTAATAACTCATACACCTTCCTTAATGAAAACCTTTCATTTACACACATCTTCTGAAGTCCCTACACTACATTTTCCCATTCACTACGTTTGTCCATCAAAGAATCTCTAATAAAGGCAAACATCTTCATCAACGGTGAATCTCTATTCAAAGGTTCCCAATCCCAAACAGATTTCTCCCTTAAATAGACCTCATGTATCTACCGAATCTAAAGAGTGTCAGCTTTGGAATGAATATTCCAAAGAATCTTTGATAATAATGCAGCATTCCAAACTCTTCAATTTTTTAAACCCAAGCCATCTTCTTCCCTTGGCAAACAAATATCATCCTATGCCACCTTCTAATATTTCCCTCCCCATAAGACCAACCTATAAATAAATGTGATTCAGCTCAAGATGGTGATAGGTATTGGAAACGATTGAAGCTAGAATGATTGTACTCCTTATATTACCGCCCTAATCAACTCAAAACGTCCAGCATAAGAAAGCGTTTTAGCATTCCAATTATTAATATAAACCTTAATAGTCTCTATTAGAGAGGAGAATTGGGTCACTGAAACTTTCAATGGAGCTAATGGAATGCCCAAATAACGAACTAGAAATGCTCCTAATGGAAAATCGACCAATTTCATGATGTCCTCCTGGTCTTTACCATATACTCCTGCAAGATACATATTAGATTTGGAGGAGCTAACCTTAGCCCTGACACCCCTTCCAAATCTCTAAAAACATCCATAAGAATTTTAGTAGACATAAAATCCCCTCTCGAGAATAACATAAGATCATCAGCAAAGACAATATGTGTAATAACAAGTTTATTACACATTGGGTGATAGTTAAAAAGAGAGTTTGTGGTTCTCATCTCAAGCAACCTAGAAAGGTACTCCAAACACAGAATGAACAAAGTAGGGCACATGGGATCACCTTGTCTCAAACCTCATTGTCCTCTGAACATACCATGCAAGACACTATTAATGGATATGGAGAAAGATGTTGTAATTACACACACTATAATCCATCCCACAAATTGTAATGGGAATCCCAATCCAATCAACACATCCATAAGAAAAGTCCAAGAAATAGTATGATACGCTTTAGTAATGTCCAGCTTGATCATGCATCTTGGATAAATCCTTTTCCTGGTGTAGCTTCTAACCAACTCCTGAGCTAAAAAAACATTATCCACTATAGATCTTCTGGACACAAAAGCAACTTGGGCTGGATCAACCAGAGATCTAAGTAGACGAGACATTCTTTCAGCCAATATTTTCATAATCACTTTGTATGTGACATTAGTGCAAGCAATAGGCCTAAAATCCTTCACCTTTGGGTCATTTTTGGTTTTAGGCATTAAGGCAATGATGGTATGATTAGTTTACTTAAGAAGTTTACCATTTTCAAAGAACTCTTTGATTGCTACAACAAAGTCCCTTCCTATAATATTCCATTTCTTTTTGAAGAAAGCTGATGTAAAGCCATCCAGATCCGGTGCTTTGTCAATGTTGAATAGTGTCCATTTGATTTCATCCTCCAAAACCGGAGCAACCAAGGCCTCACAAGTAGATACATCAACTTTTGACCCATTTGAAAGTACATCCCTTTCCATTCTGTTATAGGTAACCAAGACGCTAAATAACCTTTTAAAGAAATCCATAAAACAGGCAACAACTTCTTCAATCGAATTAGTTGCAGTGCCATCATCTTTAATAATATGAGAAATAGATTTTTTCAAGCTCTTTTTCTTTGCCACCACATGAAAGTATCTTGTGCACCTATCAGACTCTATAATATGAATACAATTTGCTTTTTGTTGGCAGAAATGCTTCTCAGCCTCCAACAAAAAATTTGCCTCTTTTCTCTTCTTATTATTAAGGGAACCCTTATATGCATGTTTAAAGCTTACCTTAGCATCCTTAACTCTCGAAGAAATATGGACAAAAGCATTGGATTTAAGTGACTTCAAAGGATACTTAAGAGATTTCAACTTCAGACATAAAATATATTGAGCACACCCATCAACACCTTTATCCCAACTACTAGCAATGATAGTCTCAAAGTTTGGGTGAGCAATCCACATACTAAAAAACTTGAAAGACTTAGTACCTCTGTAATTAGATTGGATGAAATCCACCATAATCGGACAATGATCAGAATCTGTGATCATATCTAAGAAATAATGCGAGATAAACATGGATTCCCACAATTATGATTAATAAGAACTCGATCAAGCTTCATCCAAAGATTATCCTTATGCCAAGTGAAGAATTCTCCCCTAGAAGGTGCATCCTCTAATCTAAGTGCAATCCACAAGTCAAGAAAATAAGCTGACGATGGTTTACATCCAAGTCTCTCACTTGTCGAGCAAACACAATTGAAATCTCCCATAATGGCCCAAGGCAAGGTCATAGCTTGTCTAAAACCTATCAAATGTTGCCACAACTCTCTCCTTTTGGTGACACTATACAATCCATAAACAAATGTAAATATAAATATAGTTTGAGATACAAGGCATTGAATACGGGAAGGTATATGTTGTTCTCCAACATCTATAGCATCAAAATTTTGAGAATGCTTCCACCTCGAGATCCTATTCTTCATAACTAAATTAGGTTTATCCAATGAAAATTTCATTTCAATAACACAATAAAAATAAGAATCGTGTTGTCTAAGAAGGTCAACAACACAATTTTGTCTCGAGTCCTTATTAAAACCCTAAACATTCCAACATAAGATCCTCATTTATCACCTATAGAGGATTGGTCTCCTCCAAGCCTTTTAACACCATCCCTATTTCTGTTTCCACAGTTATTTTCTTGAATAACCACACCTTGATCACGTATAACACGATTACCATAACCAATCTTTTGCTTTAAACATTGTTAGCATATATCATACTTTCTTTACCTTTATTATTTTTCACACTCCTATGATTGCTCATCGTTTTCCATTGGTTGCCCTTGGCCACATCCACCTCTCGTTAATTTACCTTCTCATCACTGCCCTAGGGGGCTGTATTACTGACCAGTGTCTTACTAGTTGTGGGCTGTGATGTTCCCTCACTTGTGCTGGAGCACTTTGCAATGTTGCTTACATTGGCCTACACTATTGTCCTGGTAGCGCTTGAGCGCGCTGCTTCCTTGTCTGCACCCGTTGAATGCAAAAACAATATACTTGTTTTACGCTTAAAAACTGCAAGTGTACAAGTCGTGACTTGTAGTTAAAAAGCAGATATAGATCCCACAGGGATTGATGCCCAGACACCACTTAATTCAGATCAAACTTTGTTTAAGAAAGGAAATTGTTTAATTGAAATAATCTAGAAAATTAAATTAAAATTGAAAGACTAATAATGAAAAATGAACAATACCAAAGTGCAGAAAATTGGAATCAAGAATTTAAAGACTAGAGATTACTTTCTCTCTATTCTGTCTCCCTCCTATTTTATTAATCGAATTATGTCTCACCTAAGATTTCCGAATGTATTAACTATCCTCTTTCAAGGTGTAATTAATTGTTCCTAATCAAATTAAATGGAGTAAATTGAACGATGTCTTAACCTACCTAATCACTCCATTAATTTAACTAGTTATTAAACTATCCTATGGGTAATCAATCGAATTAGCTGAGATCTCTGTTCTAATTAATCAATTAATGTAGGTTGCCAGCTCTCGTTGTACAATCCTACACATATAAACTTACTCACTCTCTCGATTTATTGCAAGATAGAAATAAAATCAAAATTATCAAAGACACTTTCATTCAATTCAATAAAATAGGAGTTTTAAAAAAATAGCTCAAAAGCAATCGGTAAAACTAAATCAACGAATCATGGTCTCCATAACATCATCAACATACAAATAATCCATCTTACAAAGATTAGAAGAAAGAAAAACACATAAAATTGAATAAAGGAAACTTCCTCTTTTCATTGCCAAAATCTGGAATTGTTGATGTTGATATGCTATTTTGCCCATTCTTGATGATAATCCTTGAATCTTCACCTTTCTCAAGGCTAAAAACTTGTATTCTTCTCTCAAAAAGGCTCTTTCTACAGAAAGGTTTCGTATCTTTTGTCCAAGGAGGCTTAATTTTCTTTTAATAGTCCAGAACTAAGTTTAATGAAGCCTCACATAATGTCTCAGATTAAATTTGCAACAGAGAGTCTCCTCTTCTCTTCTCCTCTTTGATCTCTAGCTCAATCTCCAAGTTGCTTAATCTTCCTTCCTACATAAAAATAGTCAATTCTTACCTTAAATTAACATCAAATATAAAAGAACAACAATGGTAATCAAACTAAAATAAAATATACAAAATGAATCCTAAACTATAACAATAATGAACAATTATGAAAGAAACACGTGCCAATTACTTAGAAAAATATAGACTAATGCACAACTATCAACATCCCTACACTTAAATCTTTGCTTGTCCTTAAGCAAAATAAATACAACCAATCAATTATATCACTTCATTTTCACAAAGATCAAAGCATACAATCTCTCAAATTTAAGCCAACTCAAATATTAACTTATTACATATATCATGACTACTTTTTCATTGGTGTACAAATGCAAACTCAATAATTAGCACCATCACTCAAAGATAAGTATAGATGCAAAATGAATTTTTCTCATGATTTTCACTCATTTCTCTCAAGTGTTTGATGGTTAGTGTTTCACTTAAACTTCCTATAGGAAACTACACTACCATAAGCTTGCTAATACACCATCCTCTATAATGATTGCATGCATAATTAGATCAAAAGGACTTATTTAGGGCTATAATGTGGTAAGGGTTAAGGTGGGTAAAGAGGGAAAAAAAGGGTTAACACAAGCATTCGTAAAGTAAAAAGTGGATAAAAAGGGATAACAAAACATAACTCTGAGATATACAAATGTAACTGATATTCTGCCCTTATTGATGCGACTCAATTGTTCTTCCTTTTTCTTATCTTATCTTATCTTTTCCTTTCTTTTCTTTTTCTTTGCAACATTTTTTTCAATACATGGAAGAAACTATGAATAGAATAATAGCAATGTACAATGTAATCCATAGGCAGAAATACACTCAACTCATCTCGATAAAGATTTTCTCAACGATCCCAACTAATGTATTACTTAATACTCTACTAAGCTTATGAATGCGTAGGTTAATAGGGTTTAAGGTTTTAAACTTTTGGGTGTTTTCAAGAAATAAAAGGTTAAGGCTCAGTAGGAGTAGTAAGGAATAATCAACGGGTAGGTCATTTAAGCCAATAGTTAAAACAAAGAGGGCCTTAATCATCTCTATTAAGCATGCATCTAGTGCACTCAAACCGATTCAAAGCAAGTTCTGAAGATAATAACCTAAGAAAGTATCACTCAACAGAGAAATAGAATGACTATGGATAGAGTCATATGGGCTCAATCCTCACATTAGCTCAAATGAAAACTCATTATGCATCTCTATATTACCTCATTGCTCAAATGTCAATTTGTGACTAAGCTTATGTAACCAACTACTTTTTATCACTCTATATGGTTCACTTTCTACTCAAGTGGCCTAATCCAAGTTCAAGCATGCATTCAATCTAATTCTAACTAGCATGATAGAATCTCATAGCAATATCCATTAGAATGATTCAAATGCGGTTCCATTGCTGACAAAAAACACACGATATGTCTAAACATGCATCCTGTTTAACAAAATACAAACAATGCAATTGAGAAAGTCAATGTCAACTCCCCACACTTATAGATCACATTGTCCTTAATGTGACAAGTTAACTACCAAATAAGGGAAAATGACATCAAACTAAACAAAAGAAATTGAAACAAAAAAATGAAATTAAACCAAACAAAAAATGACAGCAAACCAAACAAAAGAAAATGACATGAAACCAAACAAAAAATGACATAAAATCATACAAAAATAACAACAAACCAAACAAAAGAAAATGACATGATACCAAACAAAAATGAAATGAAACCAAACAAAAGAAATAAAAAATTTAAAAATAAAGGGTAAGAAAAGCTTATGGAGATGATGGTGGCGATGGTGTTGGTGAAGGAGCTTCAAAATTGTTCCTTTAACAAAATTTAAGGAACCTCTTCTTCAAGCTACACTGCTCCCTGTGGATATGTCCCATTTGGGTGCCGAGCTCATTAATTTGGGACGTCATTTGTTGTTGATTGGAGGCCATCTAGTCGAGGATTTGTTGAAATTAGTCGACCTCTGATGGTACATTCGATTCCTCCTCTAACTTCGAGACTGCTCATGATGTGGAGGGTCGGGAGGTGGCTGTGTCTGTACCCCTTCTGTTCTTCACTACAGTACGCGTCTGAGGATATCAAGGTTCCATAGAATGGAACTTCAAAATTTCGGAGCGCCTTAAATAAGATATGTCAAACATATCGTATTGAGCTGTATGCACATCTTCCATATAAAGGTTATAAAACAAAGCTAAAGCAGTAACAACATGAGACATACCAAAATATGAACTCTTTTTATTTACAACACTTACTATTGATCGAAAAATCCTAAAAGGCATATTGATTTTAATTTTTCAATCCATGCACTATAAAAAGAAAAGTTCTCTGGTTAAGCATTTGTTACTTTCAGTTTTATTAAACATAGTTAACCACATAAATTTACGCAAAAGCAAATACTCGACACTATGGATTAAATAGTTCGGTGCATTCCTAGAGTCAAAATTTTTTTCCCTTGTCAGAGTTTTCCAGTAATCATCCAAAATAAAAATCATTTTGATCATCTAAAAATTTAATTTTTGGCAAACTGAAAAGGCCATGAATGATAGTATAATCCAATTTGTAAACATTGATGAATAACCTAAACTAGAAAACATCCATTTTAGGGTTGTATCGGACTGTAGTGAAAAACTCTATGGTCATTAGAGGGTAAATAGGCATGTCACACATAATGAACCTATTCCAACTTCTGTTTGCAGCTAGTCGCTCAATTTGACACCTCACTCCTAGGGTTTCTAACAATTCAAAATCAAAATACCGAGGAGTGACTAGTTCTCTATCCCTAAGGTCTCAGAAACGAGTACCTTTTTTGTTCGAATAAATTAGAAATGGATAATGATAAGTTGTCACTAAATCGGGCTTACCTTCATTAGATACTTGAAGGCGGAGTTCAACAGTCAGTTGTCGAGCCATCATTTTCCTTAGTGCCATTGTAAGAAGAAAATCTACAAAAACAAGAGAAATAGAGGTGAAATTCGTATTTTAGAGAGAGGAAGAAAAATCTTACCCAAATCCTTGTGTTTTTGAATGATTATAAAATTAATGAAAAGAGATGAATAAACTATCAAGAATCTAGAGCAAAATGAAGAATTCTAGAGAGTGGTAGGAGAGGTTTCGTGGGTTAGAGAGAGAAGGTGTAAAAATTTTGAAGAATAAGTGAAAGAAAAAAAGGGAGCAAAACTTAAATTTTCTTTCGGATGAGATTCCACGACCATAAGATTACTTCCTAGAAAGCTTCTGGAGAGATTTCCCACAATCGTGGGATTCACCTCCATTCCCATGATCATGGGTTTTCTCTCCAGAAAGTTTCTGAAGAGGTTTCCCACGATCGTGGGAATCACTCCAATTCCTACGATCGTGGGATGGGGTGACTCTTCCACTTCTAAACCTTCTTCCAAGCCTAGTATTAGTTCTCTCCAATCCCACAACCTATCAACAAGAACTTTGAAGAGAAACAAGTTAAAATTCAAACAAAATCCAAATAAACATCAACCAAGCTCAATCCAAACATAATCAGAACTGAATAAATCAAACAAAAAAACAATCAAAAGAAAATAGAATTCTATGGGTTGGCTCCCATGCAGTGTTTCTTTTAATGTCAGTAGGTCGACGCTCTTCTTTGGAAACTTGCCAGGATAAATTATAAACGACTTGCTTACACCTTTGTAATTCAACATTGGTTTTTTAGCCTATAAGTAAGATACAAATTGTAAAATAATCAAAAGGACAACACGGATAACATTATGAAAACCGATTAAGCTCAATAATGTCTTTTTTCCAAGTGAATTATCAACATAACAGGGAATAACAAAACTCCCTGAATCTTCCATTGAATCCAGCAGTTTGTCATGTACGAAGGTAAATTGGTCTCTTTCTTCCTTAATCACCTTCGTCTCCCTTACTTCTTGAAGGCGGAGTTCATCAGACAGTTACGGAGCCATCCTCCTCCTTGGGGCTATTATAAGAAGAAAACTTGGAAAAATAAGAGAAATAGAGGTGAAATTCGTATTTTAGAGAGAGGAAGAAAAATTTTACCCAAATCCTTATGTTTCTGAATGATTAATGCATGAAGAGAGTAAAGGATTGTAAGATTAATGAAAAACAGATGAAGAAAATACCAAGAATCTAGAGGAAAATGAAGAATTTTAGAGAGTGGGAGGAGAGTGAAGGTGTGAAAATTTTAAAGAATAAGTGAAAGAAGAAAGGGGAGGGAAACTTAAATTTCCCACCGGATGGGATTCCCACGATCGTAGGAATAATGGTAATTCACACAATTGTGGGATTAATCTTCAGAAAGTTTCTCGAAAGATTTCTCACGATCGTGTGAATCACCTCCATTCCCACAATCGTGGGTTTTCTCTCCAGAAAGATTCTAGAGAGATTTCCCGTATTCTTCCACTTAGAAACCTTCTTCCAAGTCTAATATTTGTTCTCCATGATCCACAACCTGCAAACACATCAAAATAATATTATCAACAAGAGTTTTGAAGAGAAAAGAAGTTAAAATTCAAACAAAACCTAAATAAACGTCAACCAAACTCAAATCAAACATAATCGTAACTGAATAAATCAAACAAACGAATAAACAAAACAATCAAAAGAAAATATAATTCCATGGGTTGCCACCTATGCAGTGCTTCCTTTAATGTTGGTAGCTTGACACTCTTCCACGGAAACTCAGCCAGGATCAATTTTAAACTAATTGCTTCCATCTTTTTCGTTTAACATTTGTTTTGTAGCCCATAAGTAAGCGACAAATTGTAAAAAAAATCAAAAGTGGATAATAGTATGAAAAAAGATTAAGCTTAATAATGTCTTTTTTCCATGTGAACTATCAATATAATAGGGAATAAAAAACTCCCTGAATCTTCCATTGAATCCAAAAGTTTGTCATATACGAAGGTGAGTTGCTCTACTTCTTCCTTAATCACCTTCGTGTCCTCTGCTTCTTAAAGGGGGAGTTCATCAATTGGTTGCCGAGCCATCATCTTCCTTGGTGCTGTTGTAAGAAGAAAACCTGCAAAAATAAGAGAAATAAAGGAGAAATTCTTATTTTAAAGAGAGGAAGGAAAATCTTACCCAAATCCTTATGTTTTTGAATGATTAATGCATGAAAAGAGTAAAGGATTGTAAGATTAATGGAAAGAGACGAAGAAAATACGAAGAATCTAGAGGAGAATGAAGAATTTTAAAGAGTGGGAGGACGGTGAAGGTGTGAAAATTTTAAAGAATGAGTGAAAGAAAAAAGGGGATGAAAACTCAAATTTCCCTTCGAATGGGATTCCCACGATCGTAGGAATAATGGAAATTCTTATGATCTTGGGATTACTCTTTAGAAAGTTTCTGGAAAGATTACCCACTATTGTATGAATCACCTCCATTCCCACAATCTTGGGTTTTCTCTCCAGAAAGTTTATGGAGAGCTTTTCCATGATCGTGGGAATCACTCCAATTCCCACGATCGTGGTATGGGGTGATTCTTCCACTTTGAAACCTTCTTCCAAGTCTAATATTAGTTCTCCATGATCCCACAACTTACAAACATATCAAAATAATATTATCAACAATAACTTCGAAGAGGAAATAAGTGAAAATTAAAACAAAATCTAAATAAACATCAACCAAACTTAAATCAAACATAATCATAACTGAATAAATCAAACAAACAAATAAACAAAACTAGTCAAAAGAAAAGAGAATTCCATGGGGTGCTACCCTTGCAATGCTTCTTTCAATGTCGGTAGCTCGACGCTCTTCCTTGGAAACTCAGCCAGGATCAATTATAAATGACTTGCTTCTACCTTTTTCGTTCAACATTTGTTTTGTGGCCTATATGTAAGCTCCAAATTATAAAACAATGAAAAGGAAAATATGGATAATGGTATGAAAAACGATTAAGCTCAATAGTGTCCTTTTTCCAAGCGAACTATCAATATAAAACGGAATAACAAAACTCTCTGAATCTTCCATTGAATCTAAAAGTTTGTCATGTACGAAGGTGAGTTGCTCTCTTTCTTCTTTAGTCACCTTTGCCTCCTTTGCTTCGTGAAGGCGGAGTTCATCAATCGGTTGCCAAGCCATCATCTTCCTTGGTGCCATTGTAAGAAGAAAACCTGCAAAAATAAGAGAAATAGAGGAGAAATTCCTTTTTTAGTGAGAGGAAGAAATATCTTACGCAAATCCTTGTGTATTTAAATGATTAATACAGGAAGAGAGTAAAGGATTGTAAGATTAATGAAAAGAGATGAAGAAAATACCAAGAATCTAGAGAAAAATGAAGAAATTTAGAGAGTGGGAGGAGAGTTTTCGTAGGTTAGGGAGAAAAGGTGTGAAAATTTTGAAGAATGAGTGAACGAAAAAATGGGAGTAAAACTTAAATTTCCCTTAAGATGAGAATCCCACGTTCTCCAGAAAGTTTCTAGAGAGATTTCCCATGATCGTGGGAATCAACTCCACTCCCACAATCGTTGGTTTTCTCTCCACAAAGTTTTTGGAGAAATTTCCCACGATCGTGGGAATCACTCCAATTCCCACGATCATGGGATTGGTTGATTCTTCCATTTTGAAACCTTTTGCCAAGTCTAGTATTAGTTCTCCATGATCCCACAACCTACAAACACATCAAAGCAATATTATCAACAAGAATTTCAATTAGAAAACAAGTTAAAATTAAAAGAAAAAGTAAACATCAACCAAACTCAAATCAAACATAATCATAACTGAATAAATCAAACAGATAAATAAACAAAACCAGTCAAAAGAAAAGAGAATTCCATGGGATGCTGCCCTTGCAACGCTTCTTTCAATGTCGGTAGCTCGACGCTCTTCCTTGGAAACTCAATCAGGATCAATTATAAACGACTTGCTTCTACCTTTTTTGTAACATTTGTTTTGTAGCCTATAAGTAAGCCATAAATTATAAAACAATGAAAAGAAAAATATGGATAACAATATGAAAAATGATTAAGCTCAATAATTTCTTTTTTCCAAGCGAACTATCACAATAATAGGGAATAACAAAACTCCCTCAATCTTCCGTTAAATCCAAAAGTTTGTAATGTATGAAGGTGAGTTGCTCTCTTTCTTGCTTAATCACCTTCATCTCCTTTGCTTCTTGAAGGCGGAGTTCATCAGTCGGGTGCCGAGCCATCGTCTTCCTTGGTGCCATTGTAAGAAGAAAACCTGCAAAAATAAGAGAAATAGAGGAGAAATTCCTATTTTAGGGAGAGGAAGAAAAATCTTATCCAAATCCTTGTGTTTTTGTATGATTAATGCATGAAGAGAGTAAAGGATTGCAAGATTAATGAAAAGAGATGAAGAAAAAACAAAGAATCTAGAGAAAAATGAAGAATTTTATAGAGTGGGAGGAGAGTTTTCGTAGGTTAGGGAGAAAAGATATGAAAAATTTGAAGAATGAGTGAAAGAAAAAAAGGGAGGAAAACTTAAATTTCCCTTTGAATGAGATTCCCACATTCTCTAAAAGGTTTCTAGAGAGATTTCCCACGTTCGTGGGAATCACCTCCATTCCCACAATCGTTGGTTTTCTCTCTAGAAAGTTTCTAGAGAAATTTCCCATGATCGTTGGAATCAAAAATTTTCCACGACCGTGGGAATCACTCCAATTCCCATGATCGTGGGATGGGGTTATTCTTCCACTTCGAAACCTTCTTCCAAGATTAGTTCTCCATGATCTCACAACTTAGAAACATATCAAAATAATATTATCAACAAGAATTTTGAAGAGAAAATAATTTAAAATTCAAACAAAATCCAAATAAACATCATCCGAACTCAAATCAAACATAATCATAATTGAATAAATCAAACAAACATATAAACAAAGACAATCAAAGGAAAATAGAATTCCATGGGTTTCCACCCATACAGTGCTTCTGTTAATGTCAATAGCTCGACGCTCTTCCTTGGAAACTCAGCTAGGGTCGATCATAAACGACTTACGTCTACCTTTTTCGTTCAACATTTTTTTTGTAGCCTGTAAGTAAACTACAAACTGTAAAACAATCAAAAGGACAATATGGATAACAGTATGAAAAAAGATTAAGCTGAATAACGTCATTTTTCCAAATGAACTATCAACATAATAAGGAATAGCAAAGCTCCCTGAATCTTCCATTGAATCCAAAATTTTGTCATATACGAAGGTGAGTTGCTCAATTTCTTCCTTAATCACCTTCGTCGCCTCTGCTGCTTGAAAGTGGAGTTCATTAATCGGTTGTCGAGCCATCCTCTTCTTTTGTGCTGTTATGAGAAGAAAACCTCCAAAAATAAGAGAAATAGAGGAGAAATTCTTATTTTAGAGAGAGTAAGGAAAATCTTACCCAAATCCTTGTGTTTTTGAATGATTAATGCATGAAAAGAGTAAAGGATTGTAAGATTAATGAAAAGAGATGAAGAAAATACCAAGAATCTAGAGAAAAATGAAGGATTTTAGAGAGTGGGAATAAAGTTTTTGCGAGTTAGAGAGAGAAGGTGTGAAAATTTTAAAGAATGAATGAAAGAAGAAAGGGAAGGGACGTTGGCCCCCAAAATTTTTTTGTTAAATTAAGCATAATAGTTTATGGAATAAGCATGAGATTTGAATTTTTGCCTTAGAATAATTTTT
>JAOTAY010000003.1:14376962-14398993 GCA_025629805.1 Erythroxylum baracoense | reverse complement strand
GACTCTGCGTCAACAAGAACAAAAGAGAGGGAAAGAATTGACTCTTGGTAAAGATTATGAAAAGATAGAGAAAGCACCATAGGCTACTAGATCTTTAGTCTCAATTTTGCAAGAACAACTGACAAAGTCAACAAAAGGGACAGAAATTAAGAGGAAGTTGGAGTTTGAAAGGAAGAATCCCCAGCCACAACCACCTTCTAGACTAGTAGAAGAAAATAAGAAGCTAAAGACCAGTCAGAAAGAGAATACTTCAACTAATGGTCAACAAAAAGAAAAAATAGTTGAACACAGAGTGGTATCTCATAGTCCTATCAAAAAATAAGACTTAAGAATGAAGGTGATAGAAGAAATTGTACCTGTTAAAACCAGAAGCTCAATCATTATAAGAGAACCTGTGAAAAGGTTAATCAAGGTACAAGTTGAACCAATCCTGATCAATAATCGATCATTACATCTTCTGAATCATGAAGAAAGAAGATTATATGGGATTCTGAGAGATGAAAAGTCAGAACCATATCTGTTGAAGATAACTAAAGATCGATATACTATCTAACCAGTAACATTGATCAAGATTGTACCAGATGTACATCCTAGAGCTTCAAACATTGTACGCAATATAGAAAAAGGGAAACATAAGATGTACCCTGAAGGAAAAACATGTGAACTTACAGAAGAGCAAATACAAGAAGCTCTGAGAAACATAGATGATCCATGCAATATAGAGCAATCAAGAGGAATCTATGTTTCACATCACATCTCAAAAGCATCAGGAAGTCATTGTGGATGCTTCACCACAGATGTAACTTCTCAGGTAGTTGGAAGAGTGACCAAAGGACAATTTAGAACTATCATGGTTGAAGGTATTAGTTTCAACTTAGAGACTCTTGTGCACCTGATCATCCACCTTAGACCTTTCAGTTCTATATCTTCAATTAAAGATGTCCTTCACCTTCTTGGAAAATCAATACCAAAACTACCAAAACCTGATGACCTTGATCTCTCTGAAGGAAAACAATTGTTCAAACCTCCTGTGATCAAAATCATTGAATTAGATGTTTTACCTTCAGAAACACATGTTGAAACAAACTTCTATCCATCAAGTGCACCTCAACGAGTTCTTATAATTAGTATGGAAGAAGTTAGTCACTCTTAGTAGTGGAGCCAGGAAGCCTTAGTTAAGGAGAATGAAGAAATTTATACTAAGGTTGATGATTTGAGTGACTTAGTTGGTGATCTAAATGAGGAAGTAGCTTATCTACGAGTGTCAATAGAAGAAGACATCAAGTTGATCAGAATTGATATGCAACGCATGTTTTCTGAAATCATGAAGCATCTGAGATAAACTTTTTGATTAATAACAAAAAGGGGGAGAAAAACAGAAGAAAGGGGGAGAAAAGTAGAAGGAAGAAGAAAGAAGAAAAGAATAGGGGGAGAAGAGCGGAAGTGGAAGCAGAAGAAAGAAAAGCAGAAGAAAGAAGAGAAGAACAGATACAAGAAAAGAAGATAGCATATGTGTATATTGCCTAATGTCTTCTTATTCATTATCTGAATGAAATTCGTTCATTCACTTTTATCTTTCTGTATTATGATTATTTGTCATCATCAAAAAGGGGGAGATTGTTAGAAATAAATGATTAATTTTGATGACAATCAAATAATAATAATGTTAGAAATAAATGAACTAGTTTGATGAGCGTGTTAAGTGTGCAGAAGTACAAAACACAGAAGAAGAGAAAAACGTAGAAGAAGTGGAGAACACAGAAGAAAGAAAAACACAGAAGAAGTGGGGAACACAGAAGAAGTAGAGAACACAGAAGAAAGAAAAACACAGAAGAAGTGGAGAACACAGAAGAAAGAAAAACATAGAAGAAGTGGAGAACACAGAAGAAGTGAAAACACAGAAGAAGCAGATCACAGAAGAAGTAAAAACACAGAAGCAGTAGAAGATACAGAAGAAGTGAAAACACAGAAGAAGCAGTAGATACAAAAGAAGTGAAAATACAGAAGAAGCAAAAGATACAGAAGAAGTGAAAAAATAGAAGAAGAGGAAAAGAGGAAAACACATACGATATAAAGAAGAAGATACGCTAGTACATCAAACAGTTAGTTAGTTGGAGTTAGTTACAAAACTCAATTAAATAACGGTTATCAAGATTCAAGAAGCAGTTATCAAGAACCAAGAAGTAGTTGGAGACTTAGGCTATATATACTAGTCGTTGTCGAAGATTAAACAACTTTGTCAAAAACCTTTGAACTATTGATCTTTTGAGCTTTCAAGTGTATACTTATAAAGAAGAATTCTGTAGTTCGATACAAGAGGGCTAACCCTACTGTAACAAAAGCTCACAATATATTTCTAGTGAGAGAAAGAAAAGGCTAGAGCCTGGAGAGGCTAAGATAGCAGAAAGAATACTTGGTGTAAGAGACCTGAAGAGGCTCTGGAAGGTTAGAAAGAATACTTGTAAATTTATTGAAGCATAGTGAAAACTCAGACGAACTCTGAGGACTGGACGTAGTCCAAGATTTGGGATGAAATAGTATAAAAATCGCAGCGTCTATCTTCTATCTTTCAACTTATTCTATTTTGTTTTTAAACAAGTATATAGAAGTTATTTTCGATTTATCTACGTAACAATTTTCGTATAACTTTTGTGATATTCTTTTAACAAGTTTGAGAAGTTCTTATCAAAAATATTAAAGATTTTGTATTCATAAAAAGAATACACAATTTAACCCCCTTCTTGTGTATATCATATATTATACGTGAATTCTATATTAACGTGTGATTCACTTCAAAGGAAACTTAAATTTCACTCCTGATGGATTCCCACGATCGTGGGAATAATGAAAGTTCCCGCGATCGTGGGATTACTCTCTAGCAAGTTTCTGGAAAGATTTCCCACGATCTTATGAATAACCTCCATTCCCGCGAGCATGGGTTTTCTCTCCAGAAAGTTTCCAGAGAGATTTCCCACGATTGTAGGAATCACTCCAATTCCCACGATCGTGGGATGGGGTGATTCTTCCACTTCGAAACCTTCTTCCAAGTCTAGTGTTAGTTCTCCATGATCCCATAACATACAAACACATCAAAATAATATTACCAATAAGAATTTTAAAGAGAAAACAAGTTAAAATTAAAACAAAATCTAAATAAACATCAACCAAAATCAAATCAAACATAATCATAACTGAATAAGTCAAAAAAACAAATAAACAAAAAATGTCAAAAGAAAATAGAATTCCAAGGGTTGCCACCCATACAGTGCTTGTTTTAATGTTAGTAGCTCGATGCTCTTCCTTGGAAACTCAACCAGGATCAATTGTAAATTACGTGCTCCCACCTTTTTCGTTCAACATTTGTTTTGTAACCTATAAGTAAGCTACAAATTATAAAACAATGAAAAGGAAAATATGGATAACAGTATGAAAAGCGATTAAGCTCAATAATGACTTTTTTCCAAGTGAACTATCAACATAACAGGGAATAACAAAACTCCCTGAATCTTCCATTGAATCCTAAAGTTTCATATAAGAAGGTGAGTTGCTCTCTTCCTTCCTTATTCACCTTCGTCTCCTTTGCTTCTTGAAGGCCAAGTTCATCATTTGATTGTCAGGTCATCAGCTTCCTTGGTGCCGTTGTAAGAAGAAAATCTGCAAAAATAAGAGAAATAGAGGAGAAATTCCTATTTTAGAGAAAGGAAGAAAAATATTACCCAAATCCTTATGTTTTTGAATGATTAATGCATGAAGAGAGTAAAGGATTGTAAGATTAATGAAAAGAAATGAAGAAAAAACCAATAATCTAGAGAAAAATGAAGAATTTTAGAGAGTGGGAGGAGAGTTTTCGTTGGTTAGGGAGAAAAGGTGTGAAAATTTTAAAGAATGAGTGAAAAAAGGGGAGGAGAACTTAAATTTCCCTCTAGATGGGATTCCCACATTCTCCAAGAAGTTTTTAGAGAGATTTCCCATGATTATAGGAATCGCCTCTATTTCCACAATCGTTGGTTTTCTCTTCACAAAGTTTCTGGAGAAATTTCCCATGATCGTAGGAATCACTCCAATTTCCACAATCGTGGGATGGGGTGATTCTTCCACTTCTAAACCTTCTTCCAAGCCTAGTATTACTTCTCCATGATCCCACAATCTACAAACACATCAAAATAATGTTATCAACAAAAATTTTGAAGAGAAAACAAGTTAAAATTTAAGCAAAATTCAAATAAACATCAACCAAACTCAAATCAAGCATAATCATAACTGAATAAATCAAACAAACAAATAAACAAAAACAATCAAAAGAAAATAGAATTCCATGGGTTGCCTCCTATGCAGCGCTTCTTTTAATGTCCGTTGGTCGACGCTCTTTCTTGGAAACTCAGTTAGGATCAATTATAAATAGCTTACTTCTACCTTTTTGATTCAACATTTCTTTTGTAGCCTGTAAGTAGGCTACAAATTGGAAAATAATCAAAAAGACAATATAGATAACATTATGAAAACCGATTAAGCTCGATAATGTCTTTTTTCTAAGTGAACTATCAACATAACAGGTAATAACCAAACTACCTGAATCATCCATTGAATCTTACAGTTTGTCATGTACGAAGGTGAGTTTCTCTCTTTCTTCCTTAATCACCTTTGTCTCCTCTGCTTCTTCCACTTTTCGAATAGAGACTTCCATAACTTCCTCAAACTCGATATTTTTGTCATCTGTTCTTCGTCCTTTTATTCTTCAGAAGATTCAAACACATCAATTATCTTGAATAAGCTACTATCCTTTAGATTCTTAAGTACATCATTCATGTTAAATGTCACTTGATCATCATCAATCCAAAAGATAGAGTTCTTTTCATGAACATCTACCCCATATTTTTTGATGATCCAATATGATATATCAAGAATTGGTGAATAATAGGGAGGGTTTTCATCCTTTTCTTCATCCTCTTTCTTGATTTCTTAGTATTCTATAAGGTAAGGTTTAGACTGGTCTTCCTCTGGTTCTTCTTGTTCATCTCCATTTCTAAGTGTGATAGCCTCATTTTGCTCTTGTTGATATAATTCCATGTTGCTTAGAGAGTCTTCCACACTTCTCTTACAAAATTCATGGGTTCTTACTTGAATCTCCAAGTGGTGAATCGAAGCGGCATGATTTTAAAAAACTTGAACAAACTTCTTTTCCAGTCTCTTTTGATTTTCCTCCTCGATGGAAAACATCATCTTTTGGTTCTCTTCCATTTCTGTTAACTTATCCATGATTTTGTCAAATATGGAATCCCATGAACTAGACTCTTCTTGGTAAAATTCAAATGTGTCTTGTGATATCAGATAGTTCATTGTTACCGAGTTCTGTCGATCTTCGCATGTTCCTTGTTATCATGCACCTGAAATACACAAGAAAAAGTGTCAAAAACTCTTAAATCAAAGTAATGTAAATTAAACAAGATGTTAAACACACAATCCCTGGCAACGACACTAAAAACTTCTTGAATGCAAAAACAATCTACTTATTTTACACTAAAAAATCGCAAGTATATGGGTGGTGACTTGTAGTTAAAAAGTAGATATCGATCCTACAGGGATTGATGCCTAGACACCACTTAGTTCAGATCAAACTTTATCTAAGAAAGGAAATTGTTTAATTGAAATAATCAGGAAAATTAAATTAAAATTGAAAGACGAATAATGAACAATGAACAATACCAAAATGCAGAAAATTGGAATCAAGAATTTAAAGACTAGAGATTACTTTCTCCCTATTTTGTCTCTCCTATTTTATTAATTGAATTATGTCTCACCTAAGATTTCCAAATGTATTAACTATCCTCTCCAAAGGTGTAATTAATTGTCCCTAATCAAATTAAATGGAATCAATTAAACGATCACTTAACCTACCCAATCACTCCATCAATTTAACTAGTTATTAAACTATCATATGGGTGATCAATCAAATTAGCTGAGATCTCTCTTCTAACTAATCAATTAACGTGATGATTACAAGTCTATAGGTTGCCAGCTCTTGTTGTACAATCCTACACATATAACCTTACTCTCTCGATTTATTGGAAGATAGAAATAAAATCAAAATTATCAAAGACACTTTCATTCAATTCAATAAAGTAGGAGTTTTAACAAAATATTTCAAAAGCAATCCCTAAAACTAAATCAGCCAATCATGGTTTCCATAACATCATCAACACACAAATAATCCATCTTACAAAGATTAGAAGAAAGAAAAACACAGAAAATTGAATAAAGGAAACTTCTTCTCTTATTTCTAAAATCTAGAATTTTTTATGTTGATGTGTATTTTGCCCAATCTTGATGATAATCCTTGAATCTTCACCTTCTTTAAGGCTAAAACTTGTATTCTTTTAATAGTCCAAAAACCCTAAGTTTAATAAAGCCCTGCATAATGAATTTGCAATAGAGAGTCTCCTTGTCTCTTCTCCTATTTGATCTCTAGCTCAATCTTTAAGTTGCTCAATGTTCCTTCCTACATAAAATAATCAATTCGTACCCTAAATTAATATAAAACATAAAAGAACAACAATGGAAATCAAACTAATGAAAATACACAAAATGAATCCTAAAATACAAAAGTAATCAACAATTATGCAGGAAACACATGCCAATTACTTAGAAAAACATTGATTAATGCACAACTATCAGCGTCCACATGGTGCACTAGTTCCTCTCCCATGTTCATCTCCAATGCTGCCTCACCTGTGCTTGGGAGCAACTCACCCTATCCTGATTGCCCTTGTTTCCCTCTATAGCTCGGCCTGGCAGCTCCTAGTTGCACACGCTACTAGACCAAACCCGTAACATCCTCCACTCCTTTTTCTAGCCCAATAGCCTACCCTTCCTCCACGATCACCCCTAGCTTGCCACTCTCATTTCTAGCAGTCTTCATCTCTTTCCTTTTTTCCTTTGCAATAGACTTACAAGTAAAGGGATTATGTCCAAGTTTTTTGCAAAAATAGCAGTAGTTTGGAAAGGTCTCATACACCACCTTCTGCAAATAGCATAATCCCCCTGGTAATTCAACTTTAAATGAGGTCACTGGCCTTTTGGATACATTAATTTCAACAAGGATTCTCGCTAAACCAATCCGGGACTTCATACTTGTGATGTCCGTACATATTGGTTTTCCCACGTGTGATCCCAATTTTTCCAATCCCTTTGCATTCCATAATTCAAGAGGCACATTTGGAAATTGCACCCAAATCAATACCTCCATAAATTCCTTATAATCAAAGGAAAATCCTTGTGGCAGCTATTTAAGCAAGAGTGTTTTTCCAAATACTATGTATGGTCCTCCCACAAGCACATTTGTATGATCTTCATCATTGTCAAATTGGAAAATGACTATTGAGCTATCAATACCTCGATTGCTTTCCACCCCAGGAATCTGCCTGTAAAGCAACCCATAAGACAAAAGCCCCACTATTTCATAATAGGTACTATATCATTGAGTTCCATAGTACTTTATCGCCAACCTCCACAAATTCCAATAGAATCCCTTGCTTCAACTCACGATTGTTCTTAAACAAGCTAACGAATGAAGGTTTTGAAGGATTTGATCTTTGCTCAACCACCACCTCACGGTACCTCTTTTTTGTAAGTCAAGCAACTCATCAAACGTATACTGTTACCTTTCTTTCTCTTATCTTCTAAAAATGTTGAATCCATTTCATCAGTTTCAAATTCAGACATAGCATCATCACTTTCCTCCATGGATGTAGTATCTTCCTCCTCTAAAACCTCACTTACTCTCACTATTGCCCTACAGCCCACACTGAAGCCCTTTCCAGTCCCTACTACTGCATCATCACCAATGTGCATGTCCTTACCTACACCCACTGCTTCATCACAGTCCGTATGCCCAATCCTCTCACCTGGCACCCGATCTATGCACTTACCTTCCACAAATCCTATTCTAGCATCTAACATTACCGCAACACTGCCCACTCCGAATCCCTTTTCAACATCAAACGATGCAGCACAACCAACACTCGCAAACATGCCCCCTTTACCAAATCTACACATGATTCTACCTCTAACCTTCCCACAATATCATGGCTTTTTCTTTGCATTTTAGAATCTAATTCCAGACCATATTTTGGTGACTTCTGACGTTTGCCTTTGTACCCCATTGTACATTTATTTCTAGTCTGGTGGTGATTGGAAACTCCTTAATAAACTTTGCAAATCCACAAAATCGAAGCCAAGATTATGGATTAGTCAACATAAGAATAAGATAGATGAAACCGATATAAGTGGTGAATAAATTAAGAAAGAATTTGATGAAAGAGAGGGGAGAAATGTAAGATGCCTAGTTAGAGCACAGATCGCCTATAAGGTGAGAGAAACTCACAGTCTTCCACAAGAACTCACAAGTTTTGTTTTAAGACTTTAACTCTATAGTTGGTGGCTTTTTAATGGAGGGTGGTATGGGTGCTTTGGTTCTTCATAATATGTCATTATACGCTTGAAAATTTGATTCCTCCATCTCGGTTTCTTCCTAAGACTCAACTTCGCTTTCCTTCTTAGGTTCATCATCCATCTTTGCTTCCTCAGATTTAGCTTTTTCATAGCAGCTCTCCTCTTGCTCTTTAAGACATTCATCCATTATATCAATTTTCATGTAAGAGTTGCTTCCTCCTGGATTTTTAAGAATTTCTTCATATTTCAATCCACTAGATCATCACCAATCCCAAGTATTAGTTTTCCTTCATGAACATCTATCAATGCTCAATGAGTGTTTATGAATGGTTGTCTAAGAACTAATGGATAGTTCTTATCCTCTTTAAAAGCTAGCACTATGAAGTCCACAAAAATAATGAACTTTCACATCTTAACTACCACATCTTCCACCATACTAAATGGTCTCTTCATAGATAGATATGCTAATTGAATAGGCATAAAAGTTTCCTTCACCTCACCTAGCCCTAAATTTCTAAAGGTTGACAAAGGCATAATATTTACACTTACTCCTAAATCATATAACCGCTTTGTGAACTCTGACTCACCACCACACAGGGTATTGTGAAGCTCCCTAGATCTTTCAATCTGAAAAGCATGTGACTAGTGATAATAGAGCTACAACTTTCAGTTAATGCTACCATTTGGTTTTCTTCTTATGTCCACTTGTTTAATATTTTGTCTTTCAGGAACTTATTGTACTTGAGCATGTGTTCCAATGCCTCTATAAAAGTTAAATTAATTTGCAAAGTCTTCATCTTCTTCATGAACTTTGTGAATTGTGCATCTAATTTATTCTTCTATAATCTTTGGTGGAATGAAATCTTAGGTAGGTATGGCGAAGGGGTAATGTAAGGAGGATCGTCTCTCTTTTCTTTATATTTTTTCTTCTTTTCTTGATCCTCTACTAGGTGGGTGTCAATTTGTTTCTTTGCTTATGGCTTAAGGTCTTTCCCACTTCTAAATGTGATTGCTTTGAATTACTTTTTAGATTTGCTTCAGTATTGTAAAACAAGATTTTATGAGTTGGCCCACTTAAACCTCTTGGTTATGAATGGAAGAGAAATGGTTCTTAGCTACCTATTCAAAATTCCCTTCCATACTTGTAATTCTATCTATAATCTTGTCTAATTTTGAATCATTGGCACTAAACTTCTCTTGATGAAATCCAAGTGGCCTTGATTTCTCAATTGTTTATCTATATTGTTCGACTACGAAAAATTTAGGTGGTTCCTCCACTATGGATTGTACATGTTAGAGTAGGGTTAGGATTGTACATGTTAGAGTAGGGTTATTCCCTCCTCTTTGATCAAACAATGTGCCCATATAATTGAGTTACTCCATATTATTATTTTGCATCATGAAGCAATCAGAGTTAACATGATATCTTGACCTCATAATTTGTATCCATACTGAATTGTTTTAATTGGAGCTAATAAGGAGGCTTTTGAACTGTTTAGATGTTTTGATAAAATGTGATCTCAGTTTGTAAGGTTGTCACTGAGTCAACAACAATGACTCCCTTATGATCTTATATTTGACTTATGTCCCCTTCTATCTGACGTCTAAAGACAGTTATTATTTGCCATCTCCTTTAGCAATTCCTATGCTCCTTGAACTATCTTTCTCATCAAAGATCCTCTAAAAGATGCATCTATAGTGCTCCTCGTGGGTAGATTAATTCCATTATAGAAAATTTACAATATGAACTATTTTGATAAATTATGGTAAGGACATCTCCTTTGTAAATCCTTGTAATGTTCCCATGCCTCGTATAGTGACTCCTTGTCATTTTGTTGGAAATTTATGATCTACTTTATCAATCTTGTCGTCTTTGTTAAAGGTAAGTACTTGTCTAAGAAGGCATGAACCATCTACTCCTATGTCGTGATGTTGGTTGGGTATAGAGAATAATACCACGCCTTGGCTCTATCCCTTAGTGTGAAGGGAAGAGCCTCATCGTCATAGGATCTTCTGAAATACCATTATATTAGAAGGTATCGCATATTTCTAAAAAGGATTTAGGACCTTTGTCAGGCAACCCATAAACTACACATTGGTTTGCAATATATCTAGCAACTCTGGTTTAATCTTGAATGATGTTATTTACACTGGTGGTTGAGTGATGCCTTGTTTTATTGTGATGAACCTTGGCATCATGAAATCCATAAGGGTTTCTCCATGATTATATTCTTCTACCATTGTTCTCTTGATTTTTTTTGATGTCTTGCTCTTCGGATTTCTCTTTCTTGTCTTGTGATGTGAAGAGTTATAGTGTCTTCAATCTTGCTTGAACTTTGAGTAATTCTTGTGTTCATATAGTCATAAGGCCTAAAAAATGGCCAAAATTCCTTAGATAAAAGGAATTCAAATATTCGTAATGCTAAATCACTAGCAACAATGCCAGAAAATTATCGAGCAAGTTTTGTATCTAATAATAAAACTCTTAATATGTTGTAAGTATACAAATCGTACCTTATAGTATAAGAGGTTATTATTCCTATGAGGATTATGGAAGAGTTACAATTCGAGTCTAACTTTGTTCAAGGTAATAAGAAATTGATTTTTTTTGTAAAAGTAAATAATAGAAATTAAAACAGAATAATAAAACAAGGCAATTAAACAAATAAACACTGAGCTGCTAACAAAATTTAAGGTTTTGATCAAGATAGAATACTTAGGACTTATTCTTTCCTTTTTTTCCTTTAATGTTGTTAATTCAATTATGTGTTTAATCCTATATTTCCTAAGGTATTGATTACTATCTCTTAAGATCTAATCAATTAACCCTAATTGAATTTGAAAATTCCATATTTAAAACTCTTGATTCACAAAAATTTCCTTAACTTATTCAATTAGATCTAAAGCTATCTATTGGATAATTAATTTCTCAAATAAGATCTATCTTTGAATGATTATTAACTTGATAATTGTGGGTAATTAAACTACTAACTCTCATTGTACAATTTAATACTGATTACGTTTGATTCACTCTCTTGATTTATAGTCAAGTTTAAACATAAAAAATTATTACAAACATCTAATATGTTTTGAAATCAACAATAATTAATTCACAAAATAATTCCAGAATAAATCCTAATATGAAATTTAGAACTTTATAAACATGTTTAACATCTAATTGCTCCTTAATATGGAAAATTGGAATTCTTGGATGTTCTTCTTGATCTCTCAAGTTTGATCCACTTTTCGTTGTTAGCTACTGCAAATTTTTTAGTATGTTTCATGTTCTTATAAAGTGGATTAGGGTATTGGGGGTGTAACTAAGGCTTTTCCCACTTTGTTCAGTTCCAAAAATACTTCCAAATCTTAAAATAGATGAAAAAACTCGCCACTAGAAACTCTCTGTCACGATCGTGACAGGAGTTACGATCGTGCTCCTGGGAATTTTCTCTCTTTCATGATCATGCTCTCTAAGGAACTATCATAACAGAGGCCATACAACCCCATATATACTTGTTAGGATCGTGCATCATGTAGCTTCTGTCCTCCTTGTTCTTTAGTTATTTGATTTCCAACACTCATAAAAAAATTAGACACCTTATGAAACATTAAATTAAGATTGAAATCATGCTCTAAACCAACCGAACACTTAGAATATAAACAAACAGTCACAATAACACAATTCTAGACCTATATGTATAATAATCATCTAACAAACATCTAAAAACAAATTAAAACACCTATATAAACTATGCCTATCAGAGACAGAAGAATAGTTAGAAGAATAACATAATCAATTATGAAAGAGAGGATAAACTTATATGTTATTTTAGTGGGAACAATATGTACTAAGTTAAATATAGTTATAAGGTTATATATGGCATGATGAGAACTTGAGATTTAATAAGAATTTGTAGCATCTTTAGATGTTAATTATCCTTACTAAATTTAAATGCTTTATATGAAGGTTGGATTATGATTGCTTGTCTACACAACTAGCTTTAACAACTTTTAGGCTGCAGATGGACTCTTGCTCTATTATTGTCATCAAGAAACTCAAAACATTAGTCATGTTTTTTTTGTTTGAGCATGCAACAAGATTGATCTGACGAAAGTTTTATTTTGGATTTTACAAGGATTAGGTTAGTTAAGGATTGGTGCTTTAGTTTATTATCGTTGATGTTTCTAAAATTGAGTAGCTATTCATACATAATTTTAGTCCTTATTGGAACCTTAAGGGGGGGGGTTGGACGAGATGAATTTTGTGTTTATAAAATTCAAATAATTTTCTAACCAATGAACTTAATTTTACAAAAATGAATAAATAGATTTCTTAACATAAACTAATCAAACAATTGAATAATTTAAAAAGCATAGGGAAGAGCAAATAGAGACTAATATATAGTGGTTTAATAAACAAACTCTTACCTACGTCCACTCCTAAGTCTCTTATCAAAATTCCATTATAATTCTTCTTTCATGGTGAAAAATAACTTTTGAACAATCTTTCTCAATAAAGTAGAACTCTTTTTTACATTCTTCTTTCAAGGTGAAGAGGAACCTTAATCCCACTTTGAACGCTCTCAAATACAATATCCAACATCCTAACAAAGTATTACAACTCAAAATTATCTCACTTATTCACTTGATAACTTTAAAAAGGATCACTTATATAAATAAGAAATAATGATGCTCACATAATTTACAAATGTTTGTAAATATTTCTAAAATCTTTTTGATACTAAAGCTAATAAGAAAGTTATTATAATGCATTTTATGTTAGGTTTCTGATAGCTTTTGTTGAATTTTTAATCTTTTCTAATATGTTTGCTTAAGATTGTTGTTAGGTGTTTGTGTTTAGGTTGAGCTTTAAGGAAGGAGAAGACTTTTAAAAGTTCAAAGAAGATTTATACGACATCTCAAGATTTTAAGGAAGCCTAAATGTGTAGTTGTTCGAAGTCGTTTGGACGAGCAACTATTTGTTTAAAGTAAAACTTATTTCAACATAATTGGCAGCCTGACCATTGGAGCTTTACATAGGCATATATGAAGCTTATGAGATCCAAATTAGGTGATTTAAAAGCTCAAATTCAAGCCAACAGCTTGGGCCATAGTTCTTGTGAAAACTTGAGGCCCAATAGAGCTTTTTTTAGGGGCTAAAAAAGCTGAGAATGAGATACGAATTCTATGTCAACTAAGTCTGACACTCCTAGTCACCATTCAAGGGTTCTTTTGTTCTCTATTCTTTTGGGTTTATTGATTTTTCTTGTTTCAATATCTTCTTGATACAATGGAATTTACTAGTTTGAATTCAATTGATATAAGTAGTATTTTCACTTTGATGATGAGTTGAACTATTCTTACCTAGTGTTTGTATATAAATTTAATTGAATATCATGATTTGATAATTCCCATTAATATATACCTTGCTTAGATTGATTATGTTTTGCTGAATGCTAGTTTAATAGATTGGCCACCTATTAGTCTTAAGATATTGAGTGAAGAATCGAAAGATGAAACTTGATATTGGAACTAAACAATCAATTACCCTAAGAATGAATTAAAAATATAAGTTATAGGGATTGCTTAATTCGTAACTTCGAATGGTTAGTAATTGTTAGTTTATGAATGTGAAAACTATTAAATTGATAGTAGCTAAGTTAATTAAAGAGAGAATAAAGCTGCAGATTATATTAAAGGAAAGTTTAAGAATTTAGGCGTGAAATCGGATCTAAGTGTAAACCCTAAGTTATCTTTGAAAGGTTTATACCTATTTCATGTAATTTATTCTTTTTATTTAATTGCATAATTTCACAACCTCTATGCCTTCTTAAATTCGAGTCTTTAATTTCTTGTTTTTAATCAAGTTATTATAGTTAACAACTTCCTTGTGAGGAGACTTTGGGACATCCACCATATACTACAATAACCTCGTATACTTGTGTGTGACGCATTTAGGTAATGTTAAGTGGAACGCAACAAATTTTTGGAACTGTTACCAGGGAGGCTTGTTACTAGTAATAAATTGGTTGTTTTTTTTAATTTGTTTGCTTGCTTCTTCTTGAATTGCTTTTAGGTGTTTTATAAAGGGAACGGGTCCCTAGGAAACAAACTCGTTCCTTACGCTAATAACATTCATAGAGTACCAGGAGTAGAGAAAAGAAATTGACGAGGAGTGGAATAGGACCTAAACTTAGAATTGGAAGAAGAGCAATTTGAAGAAGAAATAAATGGAGCAGCCATGGTCGATGAAGCAACACAACCTTTGAAGGAATATGCTCGGTTGATCATTTTAACAATCACTTCTTGCATAAAGTTGAGTAATGTCATGAGAAACTATAAGCTGAAGAATACTTACTGCAACATGCAACCATCTTTTCATGGAATACAAAATAAAGATCCTCTTAACTTTGTTCATGATTCTACTCCACGCTCCACACATTTCCATTGCAAGGGTTATCAAAAAATGACCTGAAGATAAGGTGCTTCTGTTACACCTTGACGGATAAGGTCAAAGGATGGTTAATGACCCTACTAGAGAATTCTTCGATAACATAGACAAAGGTCTATAATAAGTTCATCAACAAGTTCTACTCACACTAGAAAACTAAAGAGCTCCAGGGAAACATTGTATCCTTTATTTAAATAGATGGTGAACCAATCCATGAGGCGTGGGATTGCTTCAAATCCTTGTTATTCTAGTGCCCTCACCATCATTATCTGCAACAACATCTCGATCATTTCTTTTATGATAGATTCACACAGTAGGGCCATAATACGTTGGATAATGAATTTGGAGGAGCTATGTGAGAAAAGAAGGTTAAAAAGACCTATTAATTATTTGAGATGTTGGGTGCAAACTCTCAATAGAAGAGTGTCAGGGGAGGATGCCAAGGAGTTCATGAGTTAAGCTCCAATTCTGAGATGGTTATGCAAATAGCTGAGTCGATCAAGTAGGTGAAGAAGCTGAATGTTGGAGGGAGCACACCTATGCTAAACCAAGATTTGTGTGTTGTATGTGGCATGATGGGGAATAATAGGGAATGGTGCTAATATGTGCCCATCAAGCTTTGATCTATACCAAGAAGGGCAAGAGCAAGTGAACGCTCTTGGTGAATTTCAACAAAGGGGGAGGAATGATCTTTTTTTCAACACTTACAACCCCAGTTAGAGGAATCATTCCAATTTCTTGTAGATGATTCAACAACTTAATCACCTTCAATAAACATTTCAACCTTACTAAAAGGGGCCTCAATTGTAAGGTCAAGCTTGTAACCAAGAACACCCAAAGAAGTCATCATTGGAGGATAGTTTGAATGTTGTGAATGTATAACAATGTTGATAATGTTGTAGGAAGGAACAATCTATCACAACACCATTAGAGGAGGAGAATCTGGAAGCTTCAACTTCACCAATGTTGCACAAGTCCTCTAACCCATACAAGTCACCAATTCCTTTCCTAAGCAGATTGAAAGGTGAGAAGAATGGTAAGAGATTTTCTAAAATCTACAACATGCTCTCTAAGGTAAGTATAGATCTTCCCTTACTTGAAGTGATTAAAAACATGCAGCCTATGCCAAGTTTTTCAAAGAATTGGACACTAAAAAGAAAATGTATACGCCTAATGAAAAGGTGATGGTTTCGGAAGTGTCAAGTGTTGTTTTGCATTATAGGTTACCTTCCAAACTAAAGGATCCTGGGAGTTTTGTAATTAACCTTTTTGGGGAATGGGAAGGAAACAACTATCATATGTGATTTGGGGGTTAGTATTAATTTGATGCCCTATTCTATTTATTTGCAGTTAGAGTTTAGGGAACTTAAACCCACCAAGATGGTCTTGCAATTGGTAGATCAAACTCTTATATTCTTTAGGGGGACAATAGAAGACATGTTAGTAGGTTAGGGGGTTAATAGTTCCTATAGACTTTATAGTCCTTGATATAGGGAAAGAAATTCTTAGGGATGCTTAACATACTATTTTTCTAGGAAGACCTTTCATGGACACCGCTAACACTTTGATAGATTTTTAAAATGGGAAATTAACCATGACTATTTTCGGACAAACTGTGGAGTTTTCAATTTTTAACACTTCCCCTATTCCCACTATTATTGTGTACAAAAGCTGGTCCTTTATTAATTATATTGATCTTGCTGTTAGAGATTGTAGGAAGTTAGATAATGTGACCAAAAAAGATCATTTTCCTTTACCGCTTATTGAGCAAAACTAGATAGATTATCTGGCCATGCGTTTTATTGTTTTGTTGATGGTCTTTTATGTTATTATCAAGTTCTTATAACGCTGAAGGGTCAACCCAAGATGATCTATACATGTCCATTTGGGACATTTGCTTTTTGGAGGATGCCATTTGGGCATTGCAGTATATCTGGTATGTTTCAAAGACATATGGTGTCATTTTTTTAGACATTATCGACAAATTTATTGAGGTATTTATGGACGATTCTCTATTTTTGGTAATTCCTTTGATGACTATTTGCGCACATTGACTCTTGTGCTTGAGCGATGTATTGAATGCAATTTAACATTAATTTGGGAAAAGAGTCATTTATGATAGATCATGGCATTGTTTTGGGACATATAGTATCACATAAAGGCATAAAGGTGGATAAAGCCAAGATTGATTTAACTGCTAGGTTGTCACTCTAACATTAGTTAAGGGTATTAGAAGTTTTTTAGGCTATGCTATAGGAAGTTTTTAAAAGATTTTTCCAAAATCTCTCATCCTATGTGTAATTTGCTTTGTAAGGATATCCCATTTGTTTTTTATGATGAGTAACTTAAAGCATTCAATATTTTTTAAAAAAAGTTAACTTTTGCCCCTATAATTATTGCACCCGATTAGCCTTTACCCTTTGAAATTTTGAGTGATGTTTTGAAATATGCCATTGGAGCCATTCTTGGCTAGAGAATTAACAAACTCTTACGCGTGATGCACTATGCGAGTTTGTTTTTGAATGATGCATAAGTGAATTAAACAACAACTGAGAAAGAAATGTTAGCTATGGTTTTTGCCCTTGATAAATTTATATTATATTTGACATGTTCTAAGGTCATTGTATTTTCAGATCATATTGCTTTAAAATATATGTTGAATAAACCATAAGTTAAACCTAGCCTCAATAGGAGGTTCCAACATTGCAAGGTAGTGAGAATTTAGGACAAAAAAGGTAGGAGGGTTCTGATGATCACCTTTCTAGGTTACACCATAATGATGATAATGTACACATTGCACCTGATAATGCTATTGAACGATTTCGTAATGAAGATTTATCTGTGTTTTCATATATATATCTAAATATATAAGATAAAGATTGGATTTGAATAACGATTGGTTGTAGAATGTAAACCAACAAAAATATCTTTATGGTTTAGTCATTGAAATCAACTATAACTCATAAGTATAATATATATATATATATATTGTTAGTCTTTCCATTATATTAATATCAAATTTTTATAAAATAATTGTTAGAAATAATTTAAAAATAGCTTGAATCTCCTAATATATATATTGTTAGTCTTTCCATTATAATAATATCAAATTTTTATAAAATAATTGTTAGAAATAATTTAAAAATAATATATAAATATAACATGAATCTCATAATTTTTATTTTATTGTATGTTCATTTATGAATTATAATAATTTGATGGACCTTTTGTTATGAATTAGTTAACTAAGCAAATGTAGATAAAGAATATTTTTAATTAAATATGTTACAAATTTATAGGGTAAGTGAGTAAAAATTTACTACGACATTTTATTTTGAATATACTTACCCTCCTCGCAAACTTTGTTACTAATTCGCTAGCATCCTTTGTTAAATTAACTTGACACGTTAATTTGAAGAAATTTTCAAAATTTTTTTTAGCGAATCTGAAGTATCTACCGTCGACAATAGTGACCAATCCTTTGCAACAACTGAACTTAGAGATGGAAGTAGACCGTTGGGCAGTTGCTAGGGATGTCAATAGGTCGGGTCGGACCCGGGCCTAGGCCGCCCTCTGCCTGGCCAGGCCCGACCTCAAAAATAGCAGGCCGCGGGCCGACCCGTGGCCCGCGTGGGTCAGGATGGGCCTGGCCGCCAATGGGCCGATCGGCCCGTGGCTCGGCGGGCTAAGGGCGGGCCGGGCCAAACCCGGCCTGTCTATATTTTTTAATATTAAAAAATACAAAACGGCGTCGTTTCGAACAAAACGACGCCGTTTTATCGGACCGGCCTATGGCCCACTCATAACTCGCCAAATTCGGGCCGAAATTAACATCCCTAACCATTGTTGCTCCAAGAAATTTAAAATTTGAAAAGGCTAAAATGGAGTAATAAAAGGTGCAGAATAGGTGCACCTGTACTTAAGAATTGATGTCCTTTGCATACGTGTCCATACGAAGAATTACACGTCAGGATCTGCATTTTTATAAGGTTTCACACTTTTATCTAAAATATCCGAAAACAAACTCAAGGCAATCACACAGGAATGGCTTGCTTATCTTGTCACTCCGTTACCAAAGCATTTGTCTATGGCTCTCTTCCGTTTAGCAGCAGCAAGAATAATAACAGCCATAACTCCACATCTTCAAAACCCATCTCAGATCCTAAGCATTCAAATCCCTTAGAAAAACCAAAACCCAAAACCACAATAACTTTACCTCTAAACCAAACTCAACGTCAAAGCAAACTGTACCAGCAACTTGCTCTCTTCCAGCTTGAGCACGCAATTGGCGCTGGCAGTTATCGTGATTCTGAGCAGAGGTATCATTCACATACAAACATAGATGCTATTCTTCTTTCATGTTCACTGCCACTTTTCTCTAAATTTCTTTACTTCAATCTTCCCATGAATCAACTTTTGATTTTTTCACCTCGAATTACTTCTTCAGTCCCATTCGGTAGTGAAAGAACAGCTTGAATGTGAATACTTAGATATATTGTACCATTTATAGTGCTTTGTTTCACATCGAGGACACGTAGGGGTTCAAGGAAGAGGAAATCCAAAGAGCTGTCGCAGAATTCTCGGGGTCCCATGGAGGGATCAATAGAGAAGAAGCTAGAGGAGACCGGAGATTGGCTTGTCAATAAAACAGAGGAACAAATTCGCTCCACCGGTACTTACTTTGATCACTATCGTAACTTCATATTAATTAGGTTCTGTTTTCGTAAGAGAAGTTGTAATTGAATTACAATCTATTTTAACTACGAACAAAGTAATTGTGGACGGACTTTAACTTCCCCATGGGGATTTTTTTCAGGACTGCTTCTGTCAATTTCCTTAATTATTATTGTGACTTTCCCTTATCCTTCATTAACATACTCAATTCACCAACAGATGAGGATGAAAAATGAAAAAAAAATTTCTTTGTCAAATTGGTAATTGATGTTAGAGCCAAGAGCAGTTGGAACCTTTCGCATTGTCAGTGAACCATGACGGATGTATTATTTCTAGCAGGTTTACTGGTTTGTTAGCTGAAATAATAATAATCCTAGCATTTGAATGGTTTTGACATTTTATCAATTTGAAGGTAAGGGATTTCTGATATTCACGTTCCAGTGGATTCTTCCAACTTACATTTTGTTGTTCCTGATGGCTTCTGGCGTCATAAAGATACCATTGGAGTCACCGTTACTTGATGACCTCCTCATGTAAAACTGTCTCCATTGCGGTTGCCTCCACTGGTCGGTGTTACTCAAGATAGATAAATCGGTCGCACTCACCGTAGCTCTACCAAGAAAGATCTACGTATGCGTGGATAGTGTACCTTTGTTCAGTAAAAGAGTTGTCTTTTTCTGTCGTTTATTTCTTCTATTGAAATTGTACGTGGGGCATCCGTAGTTACACGAACCTGTATGTTAGGTTAAAAATGAAATATCCGCTACTATATCAAAATAACTCAATGACATAAATAGGTTTTCATGATTAACTTAAATTCCAATAATCACAAGTGATTAAAGGTTTTACGTTAAAAAATTAACAATTATTATTGAGAGTATGCACAAGTAAATTAAAGAATTATAAATGTTATTATAAAGTGGAAATATTTCAGATAAATAAGTAAGTTCAAATAAACAATTTACAATAGCAATAAATTAAAGAAGCAGAAAATATAATAGTTTTATGGTTCTATTTTTCCTGCATTCATAGGAAAGGAAAGGAATTTTAATATATCAATTATATTTGAAGAATGAAGAATGCATTAATTAGTAGAATATACAATTAGTTTGAAAAATCATATAGCAAGAAAACATCATCCCTTACAATCTTATGGAGGATTATACTCAGTATAGGAAAAGATGATTAAGTTTTCAGGATATTAGTCAATCTAAAGTTAAGTTACACTCAAATTAAACCCTAAGCAACTTGTGCAAAATAAATATTCACAACTCATTAACTCCCCAGTTCGAAACTAGATAAGGGTTTAACTTCATCTAAATGCGACGTGCTAGAATTATTTGTTTAATCCATTATAAAGTTTTATAAGTGAATTTCGGATCATTTAATGAGCATTTTGACGCATTTTCTAGTTTCTCTCTTTCCGTAAGCCAATAATTATTGAAAAAGTTCAAAGGAGACTTAGCAAATGGACTAATAGATTTCTTTCCTATTTATAAGAAATTGGCCAAAGCTGCTGAGAAAATGATGAGAGATTTCTTATAGGGTAAAAAATGGAAATTCAGGCATCCCTAATGTCAAATGGGCTGATTTGTGTAAACTCAAGGGAGGTGGTTAGGAATCATTTCAATAGGAGTTGCTAACAATCTCTTTTTGATAAAAAGTCCTTGGAGAATGATTTAAGACGAGCATTCATTGTGGACGAGATGATGTTGAGCAAGCATGGGTAGTGACCTAGTATATGAGATGTCGAACCCATGAAGAATTAGAGAATTAATTGAATCCTAATTTATCTAAGGCTTAAAAGTGTAATAAAAATGAATATAAAAACTAAACAGAAAAGTAAACAATCGAATATGGAGTGATTGAAAATTAAAACTGTAAATTAATGAAGAAATTAAACTTGAGCCCCACCTATTGTCAATTGAAATTCAAACAAGGAAGATTAACAAGCTATGAGAAAAGGGATTTATCCTATCATCAATACTAACTTAGTCACTTTTATGTTAATGTGGTGTCGGTCCTAGAATTTCGAAGGGTGAATTATTCTATCTCGAGTTATAATCCCTAAGCCCTAAATCATAAACCTTAATTAAGCTATCGAACATGTAATCTCTCGATTAGCAAAACAACCCACAACATAATTAGTTCTTAAGCATTCCAATAAACAATCGAGTTCTCACATAAGATATCTCTCCATATAATTACTGATTTGAATACTTGCGTGATCTATTAGATCGTTTAACTCTCATTAACCAACTTAATCATTTTGTATTCGATTCACTCTCTCAACTTATTACCGAAGTATGCAACTATAATAAATAATCACAACATCCAACATTATTAACAACAAAAACAACTAAATTAACATTAAATCTGTGGGAGTTATGTAAATATAGTGCCCTGGAAAGCAAGTGTATTTACATGTAACTTTATCTTCTTCAGTTACAGTTTTGTA
>JAOTAY010000003.1:14355457-14373417 GCA_025629805.1 Erythroxylum baracoense | reverse complement strand
TTAATCCACTTAACACCACATTAATTTTAACTAAGTTCCAATATTTCCATCAAATCTTCAATCTTTATTCATGCCTAAAAAATTAATGACTCAATTAAAAATAAATAATTAACCCAACAAACAACATAAATAAATAATTAGGCAAATAATAAGAAATAAAAAAATCAGGATCCAACATGAAGAGGCTCGAGAAGAAAGAAAGAATACTTGTAATTTGATAAAGTATAGTGAATACTCAGACGAATTTTGAGGACTGAACGTAGCTCACGGTTTGGGGTGAACCAGTATAAAATCGCAGTATCTATCCTCTTTCTCTCTCAACTTAGTATATTTTGTTCTTAAACAAGTATATAGAAGTTATATGTTAATTTATCTCATAAGAATTTTATCTATAGTCGTTTAACAAGTTAGAGAAGTTCTTATCGAGAAAAATTAAAGAATTTGTATTCGCGAAAAGGATACACAATTCAACCCCCCTTCTTGTGTTTATATATATTTTATATACTAACGTGTTATTTACTTCAGAAACTTCTTGGGCATGCACTCCAAGGCTTCCACTTATGACAAATTAATCTGCAACTTCTCCAAAATCTTGGAAAATTAAGTGTCCACTTGATGCTGTCTCACCCTTTGTGGATACGGAAGTTTAGGCTTGTAAGGTCGTGGTAGTACATAAGGCCTTTCTTCTTCTTTCTCTACTTCTATCTCCTTTCCTTTTTCTTGGCTATCCTTTTACACACTTGGTTCCTCCAATTGCTTGCCATTTCGAAGTGTAATAGCCTTGAGTTGTTCCCTTAGGTTGACCTCAGTATTGCTCGGTAGACTACCTACACTTCTAGAAGATAAAGTATTAGCAAGTTGACCTACCTGAACCTCCAAGTTATGGATAGAAGAGGAATGGTTCTTCACAATCTGATCAAACTTTTACTCCATCCTCTTTTGACTTTCCTCCTGGATGGTACTTCAAGAAAATTTTGGGTGATTTTTTCACCCCAGATTGTAAGTGTTAGAGTAAGGATTATTACCTCCTTACAGTTGGCCCAAGTAATTTACCTATTCTATACCGCTGGCTCCCAACAAGAAACAATCAGGTGAGTCATGGTTGTTTTGCCCACATAACTCACACTATACTTGCATCACTTTAGTCGTAGATAAAGATGCTCCTCGCATGTTGCTTAACTATTTAGTAAAGGTTTTGATCTGTGCCTGCAAAGTTATAATGGAGTCAATCGGTATCATACCTTTTTCTCCTTTTTCCCTTGTCTAGTCCTCTCACTTGACCATATACAACTATTGTTCTCCAATTCTTCCAGAAGGTCATAAGCTGCATCAATAGTCTTTCTCATCAAAGAACCTCCAGTAGCTACATCTATGGTTCCTCTCGTGCTCTGATTTACACCATTATAAAATGTTTGTAACAGGAATTCCCTTGGAAGGTTATGTTAGGGATAGCTTCTTTGTAATTCTTTAAACCTCTCCTAGGCTTCATATAGAGGCTCCCCGTCACTCTGTTGAAAGTTAGTGATATCTTTTATGATTCTTGTTTAGAGATTCTTGCACATTGTTGCCTAGCTCTCTCCCTTTATTTTAGCAACTTATCTTAGTCTTAAGGTCTACTCACCAACCGACGACGACAGAGGAACCAATCCACCTACTGTGACGGGGCAACTTTTTTGTCTTGGTTAACGGGAAGTATTTCAGAAAAAATGCTCGAGCTAACTACTCCCAAGTAATGATCTAACCTGAATTTAACGAATTATACCACACCTTCGCCCGATCTCTCAGAGTGAAAGAAAATCGTCATAAAACATCTTTAAACATCCCATTAAACTGGAAGGTATAGTAGATCTCTAAAAGATTTGCAAGATGGGTGTTAGGATCTTCCTTGGATAGTCCATAGAATTGTACACTACTTTGAAGTATGTTGAATACTGTCGATTTGATATCGAAATAATTGGCTTGAATCACTGGCCTCGTAACTCCTTTAGGACTAAAACCTGGCCTTATAAATTCCATCAATGTCCTCTCAACTCCTCCTCGCTCTCCTTCTTCAGCCATATTTTTTATATAATATCTTGATGCTTCACTCTTCTTAACTATCATTTATGTCTTGTGATATCAGATAACTCTTTATCGCTAAATTTTGTCGATCTTCACGTGCTCTTTGTGTTCATGCAGCTGCAAATACACAAGGAAAAGTATCAAAAACTTAAATCAAAATAACCTAAACTAAACATGATGCCAAACAAACAATCGCTAACAACGACGTCAAAAACTTGTTGATCGAAAAAGAGACTCTTAGTTTTATGCTCAAAACCATAAGTATACAGGTCGTAACTTGTATTAACAAGCAGATATCAATCCTAAAAGGATTGTGCTTAGGTGCCACTTAATTCAGATTAATCTTTGTTTAAGAACTAAATTTTTAATGGAAATAAACTGGAAAATTAAATTAATTTAAACAACCAACAAAACACAAATAACAACTCAAAAATGCAGAAACTTGGAATTTAAGATTTTCACAACTGGAGGTCACTTTTTCCCTATCTTATCTCCCTTCTATTTTTATAATTGATTTGTGCCTCACCTAAGATGTCCTAATGTATTAACTACCCTCTCTTAAGGTGTAACTAACTGTCCCTATCCAAATTAAATGGAGATAATTAAGCAATCTCTCAATCTATAAAAGCAATCCACCAATTCAACTAATTATGAAGTTATCCTATGGGTAATCAATTAAATTAACCAAGAATCTCTCTTTTAACTAATCAATTAACTTGATGAATGTAGGTCTATAGAATTCCAATTTTCATTGTACATTCCTACACAAATTACCCAACTCAATCTCTCAATATATTAAAAGATATGTAACATTCATCAAAAACATCTATCATTCAAATAAAAAAAATAGGAGCTCAACAAAAAGTTCAAAAGTAATATCTACAAATAAATCAGCTACTTATGATAGCATTAACATCCCTATCTATCAAATAATCCATCATACAAATGCTAGAAGAAAAAAATGGAAGAAAACTAAATGAATCAAACTCCTCCTCTCTTCTTTTTCACGAATTTGGAAAATCCAACGTTGGTATGCCCTTTTTCCCAATTATGAATGAAAACCTTAAATCTCTACCGCTCCTAAGACTCTAAGCCTGCGTTTTTACCCAAGGAGGCAAGTCTCTCATGAAGCTCTTTTGTCCATAGGGGTTTATAATCTTATATAATCCTCAAAACCTAAAAAATAAGTGAACCTCGCGCATATTCAGGTTAGACATCGCACGATCATGGGAATTGGTATGAAACCCATGATCCTGGGTTCTTGCATTATAATTCCTCCTTTTCTCTTCTCCTCTCTTGGTCTCTAGCTCAATGATAAAGGTTGTCACCTCCATTCCTACATCAAAATAATCAATTCTTATCCTAAATCAATATCAAACATAATCGAATACAATAAAAATCAAACTAAACAAAAACATCAAAAATAAATCCCAAAAAACAACAATAATAACCTATTATACAAGAAGCACATGCCAAATACTTAAAGAAACATACACTGATGCACAACTATCACTTAGCTTTCATTTTCCTATTCATTATACTCTGACAGTTTATTACTATTAGAGGAAAGCTGCCTTTGTCGTTGACCACTTCTGATAACCCACCATTAAGAGATACCATTAAAAATTCTTCCATTCACTAAAGCCTAAATATCATCTCTAACCTTGTCTTCCCTACCGTATCACAATTGGAACCTGATGTAACTGAGACTGCCAATTTTATGGTACCCATTAAAGCTACAAATAGCAAAATGGCATGGAATAAGGTGGTTGGAGATTCTTTAATGTTTGGTAAGCTATGATATGTCTATAATTCTCTACCTAAAGTTTCTACTGCCTAAAGAAATTATTCATATGGAAGTGAAGAAATGGAAAGTTTCCCTTATTGGTTACTTTTTAGAAAAATGCCTATCCTTTCCATAAGTTAAAAACTAGGGTAACTCTAATTGGAAACATCTTGATGTTGAAAATGTTTTGGTTAGTGACGAGGATTCATTTATCTTTAAATTTGCTTTAGAGGATAAGGAGTAAAAAGTGATTGAGTAGGGTCATTGACATATTTAGGGGGAGACTAGGTCTCTCTTTAGATAAAGCTAGGTTAAGCATCATTTTAACTTGGGTGAATTTTTACGGAGTCTTACTTGAGTACTGGTAAGCAAAAGGGTTGAATTACATAACCAACTTTATAGGTTGACCATTAGGCCTAGATGAAAATACAGCAAACCTTAAAAGAATACATTTCATTCTTGTTTGTATTGAAGTTAAGATCAATAAGGAACTACCTGAGTCAATAAATATTAACTTCTTCTTCTCTTATCTTTTCAAAAAGTTTGTTATTATGTATATAACTTAAGCTCTTGTATTATGTGTTTAATATACAAAAGCTTTTCCTGAGTATTTGTTGATAGAATTAAAGGCATCAAGAAAAAGAGAATTGGTTCAAGTCTAAAGTTAGACTTGAGCTTTGTCGTTTTTAATCATATTAAATAACAAGTTGCTAAGGAGAATGTTGTTTTTAGCCTTGCTTAAAAAGAATAACCTTTTCTTTTTGTTGTTAGGATTTGTATGGTAAAGTTCCATTCAATTTTGAATCAATTCATTCCTCCCCCAATTTAATTAAACATAATGAATTTAATGCTAAATTGACTTTTCAGAATAAAATTGTTAACACTAATTCATCACGGAATGTCTATGTAGCGACTAATTTTTTATGACAAAAGTGAGCTCTGCTGGGAGGAATATGGCAAAATTCTCCCTATTCAAGAAAAAAAAATCAATGCACAACAAATCTCTTCATCAAACACTAATCACCCCTTGCCTTCCATGGTTGATCTTCTTCTTCATGGTTTTTAGTATCATTCGAATGACCTTTCTTTTTTATTGTTTGTATCTCATTTTCTGTTAGGAAGCTATAAGAGATGAATGTTTGATTTTATATACTATGTGTTCTGTTAGGCTTCCTTAAATCTTCAAGAGAACATGAAAGAAAATGAAGGCGATGGCAATGTCTCTATAGTCGGTACAAAATTAAAAAAATTGGTTGTTTTGGAACATTTATCAATTCCAAAATCTATGTATGTTCAATCAGGTATGTATATATTTGAATTTGGGTTCCTTATACCATTTGACTTAATTAGTTATTTAAGTTCTATACTATTTGTTTCTTAGATGAAATGCATCGTATAAGTGGTTCATCTAATTCAATGATCCATACTGCATCTGGGGATTCGTTTATTGTATCTTCTACTAGTTTAGCTAGAGCCAAGAAGATGTTAAAAAAGGGTATCAATAAATCAACATTTGAGGGAAGATCTTCGACTATTTCAATTGATGCCTTAAAGCGTGTAAGGATCTTTCTTAGGAATCCAAACATAGGGAACTCCTTTACCTTTTCTACTAAGTCTCATATCACCTGGAATTTAGAAAAATAATTATTTCTTTCCTTTTCAATGGAATAAGTGTCAAACTTTATTTATTGCTTTATTTGTTAGAATTGTTAAACTTCTAATTAAAATCTTGTATTACTTATTATATATAGTTATATTTTATTGCTTACCATATTTCAATATTATATGTATTATTATTTTATTCTAATAAATATTAATGAGTAAGAATAGTAATCAACTTAAATTTGTGATATTTTGATCTTATTAACATTAAAATTTTAGATATATTTATCTTTTTATATCCAAAAAATATTTACTTTTTAAATTTTAAAATATCTACTATATGTTTTTCGACAATATATTTAAAACTTTGAAAAACATTTTACAATTTTTAATTACTTCATTTTATTTTCATCAAATATTTGTATGAACAGAGGTATATTTTATACAATAGGCATAATTAAAGAATCATTTTTGTATAAATCCATAGATTTAAGCAAATCTGTATAGTTTAATGCATTAGCTTAAAATTGTTATTCTTTCAACTTTTGATGACGATTTAAAAATTCGACACCAAAAGTCCAATATTTTATGACAATTATGGCAATCGTTGTAAAATGCTCGACATTTATCGGCAAAATTGTTAAACTGTTGAAAAAGTTTGTGCCTTTTGCGACAATTCACAAAGTCGTTGCTAAACACGTGCCTTTAGCGACGATTATGCAAAACGTCGCAAAAAGCTATACTTTTGGTAGGAATTTTGAAATTGTCGCTAAAAGTTGAAAATCGCCACACAAAAAAACATAGTCAAAAGTCAGTTTTGTTGTAGTATAATAATTAGAATACCATGGTTTATATAATTATATTAAATGTGCGGATCATATGCAGAACAGGGGGGACCAAAGGTAGGGCTACTGTTTTTAATGTTGCCATGTAAGACCGGGAAGAAGAGACGAAGAGCAGTCAAAGTGTACCGTCAGAAGGAAATTGATATGTAGACTTCCACAGAGTATGCCATTTCCTGATCTCTTTTCAGACTCTCCAAAACCTGTTAAAAGTATGTGCGTCAAGTCTTTTACGTAGCTTATCAGTTCAGCATCACGACTATAATCTTCCTTTCACATACCGCTGCTCTTTATTTCTAACAAACATATCAAAATAGAACTAGAACATTTGAGAATATCAATAGGGAATTTAAGATGAGCAGTGAAATAGCAGAGAGGGCTCTGAGCAGCTTGGGAAAAGGTTTCGATTTAACATCGGACTTTCGGCTAAAATTCTGCAAAGGCAAACAAAGATTGGTTATTCTTAATGAAACTGCGAAACAGGAGCTCGTGCTGCCCGGTTTAGGCTCCATCAAAGGCGTGTCTGTCGATATAAAATGCGATAAAGGTGATCGTGTTCGTCATCAATCCGACATCCTTCAGTTTCATCAGGTAATGTTATTTTCCAAATGTATATATAAATGTAGAGATAGCCCAGCACTTGGTTAATTGGTTGGCTGATGTACTTACCATAGTCTTAGATTGGTTGCAGATGTCAGAACTTTTCAACCAAAAATCATCTGTTCCTGGGAAAATCCCATCAGGGCATTTCAATGCGATGTTTGGATACCAAGGTTGCTGGGCAACTGATGCAGCAAACACAAAACACTTGGGACTTGATGGTTATTTCATCGTCTTATCAGATGTTCATATTGATCGATATCCACTTGTTCTCGTCGATGAAGTCAGAAACGCAGTTCCTTCCTTCTGGGATCCTGCTGCTCTTGCCAGGTAATTAACAAGTAATGTTTTTCCTTTTCCTATTTTTGTTTTAATCTGACAATAAGTAGAGTCTAGACCATGTGTAATTAAAAAAGGCTAGTAATGTTGGAATCTTGGCAGAACATGGAAAGTGATCTTTCTTAATAAGCATCAATTTCCTTCAATCACCATACCAATGCCTTAGATTGATAGTTAGGAAATTTAGTGATATTTTATGTTTGAATATCTCAATTATTTTACAAACTAAAATAAAGAGGTAGGCAGATAAATAGATCATGACAAAAATGAAGAATCATGTTACTATTTTTGGAGAATTTTATTAGTCGTTTACAAAGGCAACCAATTAGAAAGGGGAGCCCATATCTCAGTTGATGTGAGATACTATTTAAAAAAAACAATTTAAAAGTAAACAACTAAATGAAGGTAACCTTTTTTTATATTTTACAAAAAAAAAAAGATATTTTCTTGGACCTCGATCAAATTACTTGCAAGAATTAGGTATAAATCTCTAGATATTTAACTCAACATAAAAGACGCGCGGAGATTGGATAGCCACATAATATGATATAAAATCTAAACAGACCGGGTCATAGGCGTCGATGGAAGCCAACAAACAAAAACTTATTATTAAATTTGCTTGGTCAAAAGTCTTTAATTTCACGTTTGACCTATAATAATCAGAACACGTATTGGAATCAGTCCATGGTGTTGATTTAACAAAACGTCAGCAATACTAGATGCATTGGATGATGGTAATGAGGTCATGTATCACATGGTATTATAATCAGTTTTTGGTTTACCACATAGTATTTGTAATCAAGCAGTATGCAAAATTTCATAACATCTAATTCCATTTAATTTAAATTTTGAAATACGGTTTTTGGACATTTGTTAAGTTTTCAACCATATGCAACTACAAGGAATTGGAATCGGGTAAAGAGCATGTAAATTGTTATAAAATTCAATTGATTGTATCTTATGTCGAGGCAGTTGAGAAAGAAAGTTTTGTGCTATTGACTGGCGTTTTTATCACATACACTCACAGATAAATATATATATATATATATATATTCCCCTCCTCTCTCTGCTAGATACAAAATGACATATGAAGGCTTATCTAGAGTAGTATGTGTTTTTCTATTGATCCTTGGAATTTTCCTCATCACAGATCCTGTATGATTTGAAATTTCTACCTTTAAATATTTTATAAGCGTCAAATTTCTATTGTACCACGTCAAAAACTTAAGGTTTGCATCATTTAAGGAAAAAAAATTATGAAATCCAAAAATAGTATAAGAGCAAATACACTAGGAAATAGATGTAGCCCATGAGATCAAAGGTCCAGAAAATGACACAGCAACCCCGGTTAGAGCGATAAAAGATATATGATGTAATCATATTTGTAACCTTGTTCCAGGTTCATCGAAAATTATGGGACCCACATTATTGTTGGGTTAAGCATTGGTGGGGCAGACGTACTGTTGGTTAGGCAAGATAGGTCCTCAAACATGAGTCCATCAGAGCTCAAGCAGCACCTCGATGACCTTGGAGATCAATTATTTACGGGGATGTGCAATTTTCCTCCAAAATCCAGAGACCAAAAGGTCATTAACCTGTACTTAAACCAATCTATTTGGTTTGATTTGTCGGACATGCTTAACTGAATAATTTCTCTTTATTTCAGGCTCCCCAAGCTTTCGACATCTTTGATAGGCGACCTGTTTCTTACAATAGTTTTTCGTCAATCAGTGTGAAAGATGTAGGTATCCCCTAATTGTTCATGAGTTTAGGCTTGCTTGTTTCATTTGAGACTAAACCAAATCCTGTTGACTTTACAGAAGCAAAATTTTCCATCTCATTTCCTACCTAACTAAAAATATGCGTGCGACATTTCCTTGAATAGATGGCAAGTGACAGTTAGAAATTGGTTTTAGTTATGCTTGTATATGTGTAAAGCTAGCGAAATTGCAGGGAATAACAGTGATAAGCGCGAAGAGGGGAGGTGATCCATCTGCGAGCAGTCACTGTGAATGGCTTCTAACAGTTCCACTGATGCCAGATGCCATTCAATTTAGCTTAATACCTATAACTTCCCTTCTTAATGGTGTTCCTGGCAAAGGTTTCTTATCCCACGCTATCAACCTTTATCTTCGATGTAAGTCCTTTCCTAATCTCTTGCAAAATCAGCAAAGTAAATGAAAAATCAAGATTAGGTTATATCACTAGGCAGGAAATTCTATTTTTTCTCCAACGATTTAAACGTGCTAGCACAATTGTGTCGCACAGGTTCTGATATTGTCATCTTTATGTCCTTGATTAAATTGCTGCAATAGACTACAGTTGCAGTATTATGGCTCCAAACATGTTATTCAAAACCTACATCTGATTCACACTTCTTGTTTTCTCTTGCAGACAAACCTCCGATAACAGATCTACTCTACTTTCTCGATTTCCTCTCCCACAAAACATGGGCTCCAGTCCACAATGAACTGCCGCTTTGTCCTACAACAAATATACCTAGTTCATCGTCATCAGCTCTTCATTTCAACTTGATGGGTCCCAAAATGTATGTAAATACAACTCAGGTATTCCTTATCCTAAAACCAGTGGAGTTCTTAAGGAAGCTTCAGATCTTCCTACGGTAAAATTATAAAAAAAATGTTCTTGACTGACAGGTTACCGTTGGGAAAAGTGCAGTTACTGGAATGAGGTTCTATCTTGAAGGCATGAAATGCAACCGGTAACCCAGTAAAGCTTTTCATGTCTGTGACATTTCCTTCTTTTACAGACATGCTAAAGATCATTGACAATGGTCAACTCTATTCAAGTTTCCCTTTAACTAAACTCCTATAATAAAAATTAAATTGACATCGACTAGAATGTTAATAGGATTACCTTTTCAGGTTAGCCATTCACCTACAGTATCTATCCAATACTCCAAGAATACTTGAAAAGAAGATAGAGGATTCAAGATTGTGGCAAGGGTCAGACAATACTAACGATGAAAGATTCTTTGAAGCTATAAATGGAAAGAAGTTTTCACACATATGCACAGCACCAGTAAAGTACAACCCTAGCTGGACTACTGAAACAGAAGTGGCGTACATTGTCACAGGAGCTCAACTACACGTAAAGAAGCACGACTCAAAGCGTGTTTTACATCTTCGGTTATTATTCTCCAAGGTTTCAGATTCTGTTGTTGTGGAATCAAATTGGAAACAAGGGTCGTCTGAATTTTCACAGAAGTCAAGCCTATTTTCAGCAATTAGTACGACGATTACAGGGAATCCTCTGAAAGAGAAACCTGCGTCAATATTAATGGACTCTAGTGAATTTCCGACAGGGCCTCCAAAAACATTTCAAACCCAAAAGCTTTTGAGGTTTGTGGATATATCTCAGTTGTGCAGAGGTCCCCAAGACAGTCCTGGGCATTGGTTGGTAACTGGGGCTAAGCTTGACTTGGACAGAGGGAAAATATGCCTAAATGTCAAGTTTTCGTTGTTAAATGTTGCTAATGGATGATGTTGTGGTCAAGTAAGATCCTAAGGAATTGAAGCGAAGCATTTTCTAATTCTATATGATAATAGGCTGGTAAATTGAGTGCAAAATGTTAGATAATTTTGACTTTTTTTATAAAGTTGAACAACATTTAATTGTATTTTTTTAGTTTTTAAATAAATTATCAGTTAAGTTACGTAATTAAACCCGGATAAAGATAGTAAAGTGTCCAATTAAATGATCTAAATCAATGGGTAGAAGTCCGGGTAGAAAATAGATCCTAATTAGTATGGACCAGATCCGTATCGGTCTTGTAATAGGGAAGCCCGATATAGAAGCTATATATAAAGTTTAAGGTTTCCTGCAATTGCTCATATCAATCGTAAGCATAATGGTTCTCTGACCCATTAAGAGAGCTTACCATTTGAGAAAATTGTAGAAAGACGTCGACCGTGTCCTGATGATAGATTCCTGTGAAAACGGCGGTGGATTTGCGCGTATTTTGGCTTTGGAAAGCTCATTTGAAGTTATGGAACTAAAATCAGGTACTTTCCTTATTTCTTCGTTTATTTCCCTTTCACGTTCGATCCGGGATATATAACTAAGGTATCGTTACGTGTTACTCGTAGTATCAGAGTGGTGATATGATCGGATGGTAAAAAATGAAGATTTTTCGATTTTTTTCTCCATAAGGTTTTCGAAGAGTTAACTTATGTTTCTCGATTTTTTCTTGCCTTTTATTGCATGAAAGTAGTATATATATGTTTAGCCTTACGAAACAGAGAGAAAACGAGCCCGGGAGTGCAAAAATCCTACACAAAACTCACTAAAAATTGCCATTTTCTAGCGAGGGAAGCTTCACCATCGGGCTCGTGTGCCACGCGCGCCTAACAATAAACAGTATCGGGCAGGGGACGATGTGTATGGCGCTTGTGTCACATGCACCAGAAACATGGAGCAACGATGACCACACGCGTGTTTGGTACGTGTGTCATACGATCTCGCTTCGGTGAGTACGTTTGCACGTCGTGCGCATGTGTGACACGTGCCAGATGCGTCTCCAGCGTGTCAGTGTTGGCACATGTCTGACACGCACCAACGGGCGACTGATGTCAGCCGTACGGACATCTATTGTAATTTTAAAAAAACACAAAATTTTCAAATTTCGAGTAAGGGTGCCCTAGGGTGTTTTGAGTCAGTTTACGAGTCCGAAAAATCCATAAAGTGAGTTTTTTCATTTTTTTGGATTTATTACATTAGTAATGAATTAAAGTTTAACTCTAGGAAAACGAATGAAGGTGTCCTGAATCTGATTTCAAGTAAATTTTTATGCTTCGAACATCACATGAGGAAGATACTTCAAGTTTTTGTGTCTCGAGTCTCATGTTTAGTGTTCGGAATTGTATGATAGTTACTTAGAAAAGGAATTAAGACATTATGAAGCCATTCTTGAGTGAATTTTCGTGCAATGAACTTGCAATAAAAGAGATACATGAGGCTCTCATGTCTCAAGCAGTTGGTTCAGCGTCCAGTAATGCACGATAGTCACTCTACTGAGATTTTTCTTTTACGAAAGTCTCAAATGAAGCTTTCAGAGAATGTCTTAAACACGAGTATATGACAATGAGACTGTGCATTTGGGTTTTTGCATTTCTTGAAGTTACATTGTCATATACCATATGCCTATAAAGAATGTGAGGATGACATAAAGATGCATCCTTTGTGTTTGTGGACTTTTGGAGTGCTAATGAGGATGCAGTCACCAAAGTTGCCTTTCAAGTAAGTATTTTGAATTGTTCTGCTTGCATGTAGGGGGATGTTTTTGGTTTTGTGTTTGGTTATTCTGCCCAAAGGTGTTAGCCTTACATAACATTTTGAGATGTGTATAAAGGCATTAGATGGAGGAAAGTTGTTACTCAAGTGATCTATTTGCCTAAAGGTGGTAGTGTCACGAGAGTTGATGGTTTGTACTCTGAATGTTTTTATGTGGAGATCTAACTGCATATATTATGTATTCAACTCAAAGGTGTTTCATAATATGTGTAATTGAATTTTCAGTAAAGATACTATTTAATGACTTTGAGTATCGCTTTTGTCCTACATTTGTGCTTATTTGATCAAAGTTACTATAAAGTCACCTTTTCGGTCAATAAAATTAATGTCACTATTGAAACCCTGACCGGTTTCAATATGAAGAAGTGGACAGAGGATGTATTGAATGCTATGGAGATAGCTTAGGTTGATATGGCCATACAAAAGGATAGGTCATCTCTATCTACATCCATGAGCTCGAAAGCTAATAAAGTAGCCTTTGAAGCCTAGGATCGATCTAACAGATTAAGTCTTATTACCATTAAAAGATCCATTCCTAACCATCTGCTAAGTGGACTTCTGGACATAGACATAACAAAGTAATTTCTTAATAATTTCTCCTAGAGGTACAAAGTCTCACCTAGTGTTGAGACAAGTGCCTTGATAAAAGAATTATTCTCCATGAGGTATATGGGAAAAGGGGAGTAAAGAAGAACATATCAAGAATGATCCATCTTCACAGCAGATTAAAGATGTTAAATATTCCTCTTCCTGATGTCTTTAATGTTCATCAGACTCTGAATACACTCCCTCCAGAGTTAAGTAATCTAATGGTGACATATTATTCACATGATGAGGAATGAGACTTCAATACTTTGAATGCCATTGCATTGCTGAGGAGGAGAAACTCAAGCTTGCTACTCCTACAACCCTCGAAGCAACTAAAAGGAAGGCAAAGATGAAGCATGCTAAAATCAAAGGTAAAAAAACTAAATCTTCTCCACACACTGATGCTGGTCAATCCAGTGTTGGTAAAGGTCCATATGATATAAAGTAGCCAGCAGTATGAAGTCTTAAAAAAAAGGAAAGATTGTGACCGTCAGATAACTCATTACCTTATTAATTTATGAATCTGATTTGTGATAGTCGCATTAAGTACTTAGTGACTATATAGTGGAGTATCTAATCAAGGTGCTTCTATAATGCAGGGGTTCATATCAAAGATAAAGTCAAATAAAGAAAAGTAAAAACTAATGGTTCATAACAATGAAGAAGTGGAAGTAATATCTATAGGGAATGTATGTACTAAACCTTGCTGCAAGGTTTATTTTAGTTTTTACGCGACAAATTTTATATGTGATCTTTTAGATCAATTTTGGACAAAAAGGTTGACATTTTGTATTTAATACTTCTGTTGTACAGTTGTGTATAGAATGTGTCTTACCTCGAATTAGATATATGCTTCTTCGTATCTTGCTAAACAAGTTATGAAATGAAGGACCCTAATAAATGAAAAGTCATACATGGTGTGGAATAAAAGTTTAAGCCACATTTCTAGAGCTAGGGTTGAGAGATTGATTAATGAAAGCACTCTCTCAATTATAGATTATGATGATCTGGGAACATATGTTGACTACTGCAAGGGTAAGTTGACTAATAAGGATATTGAGGTCAATTCCTGTTTCTGACTTTTTGAGTTTGATGCATACGGATATCAGTATACCTTATATAGTTGCATTGTGCAATTCTAAATGTGTTCAGACATTTTTTGATAATTACTTCCGCTATAGTTATGAGTTCTTACTTAAAGATTGAAGGTTGAGAACCCATTAGGAAGATCCATTTAGAATGTCAGATCTAACTGTGGATGAAAATATCATGGAAAACATGGTGATTCATGACTTGAAAAGGTTTGTTTGCTAGATATATAAAATTGGTTGGGATAGTGACTTGATTCACTATACCAGGTAGTCTTAAACAAAATAGTGTGTTGTCAAAAGGCATAGTCATACCCTAAAGGACTTGAAGAAGTCAATGCAGAACATGACTAATCTCCTGATAATCTAGAAGTGTCAAAACCCAGCCTTGCACACATTCGTGTATGAGGCTACCTACCGAGGTAGTATAATCCTTATAAAGAAGAAAAATTGCATGCTCATTGCTATTTAGTAAGATATCCTGACCACTTTAAAGGCTATCTTACTGTTGAGAAGGAGGGACCAAAATAATGAAATTCCATACAGCTAAGTTCCTGAAATATGATGTCTATGATGATAGTGGGCCCTTTGACCCTTCAAATGATAACATGGTGGATACTACAATTATTAAAAATACCCACTACTCTTACAGTTAGATCCGGTGGATCTAGGACTTTGTACCGTGCTTATAAAGAAAAATGACCCATACCTGTACATACAGAGGTTCCTGGGGGTACAAGATTTAATACAATTATGAAGATCCTCCAATGTAAGATGACTTGCTATCTCATCTGATTACATAGTCTATTAGGTGAACAAGACTATAATATTAGACATATTACGAATCCAGTTACTTTTACAGAAGCTATTTCTGAACCCATTGCCGAATTGTGGTGGGTTGCAATGACTGATGAGATGTAAGCCATGAAGCATAGTAAGATATGGGAGCTAATTGATTTTGAAGCATAATTGCAAAATTGTCAGTTGTAATTGAAGTTTTAAGACCTAAAGGATTCAGGATAAAGTTCATTTATGGGCTCGTTTAGTTGCATGATGGTTAACTTAGGGAGAAATGTTAACTTTAATGTTACTTTAGGTCTCGTATCCTTGAAGGATACATTTTGAGTGATTATGGCAATTATATTTCATGATGATATAGAGTTACATCATATGGTTATCAAAACTACTTTCCTAAATAAAGACCTTTATAAAGTGGTCTATATGGTACAACTTGAAGGATTTCAGGATCCAGATGGAATTGACATGGTTTGCGTGTTTTGCAGATCAATATATGATTTACATCAAACCTCCCGAAAGTGATACCTTACGTTTGATGAGGTTATTACCTCTTTCAGCTTCATGAAAAATAAAGTTAAAAAGATGCTTATACTATGAAGTCAAGGGGAGCAAAGTTATCTTCCTATTATTGCATGAGGATGATATATTGCTCACGTCAAATTACTTGACCATGTTGTATAAGGTTAAGCAATGCTTAGTCAAGAACTTTGATGTAAAGGACCTTGGCATAGCATATTTTATCCTAGGTATTCAGATTCACCAGGACAAATCTTAACACTCATTATACCTCTCACAGAGTGCATACATTGAGTATATGGTTTAATATGGTTAACTGTAAACCTGTCGTAGCACCTATCTTGCATAGTGAGAGATAATCTTTGGCACAGTATTCAAAGAATTAAGTAAAGAGAGAGGTTATGAGGAATGTTTCGTATTCTAAGTATGACATTGCATTTACTATTTGACTGTTTGGTCAGTATATGGTTAACCCAGATGTAGACCATTAAAAAGTAGTCAAACGAGTGTTGAGATAATTAAAGGGAATCAAGGTTTATATGTTAACATACAGAAAAGTCAACAAACTAAACCTTATAGGGAATTCAGATTCAAATTAAGTTATGTGTCCAGATGATCAAAAGTTCACTTAAGGTTACAGTTTTTAAGGTTGCAGATAGTACAATGTCATTGAAGAGTGTCAAGTAGACATTGGTGATTTCCTCGACCATGTATACAGAGTGTATGCTATGAGACTGCTTTACAGATAGTTTAGCTCAGAAATTTGATCTCTGAGTTGTCTGCGGTTGATTCAATGGCTAGACCTAGTCGGTTGTACTGTGATAATCAAGCTAGTGTGTTGTTTAATAACAACATTGAATGTCACATTGTCTTAGCATTTTGAGGTCAAATATTTGACCATGAAGTGGTTGATACAAAAAGATGACATTGAGCCTTGGAGCATTTAAGAACTGAGGAACTATAAGTCATTTCTTTAACTAAAGAACTTACCCACTTGTGTTTGAAATACAAGCATACAGTATGGATATTTTGAAGTCCTTAGAAATTGTTAGTTAGAGGATCGTTATTTTTGCTCCATAAACATTTGTACATTTTGATGTATTATGAAGGTATAATGGTTCATCAATAAAGATGATCATTATTTATCCTCAATAATATGTGTTATCATACATTGTCATAGTACGTATAAAAGTCTTAAGATTTGTGTCAATCTTAAGCATTTCAAAGTCATTAGGCATATATACAGATTGACCTTAAGCCTATTTCATTTAGACGCATATAGTTTTATACGAATATCCTTAAAGTTTCACATGACATAGGGGATATAAGTTTTAAATCCCATAAAGATTCTCTAATGGAGTTTAGCATTCAGTTGGAGAAAATAAAGATTTTCTCTAATATTGTTTAGATAAAGGTTGGAGAAAGCAGGATTTCTAGCATAAAGTTAGAGAAATCGAGACCTACAAACAAAGATGATATAACTTAGATCATAAAGGTATCATCCTATTTTTCCATACTCCATTTTCCATTCATGTTAGTGAGGTATTAGGTATACGTGATTATATTGGATTTGTGTTGCACATGACACATGAATTTGATACTTTTCAGTATCGAAAGCCTTGTAGGACGGAATAATGGACTTTGGTTATCTTTAGATCAAACATTTTGTTTTTAAACTTAATCGACTAATACAGTAGTGTGATTTAACCAAATTTTTAAACTGTTTTAAACTTGAGTCAAAACTGCAATTAAGTATTGTCCAAGGGGGAGAATGTTAGATAATTTTGACTTTTCCCATAAAGTTGGATAACATTTAATTGCATTCTTTTGGTTTTTAAATAAATTATTGGTTAATTTATGTAATTTGATCCAGATAAAGATAATAAAGTATTCTAATAAATAATCTTAATCAATAGGTTGAAGTCCGAGTAGAAAATAGATCCCAATTGGTGTGGACCAGACTTATATCGGTCTTGTAATGGGGAAGCTTGATATGGAAGTTATATATAAAGGTTAAGGTCTCCTGCAGTTGCTTATATCAATCATAAACATAAGGATTCTCTGACTCGTTAAGAGAGCTTACATTTTGAGAAAACTGTAGAAATATGTTGATCGAGTCCTGGTGATGGATTCCCCTGAAGACGGTGGTAGCTTTGCACTCGTTTCGGTTTTGTAAAGCTCAATTGAATTATATAACCGAAATAAGGTATTTTCTCCATTTCTTTATTTATTGCCCTTTCACGTTCGATCCGGGACATGTACCTAAGATATCGTTATGTGTTACAAAGAATAATATTGTGCATATGAAATGAACTGCAAGTAGGAGTTCAGCAACCTTTGACATATGGGGATTGTAACATCCCGTTTCCAGAAGAACGGGTCGGACCAGAGAAACGGGTCCAAGTGTGTTAATCAGAGGAATTAGAA
>JAOTAY010000003.1:14326414-14345985 GCA_025629805.1 Erythroxylum baracoense | reverse complement strand
GGTCATTTCATTTTAATTACAAATACTTATTATGTACAATGTAATGTTTTTATTATCAATTAAGATATTTTTAACTTTATATCGTCAATCGAATTTCTGTTTAAACAAATTAATTGTATACTATTAAATTATGCATCAACCATAACATCTTCAAATAAAATTTATTGACTGTATATTATAAAAAATTTCTAGTTCAATTACTGACAGAAATTTGTTGTTTTGTCAGCGAAATCAATACCATTTACTGACGGAAAACCACTTACCGTCAGTAATCACAGATAGAATAATCAATTCCGTTGTAAGATTTACTGACAATAGAATAACCGTCAGTAACTTTACTGACGGAATAAATGTAATCGTCGGTAATGTTTTAAAAAACTTACCGACAGAAAGTAAAAAACCGTTGGTATATATGCTGACGGAATCATATTGACCGCCACAAAATTTACTGACAGAATAACCAATTCCATCACAAAATTTACCGATATCATAAGTAAAAAAATATCGGTAAATATGCCGACAGAATCATATTGACCGTCAGCAATCATATTGATCGTCGGCATACTTACCAATGGTCAACATCACAAAAAATTGTCGATATATTTACTGACGGAAAATTAAATATCTATCGGTAAATTTACTGACATTATTCTGTTTTTCATCGGTAATTATTACCTATGGTCATTTTTACGACGCCTTTGTTTGTCGATAAAGTCTGTCGCTAACCTAACTTACCAACGGAAGTAATTTTCATCGCTAAATGACATTTTTCTTATAGTGCTTGACTTTTTTGGTTTTCTTAGAGAATTTAAGAAATGGATTGAGGCTTCTACCACTTCCACTTTTTTCAGTGTCTTGATTAATGGAACTCCCTCAAAACTCTTTAAGGGAGCTAGGGGAGCTAGATAAGGATACCCTCTCTCTTTTTACCTATTTATCCTTTATGTAAAGGCCCTAACTCTCCTTTTGAACCACAATACTATAAGGATTGACAACTTAAAGTACCATAATAGATGATTTGCTTCTCTTCTCTCTGGAGGCTGAGGCCAAGTCCACTAAAGTCTTAATAAAGACCTTAAAGCAATTTAGAAAGCTAGTAAGACTTGACTTAAACTACCAAAAAAGCCATATCATCTTAGTCAAGTGCAATTCATAAAGAGGAGAGACTTAGTTCTTTAACAACTTGTGGGGATCTTATAAATTATGCGTGTGAATAATATTAGAGGTCACATGCTTGTAGGACTATGGTAAATTGTAGTTAACGTAATTCTAAAGTTGATTTACGAGGGAATTAAAAGAACGACAAAGAAGATTTCTAGCCAATTAAGTTCTTATGTTGGCAATCTTTTATAATTACCATTATTTATGCTATTAGAATCAAAGGGATTTCGATTTATAAAAAAAATAATTTTAGTTTAATTGTGTGCATATATGATGATATTACGTTCTTATTTTTCCAAAGCATTATTTATTGGAAGTTTGTGATTATCGTAGTCCATTAGATGAACCTCAGATTATGTCTACCAAAAATTATATCCCAAGTCTCTGACAAATTAATGTAAGGTATGAATGGAATGGTTTATCAATTTTAACTAATAGAAATGACACTAACAATATCAACCCTATAAATGGCGTACTGCTAAAGAAAGTAGGCAGTATTTTCATATCACGATTTAAGAAATGTTCAATTTACAGTATCATGGTATCTCATACATATTTGTATAGTGATGCAGAGATTTAACACCTTCAATTTGATATTGCACTGTTCAATTTTTGCTTTCCAGTTATTTAAAATTTACTTTAGCCCCATCGCAATTATATGGCTCCACCCGGTTCCAACTACATAAATACACATATATATGCTAATTAAATTGTTTTTATATTTCAGAATTCCAAGTAACAACATTGTAGAATTAATGAATTATTACAAAATCAGTCCAATATTGACAATTTTTTAATAAGAGCAAAATGAAACAAAATAAATTCAATAATAAGGATAATAGATGGTTCACAAATCAATCACACGTAACGTGCAAGTGCCACAGAAATATCGACAAAAATGCCGAAGAGTAAGATTGCAAGTCCAATGAAGTTTATCAAACGAGACTCGTTGTGACCATGCAGATTCTGAAATGTAAATTTCTCCATCAACCCAGTTAACGCTGCACATACCGCCATGTACATAAGCGCCCTTCCTCCGCATATGTGCCATGGAAGCATGGTTGCCCTTGTTGGTTGCGACGTTTGTGGATTCATAAATGTCAATAAGCCAAACAGCCACTGCAAAAGCACTCCACAAGTGTGCAATTCGTTTATTTATTTATCAGCAAGTTTCCCGTGAAGTAAGGTTGTTCATAGCTAATGGAATTACCTGCAAACCGTACAAACAGAAGGTTGTTAAGCCAATCCAAGAATGTAAGCTGTAGACGTCCTCCGAATTCACCATGTCATGAAACTTGAAAACGGCACATATTCCCACAATCCCAAGACAGAGAGCGATTAGATGAAGAATCATGTGAACAGACTTTTGGACGATTCTTGTCGACAGTACAGTCTTGTATGCCATCGTTGCTAAATGTTCATTGATGAAAAGTTAGTTAAGATATGGCTTGTGCTATTTATGAAATACTAATTCTCGGTAAATCTTAATGTACCTTCGCCCGCAAAGAAGATGAATCCACAGAACATAAGAAATGGATGAACCTGCCACAGAGAATTGCGTATGTTACTTTTTTTCCAGATATCAGTTACGCTCTATTACTGGGACACTGGCTAAATACAATAATTCTAAAAGCTGTTGCAAATGTTATTGGTGTCATTTAAACCTAAGTTATCTTCTCCATCGCCGTAGTAAACCTTACAATAAATGCAAATCAAAACCCCTACTTTAAAATTATATTCGGATACATAATAATAATATTGTATATATATATCTCGAAAGGAAAGTCACATGGCACCCTTATCTGGTAATGAAACGAAAAAAAAAAAAACAGACGGCTTGGTAATAATATTGGAAAACTTTAATTACATTGAAAACACGATCCACGTTATAAGAGTCATACTCTATACCCCCACGATAATGGAGCAACCAAACTAGCATAAGAATTATTGTCAAGATGCCCAACAAGTGAGCAACTACAGTCAGACGAGAAGCTGACTGGTAGTACAAGGCCGTTGAGTTTGGCATCGGATTTGAGCAATGTAGCTTAGCTAGCAATGGAAGTCTGCTTATGTTGTGACTTACGAATAACTGCAATATATGTAGATGAATTGCTTATATATAGAACGCACTATAAGTAGGCAATAATTAAGGTGGTCGTGGGATAGCTTGTCTCGTTGGATTTGGAATATTTTTAATATCACTTAAGCAAGAAACCTTTATTCTCCTTAAAACAGTTAAAGCTCGTTCATCATTATTTCAAATGAATCCAGCCTGTAAGGAATCACTTCTAATTTCAACAGTATCTACATGAAGAGGCTAAACAAATGAATGAATTACAAAATTTAGTCTTCTACACGTTTTCAGATTACAAGTTAATAAAGGCTAGAAATTAGAGACTTCTAGCAATTAGAGTGAGAAAATGTAAGCCCGGTATTTAGTTATGCATGATTAGGAGAAGTGTGGAATTATTGCACAAGTAAAAGGAACAAAATGAGATAAAGATAAGCACGGCTAATGCTGGTGAAAGAATCCAGCAAAGAAAAGAATATAAAGATGCCCGTCCAATTGTGCTACTTTACTCTTCCAGGACTGAGAGGAGCTTGAGCTCTCGACCTATCCTGTATCTTTCTTTATTTGATGGGTCGAATCTAATTTCATGAACCTATTGAAAATTAACAACACCGCTGTATTTAACATGCCAATATAGTACGCACATGGAAGTGACTCCACATTAGGCCTAACGAATTTTTGCAATTTTCTCAAATTGCCTAAAAATAATGTTATTTTTGGAACAAAAATAAAATGTCTACACAGAAATAAAAATTATGTATTTCTATTTTGACTCCAGGCGTCAAGTAGCATGATTTGTTATCAACTTCACAAATAAAAGACTTCAAAAGAAATAATCTAGTAGCCACATGTAAAGTGATACGTGACATTTAAATTAATTTCATGACACACTCTACACCCTTACAGATAGAGTGGTTCAACATATTTTGAAGAGGAAAAGATTAAAACTAAAAAGCATTCCAAAACTCTAATGCAATTTCACAAGTGTTTCTAAGTTATAAAATACCTTGAAACTCCATTAAGTTCACAAAGAGAAAGACCTAAGTTAAAGGCAACTTATCGCCATTCATATGGAAATTGAACATCATAAAGACAAGCAAGATGCAATCGTGAAATTAAATCAACTAATGTTCTTGCAAATAGAAGATTAAAGGATCCAATCAAAAGATTCATTAAGAGTGAAGGTTGTTTGATTATGATTATTATCAAATTGAATTTACGAAAATTTTTTATTTGTAATTTAAGCGTACATGAAATTTGTGTCTGCAATTTTTGGTATGCCTAGTTGAGCAACTCTTGCTCCTCATAACTTTCCATCAATTTACAAAGTTTCAAGGTTTATCATTGAAGATGTCTTTAAATTGTTGTATGACTATGAAAATTATCAAGAAGGTTGGAGAAAGCTATAATGTCATTTAGATTCAATTTCACTTTTTGAGTCAATGATAAACAAAAACTACTAGTAGTGATTTATGTTGTAATTAGTCACATTCCAACTACTCCAATCGAGATGACTCTTACAACCATTCCTTTAATTTAGCTCCATTATTGATCTTCACGTTCAAAATACTAGGTGCTTCAACAAACATAGGTTGAAAACTAACATTTCAAAGCAAACCTATTGAAGAAATTATGTCTCCTAGATCACTAGGCTTGGCACTCCCTAAAGTTGGTTCCTATGTTGTCATGGCATTTATAATGATTTGGACTACCATCTTGGAAAGGCAAGTCATGAAACATGAGAAAATATTAGAAGAACTTAAAACTTTGATTAAAGAGAAAGATGACTAACTAAATTATGTCATAAAGAACTTGTTAAAAATAGAGAAAAGGGGGTGGGGCGTAATGACGCTTAAGTTATTGCCACAAATGCTTGGTGGAGACTCTGAATAGTTGAAGTCATATAATAACTTGGCTAAGCTTTTATTTTGGAAGGGTTCTACATCATAACTTTGAAAACTTACTAATGAGGCGGTTAAAGTATAAATACAAAGTTACTTTATCATGTTACACATATGCTAGGCAATGTCTCTGACGCATTGACAACTTGAAGATGGATTTAAGTCAAAACCACCAAAGTTTCATTGACTAAGTTGGAAAGGAAACCTATGGCAATATGATACCCACATTATACAAACATGTTACAAAGTTGGCACTAATATTGATTTCTTGTTGATGATAATGTTAGATGCCATTGTTGAAGTATTGATAAATATATAGTTTATATGTTTATAAGGGCTAAATTAAGTTACAATTTTAGCATTTACATAGCATATTTTACATTAAGAAAATGATATTTTCTTATATTTGGTTTATTGAATTAAAGTCGAGTTGAAGACAGAATTCTAAATTTGAGTGCAATGTTCTCCACAGTTGTCTGATCGAGGAAAAATTGAATTTGATTGGAAGTTTACATGGTGGAAAACAACATTCAAAGAGGAATCATAGATTAATTTACTCTTAAAGATGTTGAAAAATAAAGAATTATGTAACAAAGGCTAGACTGGCACTATATAGGTTTTTAGGCAACACAGTGTAAATTACAAGTACGTGTTTGCGTTATGTTGAAGAACTTGTCAAGCTTGAGGAGTAATGAGAAATAGCAAGCAACACAATCCTAATATGACCAAGTAATTGACTTCTTTTGAAAAACCCCCCTATATGTCTAAAACTAATGTTCAATTTTTAGAGAAATCAATGAAAAACTATATGGTTCCAATAGTAGACCCATAATGGTCAGAAGTGTTGACCTTTACAAAATATGTGCATAAAATATTTATGCATAGCTCTTGGGTTTATATTTGATAATAATGCCAAATGGAGTATGACATAAAGCTCATTACACAAAACATTAGTGTGCATATAAATATATTTCATTGATCTCTAGGCATTTTATGTCACCCTAGATTATAAATACCTTTCTTAAAGGATAATTGAGGAGTTCTTCCTTTAATTTATATTCTTTTATACTTTTTAAACATCATTGAGATCTTAGGAACAAGATTGAGGAATGATTCAACCTAATTTGGAATCATTTTTAGAATATTTCTTCTAGTTCTTTCTCCTTTTTTCTATGAGATTGTTTCATTATATTTATGAAATAAATCCCTATAGACTACTTATGTTCTAACAATAAGGACCTCAATTTCAACAACCACCTTCTTCAAAGGATATGGGGATTGAATAAATGCTTGAGCAATATTTATATTCCATCAATGTGAAATTGGATAACTTAGATAAATTTGAGTTTCATATAAGATGACTTGATAACGTGGTGCAATCAAATTCTAAGTCCATATTATGTCCATTTATAATATGGACATAAAAGTAACCTAATTAGTCAAGATAGTAAATGAAAGATATTAAGGCAAGCTTCCTACTAGATGTAACAAGCATCTAAGATTTGTTTGAAATAATTGTGTTCTAATTTATATTATACATATTCAGGAGAAAATAGTCATTATCCTTCTGTTTACTCTTCCTTTTTAAATTCTACTCAAGAATATAAGTTGCTTAAAGTTTAACAATTCCAGAAGATGAAAATCCAATCCTATGTTACTGTTGAACATGAAAGAAAAGATATCATATCACTTTTTATTAGTGGGCATTGATTGAAGTGCTACTACGAGAGTGATAGTGTGAAGCACATCCATGCATTTTTTTTCAATGAGTTGCTATAGTTAATGACTATGTCTAGCTATGTACATTAAATTTAGTGCTTGTTAAGTGGACATCCAATGTTCTTTTTTAATACTCTTTTGATTTTACTTTTTAGTTATTCATTTTTAGAAATGTTTATTTGATTTTTTGGTCATTTTTATAGAATTTTCTTATATTTCACCTTTATAACCTCGCATAAAAAATCCCCAAACTTAAAATTTTATTTCATGATTGCTTTTATTTTCTTACTTATCTATCCTTAGTGACAATGACATGCTTAAGTGTTATAGTGGAAATAAAACCAAACTCTTTTATTTTATTAATAATAAATATTTTCATTATAATATTTTAATTGGAAGAAAATTAAGATATATGTAAATATACTTGCTTTCTAGGGCACTATATTTACATAACCCTAACAGTATATTAGCAGGTTTTATTTCTAAAAATGGAGAAAAATTCTTAAATTTTTATCTAAAAGTTGAATTTTGGCAACTGGGTATTGACTCAAAGGATTGACGTAAGACATCATTCTGCATTCATAATTCTCAGTACTAGTAGATAGTCATGCCATATAAGCTAAAAGTTGCCCCATCATTATTTCAAAGAGCCATGACAAGGACCTGTGACGGTGCAATATCGAGTGCTTTGATTTATATTAATAATATCTTGCTTTATTCTCAAATTCAGCAAGAGCATTAAAGCCCAATTAAAACAATTTTTGGATCTTACAAAGAAGTATGAGATTATGCTCTCAGCACGCAAAAGCCAAATTGAATCACCCTATATAAAATGTTTGGGTGTAAATTTCATGATAGTTTCCATCAGCCCAGCCATATATAGTTGATGAACTATTAAACTTCCAAAACACAAACCTTACTGTTAAATAAATCCAAAATTTTATGGGAATTGTCAATTATATTAGAGATTTGATCCCTCATATGTTAGAATTTGTTAACCAGTTGTCAAAGCTATTGAAGAAATAGTCATCACCATAGGGTCCTGAACAGATAAAGATAGTACAACAATTAAATAAAATTTGTCAACATCCACCTCTACTAAAGATTCCCAACAAAAGAAAGTGAATCTGGTGGAGTGACACTAGTGAAGACTTCTGGGGAGCAATGTTAATAGAGGAAATAAAAGGAAAGAGATTTTACTATAAACATGTCAGCGAACAATTTAAACCCTCAAAAAAGTATTATCATGCAATTTACAAAGAGATTTTGTAAGTCAAAAGAGATAAAGAAAAGTTTAATTTTCACTTTAGCCCTTATTTCTTTACAGTAGAAATGGATAATACGTCCCTTTCCAAAGATAATAGACCCAAACCAAAAACTTTTGACAAAAAGCCAATTTCACTGGAAAGATTGGTTCTCTAAATATAAATTCACGGTTAAGCACATTAAAAAGCCATTAGAACTTCTTAGTTGATTTCCTCTCTTAGCCTCAAAGCATGTCATCCCTATTACTCCTTAGAGAACTATTCATCTCATCCTTTTAATGGCTGACCTATCTAACACTGCTAAGGTAAAGAAGCTCTTTCCTCCTATTGCAAGAACACCGACTACCATTGATGAAATAACTTCTCTTGCCAAACTAAGGCTCTTTTATTACCTCCACTTCTTTCTCTACCACTTAGGATTACATTGTTGCCCATTTCTGTTTAACATTTAAGCACCATATCTTACTATGTTTTTCATTAATAACTCACTCCCAGATAATGCATTGTGGTACTTATAGGCACTCTTTCCCCTCTATATATATGTCATCTCTCTTCCTCCTTTACAAATCTATCAACATTTATATGATAGAGAAAATGAAGGTTCCCTCTTATGGATTTATCACTGATAAGTTGGAGGACTCAACTCTCACAAATTATTGAGGATCTCAGGTTATAAGCGCTCCTTTAAAAAAGCAAACCACTCAATGCTTTTTTTTCCTTCATTGACCTTACAACATAACACATGATGGATCCATCTACTCTAAAAATCAAGTGCATTTTTGGGCATACCTTCGTTCAATGGCCAAGATACAAGAAAAATGTCCTTAACGACATTAGGTACTTTCTTAAGGACCTATTTCATTATCCTAAATATGCACCGCAAGCTTTCTTTACATATTAGACCTTACTTAAGAGAACTCATTCATGGAAATCCTAAGATGCCAAACTTTGACATTCCAAACAACCCTATAAACTTGGGCTTGGATAATGCTAGATCATCTCAAACCCAAACCTACTCCTTCAAGGATGCTCAAGACGTGGAGGATGATATTCCCATCATTAATGAAGAGGAGATAGATAAATTTTTGAAAATATTAACCACAGAGGAAGCAAGCCTTAGTAAAAGACGGATAAGGACTGGTGATGATAGTGACAACACGAGTGGAGAAGCTTCTTCATCCAATTTACATTTATGACAAGAACCTATCTAACGATGATGATGATTAGGATTCTTTTTATTATTTTTATAGGTCCCTCTATTTAAAGTTGTTCATCTTTGTGTCTTTTATGATGTAACTTCATTCTTATCCATTTATTGTGAGATGTGACATCGTTTTATCTAAAATAGTTGATGTAATATTGTTCTTATCTAGAATAGGTGATGTGATGTTATTCTTATCTACTTCAGATGTGATGTGACTTTATTATTATCCAAAAATGTTTGTCTTTTCTTATCTCCTTTACCTATATAATCAAAAGACCTCTTCCATTGTATTTAAGTTTTCATTTTTTAAGTTTTTATTGAAGGTTTGATTCAAGCTTTATTGTTTTCCAGAAACATTTCCATTCAACAATTTGTGTGTTTTTATATAGCTTTTCTTTAGAAAGTCTCCCCTCTAAAAGCTTGAGTTTTCAATAAGTTTACTTATGTCACACATACATAGAAGTATGTTTTGCATTTGCCTTTATATAAAGATCTTGTATATCAGAAAATATAGGACCTATGATTCTGTTTGAATTTTAAGTTATACGAGGAGGATTAGTCAACTTAGATCCCTTAAAAGGCAAACCTTAAGAGTTGACACCCGTTAAGGTTTGCGTCTCAACTAGCATATAATAAAATATTAAATAAGGTAAAAAATAAAAATAAAAATACAAACAAGAAAGAAGACAAGTAAATAAATAAATAAACCAAATAAGCCTTTAAAAGAAAATATTTAGACTAAGAAAATATTTGAGCTAAATAATTAAGAGGAAGCACCATATATTAAAAATTTAGGCTAAATACAAAACATAGTTCATAAGAAAAATATTCAAAAGATCTATAAGAAAGAGAGATTTCTATGTGAGATCCTTTACCTGTATTTTAATACGTCAAACTTTTCTATTAAAAATCATGCCCTTAATAAATTCCAATAAAACTATTTCATTCTTAATCACTTTCCTCTAATTTTTCTCAAGCCTTCCTTTTTTTCTTTTACAACTTCTAAGCACAATCTGTTCGCATCTTCTTGCTAAAATATTATAATATCTCTTCTTAATATGTCTGAACTATCTAAACCTTATATCATTTAATTTTTTATTAATATTAGTCATCTCTACTTTTTTTTCTTACTATTACATTCTTAAAAGTCATTATAAAAATAGGTCAACATGCCATGGACAGTGAGCAACTACACTTTATTTCAACTTTTAAACACCATCAAAGTACGTAAGTGTACATATACTGTACTCGACGATGGAACATGCAGCTCAAAAAGACGATAAAACTCATTCGACTCTCGGTGTTCGTTTACAGGTTTCAATCATGGGCGTAAACGAGCAAAATGGAAACAAATGGACGGACCATATGATAAAATGCTTTTTACGAGTTCAGCAAGTTTGATCACATGAAGTCATAATCGTCAAGAGCATCGTAGTGATCAACCACCAAATCATCATCTGGCTTGTCAACATGGAGCTGTTTTTTCTTCCCACCTGCAAGGATAGAATGGTTGAAATGCATCGCTAAGTCGATCTGAATCCATAGACAAACAATTTGTCTTATGAAATCATAAAAATGATAAAAAACCGATGGCTCATTGACTTCAAATGATCTTTGAAAGTATAGATTCAATTGTGCAATTTTCTGTTAAAAATAATTACTGACAAAGTCGGTGTAAAGTAAAGCAATTAAACCAATTATTGTTTTTATCAGCTAGAAAAAGCTGCAAGACAAGAGTTGTAAGGCTGCAATCAAGGCTAGACATTTAGACTATATAACCAAGAAAAGTTCACGTCCATCACCAAGAATTTATAAGGAATACGTAAACCATGTACCTGTCTTTTTTTTACCAGTATTGGCTTCTTTCTCCATTTTTAGCTTTTCATTAGCAATAGCTGTCACTGAAGATGCAACGTCTTTCGCATCTGCTGCCTTTAGAGAAGTCATTGACAATCTCATCACATCCTTCAGTAAGCCAATATAATGGAAACTTTTCTGCACAGAACATTGGATGAAGCCAATTCAAAAATATGTATACTTTCAATGAAAAGAAAAAGATAAAAGATGCATGTAACAGACCTCATATGGCCGAAGCTTATGAGAAATGAGTTCTGCATATTCTAAAAAGTCACCTTCAGATTTGGGTATAAAAGTATCAAGAGTTCTCTCATCGCCTTTCCTGGCAAAGAGTTCTGTGGTGGACTTGTAATCAGCCTCTTCTACCAGCCTATTCAAAGCAAAAACTTTCAGTTGAAAACTTCATTAACATGAAAAAAAGACATTAAAATCCCAAACAACCAATGTAAACAAAATTTAGATATCAAGCAAATCTTGCAGTAGACTGGAAGGAAAATTCACTGAAAATGGATCCAAAATTATGAAGCAAGTTGCTTAGACATACAATAAGCCTCCAAAAGATAACACTCTTTTCTGTTCTGTGTTACCATCACATGGAAAACACGTAGATGCTCACCTTCAATAAAGCTGTTCAGGTAGCCTTGGTAATCTAATCTGACGTAAAAAGGAACGGTTTTGATGTTTTTTGCTTAGGTCAGGTCGGCCTAAGAATTGAACAATCATTGAGGTTAAGTAGGGTCAGATTGGAACAGTCCCAGTCCAAAACAAGCTGAGTGCTCTTCTTATCCCTCTCTTTTGCTTTTATCTCAAATCCCTAATCTTTCACCTCTCCATCAAAACAGTATTAGGTCTTTCAATTGAAGCTGGCAAGACGTAGCTCTCTCACTATTCTCTATCTTATTGTCTCTTTCAATGCTCCTGATGCTTGGCCATCTCCCATCAATAATGTATGACACATTTCACTTTCTAGAAATAAATGTTCCTACATGGCCCTTTAAAAGCTGTGCTACGATGGGATATCTGTTGAATTTTTGTCTCCAAATTAGAAGGATAAGGTGATTCTTTGGAATTAGAAGACAGAAGAGCAATTGCCACTTTACGAAACTAACCCTCACATCAAGACCAGTTGCACTCTAATGCCAAACAAACAACTACTATTTTCTTTTTCCAATTTGACTAAAACCTCAGTACCTAATAAGTTAATATTTATAGACATTCTCAAGAGCTTAGAATCTTTCTACTGCTTTAGGCTAAAGATGTCAAAGAGGCACTAACTTGAGCTACAAAGCAGTCTTAATTACGGAAACATCTGGAGACATCTAGTAAATATAAACTATGGGATTTTGAAGGAGATACTGATTGACGTTATTGGGCACGATTAATGAGAAAAAAATATAAATTGAATATTTAAAGCAACGAATTGGCTATTATGCTTGAAATTCAATTCAATTCAATGGATGCTGTTGGGGTGAGGGGAACCAACTCAGAATTACAGCTACTTTGTTCCGGACTTGGTTCTATTTTTATCCAACATTTTAACAAGTCCTTGAATACATCTACACATGACCCTTAATCAGCTGATTGTGCTTGTAATAATTTTCATGGCCTGATTCAAGTTATTAAAAGTCTAACCACAATAGGACTTTAAAGTTCAAATGAGAAGTTAAAACCATTACAAGTCCAAATAAGTGGATTAACTCAGAGTAAAAAGAAAATTCTTGGAAAATTTTGAAAAGCTAGCATATAGACAAAAAGATAGGCGCCAGTCCTTTTTTGCAGCACACCTTATCATATGCTTTGGTGAGTGCCTTGAATACCTTCATCTATATCATCTCTAACAATCCTAGCTAGGGCTAACTTCACCAGATTCTGAAAAGGGGTTGCTATTCCAATTGCCAAGAAGGGAGACATGGTTGCAAGAAATTTGCATACAAACTAACTAGTAATGAACAAAAGATATGAGTTATTAGCATTTAGTTAATATTTTTACATTTTTTACATTTTATTTAGTCAGCATTGGTTTTGACAACCTTAATTTTGTTAATCAGTCTTCTTTACATAGTTGACAAATTTAGAGAACTGGTGCTGATTATTTGGTCAACTTGTAACATTTTCACTGATCGACAAATTGTCTAACAAACAAAAAAACGTGCTGGCTTAAAGCAGTAGTTGGTACCTTTGCTGCTGAAGTTTCTCAGCTACAGGATCTAGTGGATCGTGCTTAACTACTTCCACATTTTTTCCTTTCTTTTCAGTAGATTTTCCTGCAGTCTTCTTGAAAGGTTTTTCAGGAGGCTTTTCTATAGAGGTCTGTTACCATCCAGCAGAAAACAATCCAGATTGAAAAAAAAAAAAGAGAGCATCATTAGTACATAATGCAACGGATACAGATAGAGGTTTAATGAAATACAGAGTACATTTTCTAAAGCAATTCCAACACCATTAGTATTTATTAAATAAAGATCAAATTGGTTTATGCAATTTATCCTGCTTCCTAGTTACCTGCCCAATGTTTGCAGTCAAGAACCCTTCAGAATATAATATCAAGATTTGCAGGTTTTATCGAGAGGATATCTGTATGCCTATAGAAAATCTGCATCACATATTAACTCTTATGATTGAAGAAAGGTAAATTTGTTCCTTAGTGTAAAAACTTGCATCCATAGATGAATAAGGTTCATATATTCTCCCAGGTTGACATTATTTTTCCATTGGTCGGTGTCATGTAAAGGAAAAAAAGAAGTTATGTCCTGGAATTAGATGTTCCTAGAATTCCTGCATAATTAGCAATGACTTATGTTATGTCCCACTGTTCCAGTTTTCCATCCTACGTAACATAAAGGCATGAGATAACATGTTTCATGTCTGGACTCTTTTTGCACAATGCATGAGGGCATAATGACTTGAGAAAGTTGAATCCAATAACCTGCCTCTTTCATATAAAAAACTACAACGGAACAATGCAGCCTCAGATAAATGGAATGTATACGATCAGCCTATAGAAACAATTTCAGAAATTAACCCTAAGGTGGATCTTAATGTTCATAACTAAGTTATGAAGCACAATGTAGTTGGCATATTATGGAAGTACTTCCAATGAAAATAAAATGATAATCAATCTAAGACAAAGAAATAATCTGTTGTTTCTCATAAGCTTCTCTTATAGACAGATCACTTTTCAAAATGATTCATAGCATCCATCCTAAAACAATAGCAGAAACAAATAAAAGGCACAATACACAGTATGCATCAGGAGATTGATGATCTTCTCTAAACCAACTTAACAGCATTTGTGTAGAACTAGTAGTTGATGGGACCCACATTAGGCTACATACAACTAATCATTTAACCAAAAACTTTGGTATCTAAATTAACCATAACCAATATCTAATGTGGATGTCAACCCATCATTTGGGGATGGAAAAGGAAAATAAGTTGAATGCCTTTTTGACTTGCAACATATCATGAATTTGGTAGTGCTTCAATATCAAGACAAGTAGGAAAACACATTGAGTCAAAAGAAGCAGGGATGTTAAGGAAAATTAATATAGACAACAACATGTGCATAAAAGTCCTCTCCTTTCTTCCACGGTACGCTCAGGGGAGTAACGAAAATTATAACCGCAGTTAGATTCTGACCCAGAAATTTGGAATTTGATGATTTGGTAATTTAGAAGCAACAGACAAAACATTACCAGCCTTATTCATGAGTTTAAACAATGAACAAGTTGTACATCAAAGCTTGTTTAGGATGACACAAAAAGATAAGCTGTCTTATTTGCTATATTTCAACATGACCTGACAGAAAAGTTGCCTAACTTTATGCATGAAATGAGTAAGTATGACATCTACACAAATTATCCTCTACTGTAAAAGTGTCATCAGTAATATGCAAGTGGCATCAGTAATATAATACTTCAGATAAATTTAATATTAATGTCCTAAGTTTTAACTGACAATGGCAAAATATGCAAACCATATTCTCAAATTACAAACCAAGTATGTCAGACTACATCTTCATTTGGATAGTGGATAGCCTATTTGTGGGAAGAAGGATGTTCAAAAGGAAATTATACATTATCAAGTCTAGGTCAGGAATAGTACCAGAGCTGGTTCATCTTCATCTTCCCATGATTCCTTCACATCATTTTCATCCATGTCTTCATCGTCCCACTTACTTCTCGAATGCTCTTTTGAAAGGATAGGAGGAATGTCTTCATCCTCTGTAACAGTTTAGTCACACCCATAAGAGATTAAAATAGATCAAATGTGATCAGTAATGAAGAAAATATGAACAGGAATAGTAAGATAACAAATATGGTAAGACCAACTCAAAGTCAGATTACATTCTTCTAGCAAATTTGGTAAGACCAACTCAAAATCAGATTACTTTCTTCAGTTTCCGTTTTGGCATTGACATACTATTATATTCAAACCCTTCCTTCTAGAACCTCAAATATGTATACCAGCTTTAGTTAAGAGTTAATGCAAAACAACCTTGTCAAATGCAACAAAGGACATGAAAACACTCCACAATAATCTTTTCTAATATTACCTAGTGAAATAATAGTCTGTCTCCCTGACTTGAAACAACTGCAATTGTTTATGTATAACTCTCAAATTTAAACTCTACAAAGTCAGGACATTATTATGTACAGGTTTTTATTAAGACCTTAGATATTCTTGGATTTAAAATCACCCTAGAATAGAGCCAATGTTCTGGAAATATGAAATAACCGCTCTTGCAATCCTAGAAGACCCCTTAAACTGAAATTGTATTAAATATGAAACCTATTCGTTTAAAGCATAAAATAGCATCATTCATTCCCTGTAATGCAACTATCAAAACAGACACATGCTTGCAGACATCACAAACAAAGCTGCCATATAGGGAGTGTCAAACCCAACATTTTCTGATTTCTACTGTAACCATATAGAAGTTCCAACGCATTCTATAGCTGAAATTAAAGAAAATGAAGCATGTTACCCCAATTTTCCATCTTAGAATGTCTGATTGCTGAAATTAAAGGTCTCGTCCTGCAACATAACAAATAATTACTAATGGAAAATTGTTACTACTCCAGATAAACAAATTGGAATGATAAGCTTGATGACCATAATTCCAATTCCAATTGCACCACAAAATCCATATCGCCTTTTTTATCTGAACAAACCTCAGGGCTTTATGAAAATAAAGATATATACATATACGGGGGGAGAGAGAGAGAGAAGACACCTCGTAGGAGTGGCTGATCTCTGGGTGAGTTGTCGGCCACTGTACTGCTTCTTGTCGGAAGGTAAGGTGCTGAAAGTGAAAATCAAATTAATAAACAAAAAAATGCAAAGATCAACCGCGCTTTTACGGTTTATGGTATGAGCGTTTTAGTTACCGTGAATAAGATGGTTGTATTGCGAGAGAGTAGCAGCGGTTCAATCTCGAGACAGGAAAGCCCTAAAGAAGGGCTTTTGAGATGAAGTGAAAGGGCCTGTTTAGGGTTTTAATGTTCAAATTTTGCGGCATTAGTTCTTTTATTTCTCCCAAGTCCTCGCAGGTCTTCTTACCTTTGCTAGAGCCTGTTTGGGGCTTAATTGTTAAAAGTTTGCAGTATTATTAGCTCATTGTTTCTCCCAAGCCCTCGCACACCTAGAGTTATTGTTTCTGATTTTTGATTTTGATTTTAATTTATTTAATTATTTACCATAAATATTAATTCGTTATAAAATTATAAATAATAATTTAATTTAATTTTATAATTAATTTTAGATATTAGAATTTTTAAATAAAAAATTTATTAATAAAAATATTTATTGATTTAATTATTTTAATAAAAAAATCATTTTCATTTATAATTTATCAATGAGTATTATACAAAAGATTAAAATAAAGTTTATTTATTTTATAATTACTTTAAGTATTTTTCAAAAATAAAATATTTTAATTCAACAATTATTTAATAAATATACCTTAAGTTTAAAATATCTTAAATTTTAAACTTTTAAATTAAATTAGTTTAAATAATTAAAATATACAATAAAATAAATTTTATTTATAAATAACTTTACTTGTTAAATTAGTTATTTTAATAAAATGTAGTAGATCTTATTCTAATAATTATTAGTAAATTGTATATAAAATATATTCAAATAAAACTATTTGCTTAATTAATTTCATAAAACTAATTTATCTTTAAATTTTATCTAATATTTAATTATTAACATTGACATTAACAGCCAAACATGTTTTTATTTTTATTTAAAAAACAAAAACGAAAAACAAAAACAAATAACAAAAAACCATAACAAAAAAATAAAAGTGAAACTAAACTACTCCAAAAGCGAATTTCTTTTTAATTAAGTTTGTTTTAGTAATTTTGAAAAAGAAAAGAACAATTTATGAAAACTTTTATCTTAACATCTTTACTATTTCAAAATTAGTTTCAAAGAAATAAGAATTTTATGTTCTTGCAAGTTGATACAATTGCAATCCAAAAACAATAACAATGTTCTCCTTTTTTGAAGGTGTAATATATATCTACATTTCCATTTCTACTGATCTTAAATAGAGTTGTCATTATTTGTGTTGGATGTTACATGCTTAAGTTGAGAATGAGGGACGATAAGGATGAAACATTAACTTCGTTACCTTTGCTTAATTGTTATTTAAAGAAATAGTTGATCGTAATTATATATATCAAGGATTGTTTGGTACTTATTTCGCTTCAAGTATGTTTTTAGGTGATAATTGCTTTCACAGACAAAAAGGAGAATAATTTGGGTGAAACTGAGGCATAAAATGGAAGAATTGAAGCAGTATAAGGATTGTATAAGTACACTGTGAATGTGTGGAGCTTCGAAGATGCTGCTTATGTCTATGTAAAGATAAATTCCTATGTATGTTGACATGCATGACCATGTATGTGCTCGTGTAAGCTTCTGTAACCATATAAAATCATAATTTAGAGGATATTTTGAGATACAGGATTGCCTACATGGATGCGTAAGGTCGTATAGGAGACCATGTACATTCCAAAAAACCTAGTTTTAGCCATAAAAGGATGTTATGAAGGTTATAGGGAGGAGGCAAATTTCAAAGTTGAAAAAAGTCAAAAAAAGAGGCTACATAAACACAAAAGAAGAAGATTAAAAGTGAAAACATCATGATCAAATTTAGCCTTCTAGATTTTCCATATTAAGGCTACCTTGTGGAATTCAATAAATTGCTAATTTATGATATTTTTTGTGCTCACACTTGATTTGAATCGAGAGATTAAATCAAGGTATTTACTTGAAGTTTCACAATGGGAGTTGGTACCTTAATAGACTCACAAACATTAGGTTAATAAGCAATTGAAGAGAGAACTTAATTATGAGTTAATTATCCTTAGCATTGCTTTAAATCCAATTAAGGAGTTAAGAGTACTTTTAAGAAATCGAGAGATTGCAACTAAACTATTATCTATTTCAATTGTGATTGCTTGATTAGACCTCAAGAGAGGGTAATCAAAACCTTCAGATATCTAGGATTAAGCATAGTTAAATTCACAAGTTGAAGGGAAGACAAAATAAGGATAAAATAATCCCTAAGTTTCCATCGTGGTGTAACTTCAATTTCTTTGTTATCTTTTACTTATTTAGTTATCAATTTTTGTTAGTTTACTTTAATATTTAGTTAATTCAATATTTAGTTACCTTAGACAAAGTGTAATTTAAATTTTTAGGTGACTATATTCAATCCTTGTGGGATCAATATTAGTTGTACTACAAATAACAACCTGTATACTTGTTGTATAATATAAAACAAGCAAACAATTTTTTGGCGCAGTTGCCGAGGATTAAGATTTTAGCATATCATCTAATCTGAATTCCTTTTATTTAAGGAGGTTGATACTTTTTTTATGTGATTTTAGGTGCATGATACAAGATCCACCAAGAGAACGACTAACATAAAGGATACATAAATGCTATTGAAAATTGGGATTTATTAACAAATGCTATTGAAAATTGGGGGACAATTAGAGTAGAAATTAAAATTGATTAGACTAGTTAAATAAGAGAAGTAGTTTAAATCCATGGGAATTTAGACATGTGGCATGTATTAAGTCATTACCTTTTTAATTTTAAAGACCCTCCTTATTGTCTCCCACGATGCTATCATATATTTGAAAGACAATTAAAAGGTCTTGTATTTTTGCTCACTTCTTCTTCATTTTCGTAGCTCTCTCCTTCTCCTTCTCCATGACTTTTATTGCCAATCTCCATTCAAATTGAACCTAGCTCTCTCTCATCTTTCACTTGCCACTTCCTCCATAATGTCTTCTTCTTTTCCATAAGAAAAACCTAGCCTACCCACCTTCAAGATGAAGATCGTAGGTGCTTGGGAGCTAGGGCTAAGT
>JAOTAY010000003.1:14307401-14317782 GCA_025629805.1 Erythroxylum baracoense | reverse complement strand
AATTCCAAGTCATGCGTAGGATAATTCATCTCATAGGGTTTCAATTGCCTGGAGGCATAGGCAATTACTTTATCTCCATGCATTTACATACACCCTAATCCTTTCCTCGAAGCATCACTATACATTATATATCCATTATTGCTAGAAGTCAAAGTCAGAATTGGTGCTGTTGCAAGCTTCTTCTTTAATTCCTCAAAACTTCGCTAACATTCTTCTGTCCACACAAACTTCTGAATCTTTCTTATCAATTTGGTGAGTGGAGTTGTTATCATAGAAAAACCATTCATAAATCGTCTGTAATACCCAACTAATCCCAACAAACTCCTCACTTCTGCTACGTTCTTGGGTGCTTCCCATTTAATTACTGCTTTTATTTTCCTTTGATCCACTTGTACTCTTTTTTCCGAAATCACGTGTCCAAGAAACATCACTTCCTTTAGCCAAAACTTGCATTTGTCAAATTTGGCACACAACTCTTTCTCCCTCAATGTCTTCAAGGCAATCCTTAAAAGCTCTTCATACTCCTTATTGCTTTTAGAGTAAACCAGTATATCATCGATAAAGAGTATGTTAAATTGGTTTAGGAAAGGCTTAAAGATTCTATTCATTAAATATATGAAGGATACAAGGGCATTAGTTAACCCAAATGGCATAACTAAGAACTCAAAATGCCCATATCGTGTTCTGAAAGCAGTCTTTGACACATCGGACTCTTTTGTTCGTAATTGATGATAACTTGATCTTAAGTCTATCTTAGAGAATACTTAAGCTCCTTGCAATTGATCAAACAGATCATCTATGCATGGAAGGGGGTATCTATTCTTGATAGTGACATGATTAAGCTTCCTGTAATCCACACGCATCCTTAAGGATCCATCTTTCTTTTTCACAGAAAGAACTAGAGCTCTCCAAGGTGAAGAGGTAGGCCTAATAAAATCTTTCTCCAACCTCTTCTAATTGCTCTTTAAGCTCCTTCAATTCTGCTGGAGCCATCCTATAGGGTGGAATTAAAATGGATGCCATGCCTGGAAGGAGCTCTATGGTGAACTCAATTTCTTTAGGTGACAGTAATCCTGGTAGTTCCTTTGGAAATTCCCTGACCACAGGAATATTTTCTAATTTTTCTTCATCCACCTTCGTGTCTAACACATATGCCAAGAGTGCTTCTTACCCTTTCTTTATCATTTTCTCTGCTATCAGTGTTGAAATAAACTCAGGTGGGCTTGTCTCCCTGTCTGCCACAAACATCACCTTTTCACCTTTATCTAGTACAAAGTCTACCGTCTTCTATCTACAATTCAAATTGGTACTATATTTTTCTAAAGTGTATATGCCCAAAATCACATCCAATCCCTTAATCTCCAATGGCATTAAATCCACCACTAATTTTGCTTCAACAATATATATTTCACATCCTCGATAAACATGACTAGTAATAACATACCGGCCAATTGGGGTGCTAACCATCAAAGGACTATCAAGTAAACTCAAATTTCTATCATGCAAAATCATACTTGTAGAAATAAAAGAGTGGGTAGACCCTGGATCAATCAAAACAATAACGTCATCGTGAAATAATTTAACCATAACAGTAACAACCTCCGAAGCTGCTTCTGTTTCCTCCCTAGTCATTGCAAATACCTTAGCTGGCACTTGCCCTCTCAGTCTTCCTGGAGGATTTACTTTCTTGGCTATACCAGAACTATCCACTTCAGCTGTAGATTCAATTCCCACAGTCTCACTTCTTCTAGAAGCTTCTCTCCACATTTGAAACAGGTGTCAGACAATTTATAATGTTCCTCTTTATGGAATTTGCCGCAATGATCACATTTGGGAAAAGATGGCTTTCCCCCTCTCCTCTTCCTCTACCTCCATCAGTCGAGGCTTGCAGGGAAGTAGTTCTCATTAGTCTGGATCAACTTGCGCCACTGCTCCTAATATCAGACTGTGTGGAGAAGGTCCTGGTACTCCTTTCTAGCATAGAAGCAATGCTACTACCTCCTCTTTTGAACCATTCTCTTCATTTCCTCTTTTTGTTCACTTCACTCTTTATGTTTTCTATATTCTCCACTCTTAATGCAGCTTCTACTAGTTATTGAAAGTCGCAAAAATTTTGCACGACCACTTTTTCTCTTATTGCCAAATGTAATCCTGCTTCGAATATTTGACACTTAGCTGCTTTGCTTATCAACAGATTAGCTGCATATCCGGATAATTATGTGAATCTGCGGTCATATTCACTTACTGTCATCTCCCTCTGGGTGAGACTCAGAAAGTTCCTCTACTTCTGCTAGATATACACCTCAGACAAATTGGCTTTAACACTGACAGCTTTAATTGGCTCCCTAGTATGCTTTCCCGCCAGTACAGGGCATCTCCTTATAGTAAGCACGCAACATACACAATCTTTTCCTCATCTTCACAATCCATCTGTTCCAACATTCTCTCCGTCTTCGTTAACCAAGTCTCAGCTTCTTCAGGATCAGTTATTCCATAAAAATCCACTACGGCATACTTCCTTAGCTTATCAAATTTTCTTCCTTTCTTAGATGGGGCTGGTGTAGACGTGGATGGCATCTAGCCTGTCGCCTGTACAAAAGCCTGAGCAAAGGCTTGAAACATTCTAGGATCAAATGAATTAGGTACTTGTGTTTGAGGGTGGGATGACTCGGGCATTTGAGGTTAAGAGGGCTCACTACCCTGTCCTACACTCGCCTCAGCAATCGCTGGGGCCCTGGACTCGTCAATTCTCTCCTCCTTCGGTGGAGAATTAGGTGCAGCAGATCCTTGCAAAACTCATCGTGATGTTCGATGAGGTGGCATTTTACTCCTTCAATAAAATATTATCATTTAGCTTACATTTTATTTTAAACCTATTTCTTACATGTATGCATGAGATGCATGTCACTTAATGCAATCAATAATCTTAATAATGCAAATAAATAATTTAACATTACAAACATTTTACCACACACCATATATTCATAATATGACATATTCTAAGGCTAGGAATCCTTAGAAACTGTGGGTTCTGATACCAAAGATGTTTGCCCCGGGTCTTAGCTCCTATTTCATAGCGTCAAGGTGCCTGAATTAGAGTATTTTAAAATAAAAAATTATATTTATAATTAATATCAAAATAAAAGGAATTTAATTCCTTGAGCAAAAATAAATACACTAAAATTAAAATAAATAGCCTAGAATAAATTTGACATGAAAATGAATTAAAAGAAGTCATGAAGGGACCCTTTTTAATATAAACAATTAATAATAAAATAAAATAAAATAATAAAAAATGAATAAATAATTATAAAAATAAATAAAATTCATAAAGGGAGTAAAAACAAATACCCAATAATTTAAATAAAATAACATAGAATAAAATGGACATGAAAATAAATTGAATTGAGTGTTAAGTGAATAAATAGCAATTGAATTAATGAATTAACAGCAAAGTGCAGAAGAGGAAGAGTCACGAGCGTGAGAAAATTTCTCACACCTGTGATAAATGTCGGGAGCCGCGATCGTACTTATGCACAATCGTGACATTCCCATAAAAAACACAAAAATCATGATCGCACACAACAATGGTGAACAATGGCTGAAATTCGAGGTTAGTCGCGATCGTGCTTATTTTGACTTTCAGTGAACAGTAGCGGAAAATCAAGTTTGTCGCAATCGTGCTTAAGCACGATCACTAGTTTCCAGTCATGCATTCCAACTTAAAAACTATCCATAAATCCAAAAATTACGAACTTTATATTAGTGGAAACCTAAGACAAAGATCTACAACTTTCATGCAGACAATTTCATCAAATTCTAACTAGATCAATACAGGTTATTCCTCAAAGTTTCATATCACATTTTCCCCCATTTTTCCTCTTTTCTTTCCACTGTCAATAAATATATCTATTAATTATAACCAAAAGACCTGAATCCAACATTTAAATTCATACATACGAACCTCCCTTTAAACAATTTACTTAAAGAAAATCATCAAAAGATCATCTCACAACCAATAATCTCACTTCCAGCCATAATGACAACTTAACAGAAAAGAAAACTTTCGCACATATATATCAGTGAATCTCTACAACTTTCACTGTCAATTCTCAACAAAACATATTCAGTGCACATCTTCATACTTCATATTAAAAGCCACATCAGTAGCATAATTTACAAAAATTACAATCTTGAATGCTCATGCATGATAAGCTTCAAAGTATCAAAAGTCTTTAAACTAACTAGTTACAAAAAGTCTGAAATTCTTGGAGGTGCCAAACTTTGCAAGGTTCAGTGATTTGCTTTGTTTGTACCTAAATAGTGGAAATTGATGGGGTGAGCAGGGAAGCTCAGTGACTAATATGTTTATAGCCAGTGATAATGAACCGCACACAAATCAAGCACACACACACACACACACACACACAGTATTATTTTAATTTCAACAGATCACAAAATTTACATTCTAAATTTGAGAATTTTACATAAACAAGAATACTTCATCTCATAAATCAGATCATAACATCAGTTAATAATCAAATCATAAAACTCAATTATGCTTTATACTCAACAATTCAAAATGCAATGCACAAACATAATGGCTCGAGAGAATCCCTTGAAACAGAATGGCAAAACCGAAGTTTACACTATGAACAAAATGAGTCGATTTTTTGAAGCTCATATGCCACAAGCGGGTAGCCAGGAGAAGGCTTTAAGTCAATGTGCATGTTACAAATAGAATGGTATCTCTCTTACCTACATAAGCAGATTTTCTGATGCATACATATTTCATAACATATTTATATTTTTCATGCGTCTTGAATTTTTTCAGTTTTTGCATCAATACTAAAATGCAGTTTCTTTCAAAGTAGACATATAACAAATTCATAAGACATTTTCCCCACATTCATCATGAGCAAAAGCAAGCATTTAAATATACATACAAACAAATAGTTTCAGCTCATCATCCAAAAACTATAAACATATTACCCACCTATTTACTTGATATTTCCAATATCAAGTTTGTCTTTCCTCTTGTTCTTGCCTTCGATAATCTTAGTTCCCTAAGAACAAACACATTTTCATTTAATCTTCATACTCAAATAAGCTTCCATAAGTTTAAATATCTATGAATGTGCTTAAACTTAATCTATTCTTAGTTTATCTAACTAGAAGAACTAAGTTCTAGTTAAGGTTCATAAAAATTTAAGGAGAAGAATTTCAGTTCTCTACTTTTCTTTTCATTTTCAGCATATAACCTATCTTCTCTACTTCCTTTTTTTATCAAAACGGAAGAATAATAAGGTTTACCTAAAAAGAAAACTTAGCTGATGATCTTCTTCCTCTTTTTTCTCCTTGCTCTTTTCTTTCCTTCTTCTTTTTCTTCCTATGCTTAGGTTTTCACCGTCTCTTCTTTTAGTTTCTTGAACAACTCCTTTTCTTTCGCTTTCTTAATGCACACGACTCTCTTCTCTTCTTGTCTTATTAGTTTAAGACAAAATTTAACCTTCTAATCTTACCCTTTCTTATTTAATCTAATACCTTCCATCTCCTCATCATTATTCTAATTCTTCCGTTTAATCTATGCTACCTCACGAAAATACTAATAAGCCAAATTGAACTCTAAAAAAATTTCAAATTCATGAATTCTAGCTTATATTCATGCTTGCTAATTTAATAAAATAAATTCTAATAAAATTTGTGGTCCAACAGTTTAAATGGTCCTATTCGACCTAAAAATATCAGTAAAGAATTAATTTAAATTCTTTTAGTAAAAATTGGAAGACTAAAAGTTTAACTATAATTGCCACCAAGATAATAATCTTTAATTGTCTTAGGTAAAATTACCAATAAACCAATAGGACATAATTGTAGAGTTTCTTTAATAGTGACTTAGATAGACACCCCTAGGTGGTGGTTAAATTGGTAGAGTGGGGGGTATAGGGTCAAAAGGTCCTATGTTCGAATCCGCCTATCTACACTCTCTTAATCGAGCCTGTCGTACAGGACTTACATAGTATGGAGTACCTGGCTGGTATGATTTGCAGGCTATTATGTCATTCGGAAGGTTTGCCCAGTGCGCATCCAAAGAATAGTGGCTACAAGGTCCTCCGTTCTAAAAAGAAGACTTAGATGGACAACAAATTTTTAGTGTCAGTTTCATTCACCAATTGTTCATTGCCAATTTTTTGATCAAGCTCTTCCTATACAATCTATAGTACATGTTTATTTTTGAACAAACTGATTGTCTATTAAGATGAAGTGCAAGGTTTAGAGAATATCAATATGTTAAAATTCATGTAGAAAATTCTTATCACATTGGTTAAAAAGTCATCAGTCTTCACCATTAGTTTTGTATTTCAATGTTGTACTATGTTTTACATTAAGTTAGTTATAGAGATAGAATTTATGAAATTTTAATTTGAAATGATAAATTAGTCAAAAAGTTTGTCACTCCAATATTCTTGCTATTATGTACAAATTACAGGATTGACACTTCTACTCACTTCATTAATCACTATTTTCTATCTCTCTACTATTGCTAATTTTGATTATAGTATTCTCTCCTAATAATTTGGAGATTAGGAGTTTTTAAGTTTAAAGTGTATGATATAATCAACATTTTATTTAAAATATATGTTAGTTTATTATATTGGTACATATTGAATCCAATCCTAAATGAAAAACCTACCTAATTTATTAAAATACTAAACATGATATTAAAATTGTAAATAAACACTCAATATACATCATAATTTAATTTTTGTTTTATTAAATTTTAGAAAAGATTAGGATTATGAATTTTATTAAATCCTTACTCCAAATTGAAATCTTATAGACACAAAAGATTTTAGACAAGAACATTGAGATGCTCATGCAAAAGATACAGTAGATGAAAATAAAGATAAAATTTTGAAAGAAGAAAATTAAAAAGTCTCATGTTATATGGACTTTTTAGGGCCATTAAGTTAAATCAAGGAATCCAATGCCATCCTATTTGGTCGTCATTTGAATATCCAACTATCAAGATAGGGTTTAGGGAAATTTGCCGTTTGACTGCTTTATTAAACTCGTAATAAATATAACTTGTCTAGTTATATGGAGTCCACTAAATTAGTAGCAGAGGATGTTTAACATATCAACATGTTCGAATTTTGGTTTTGAGAGATTTCAGTTTTATATGTTAAGAAAATAAATAGCTTAATAGTAATCTCACTGATGCCATAAATCCAAGCAATGCAATCAAAGCATTCATAGGTGAGCAGATTTGTATCATGATATTATCAACTGCACTTATCTTTTAAACAGTCTATAGCAAATATTAACAGCAACTTCTTGGCAATCACAGTTAATCTTTATGTTGAATTTACCAAAACGCAGGCCAAATGAGGAAAAATATGGTTTTTGGGGGGCCACTCTTCATCCTCCTACAGAGCACCTTTGGATTAATGGACTGCCTAAGTACTATCGTCAAGCAACCAGTGTTATTAGACCTTGTGAGCGACTTTCAATTATACAATCTTCGAAGATGAATCATAGGACTTATGACGTCCAAGTAGTATCAACTATGAATATGGTATATTAAGATGATTAAAATAATTAAAACTTTTCTTGAGGAATTTAAGGAATAACCAAAAACTCAAAATTAAATACAATCGTTAAACTCTCGATTAAAAAATACTTTTTTAATTAAATAGTCAAAATATGTCTTTATAAATAATAAGATATGTAAATCTTTGCCCACAAGATTTAATGCAACTTTTCTTTAACTCTTTTAGAAATAATAATGATTTCTTTAAACTAAACTTGAAATGTTATAAATGGTATAACATATCAATATCTTATTTTAACTCTATAAAAGAGATTACTTTAAATTATATTAAAGTTTAGATTTGTAATACCAAACATGTTATTTAAAATTGTAAATAAACACTTAATATACATCTTAATTAAATTTTTTTGTTAAAAGTTATATTAAATTTTAGAAAAGATTAGGAATAAAATGATTATAAATTTGATTAAAACCCAACTCAAAATCTAAATGTAATGATCTAAATTTTATGTTAAATTACTCATAATGGACTACTAATAAGAGAAGCCTATAAAAGTATAAACTGAGCTTAAGAAAGCTTAAGTTCATTTCCCTCTTAAACTCTTTTAACTTTAGGTTGCTATTCATTCCAACTTCTGACACTCATACCTTCACCGTCTGGCCACCATTTTTGGTGACCTAAGGCTTTATAGAAAGCTCTACCAAATCCTTAAACTTGTTTCATAAAAAATGACAGATTTGGAGGAATCACAAATGAAAATTTCGGTTTGTTTAGATAGGTCATTGATCTTTTATTTCTAGTCATTTCTGGGCAAAACTAACACCACCATCGTAACTAAAGACCATAAAAAGTAGGAGAGGAGGAAAATTCGATACCAATCGGCCCATTTTATTGACGAACAAAAATGAGTCACCTGTGAGTTTTAATCCTTCAATTCTTGCAAACCGAGAGGAGTTTTGATTTGAGATCAGTGCCATTAGGTTCCTGGACGTGAGCTTGTCATTTCTATGAGGGTGGTGAAGGTCACTGCCCCTCTGTTGCTAACGTGTGTACCCCACGTTCCGATGACGGTGATGATTTTCTAACTAGCTATTCGCTAAAGGTTACACGCTCTAAGTTTCAATATTTTTAACTTTGGTAATTACCGCAAGCGCACGGGTCGTTCGCGTAGTACCTAAGCTGTCGATCCCACGAAGAAGATAACTTGCCCTAAAATCTAACAGCAACCAAGTTCGCAAAACCTATTTAAACAACTATTGACTAAGTTCGCAAACCCTATTTAAACAACTATTGCAGTAATTAATACTAATCGAGAATCAATTATGAGAATTTAAATCACCAAAAGAACAAACAGAAGCAACTCACAAAAATAACCCAATTTTCAACCTAGAAGTGACCAATTGAGAGAAAGGGGGAATTTATTCGAAATTAAAGAAAATCTATGCAATTATGAATTTTTACGATCTAATGGGCCTAGACGGTCTTAAGGTGAATTATTCTCTCTTGAATTATAATTCTTAATCCTAATTGATATTCCCTAATTCAAATTATGAAAATTGCGGTCTCTCAATCTGCAATTTGTCTAAAACCTAAATTAGTTCTAATGCTGTCTATTAACCTATCGATCTATGTTGGACCCCGTTTCTGTAGTCCAACTCAGAGGTCATAAAACCTGAGCTTATTACTATAACATGGGCATAATCCAATGAAGAATACCTTAACCACTATTAATTCATCTTCACGCTTTTATACCATAACATATCTTACTTATATGTCACCACAATTAATATTTAAAATTCTTCATCTCTAATCGATAGTTTTTTTAAGTATACCTAATTTCAACTCAATCTTATCCATACGCAAAATCATATGTCCACTTAAATTCATCCATACATAATTCATAATTGATTAACATCAAAAGATAAGAGTTTTCACAAAGCTATAAAGGCATTTCAAACCACAATAAATCCATATCTCATAATCCCAAAATACATAAGATACTTGAACTAATAATACTCAAAATGTAACCAAAATCCTCATTATTACAAAATCTAGCCTAAAATATAAAATATGTGACTTGAAGCGATGCTTTGTCCCTCTTTCACTCGATCTTATGTTCTTTACCTGGAGATGGGGTAACAAGGGAGTGAGCTTGCAAGCTCGTGGGTAACAAGTTTATAACGAAGAATAAGAAAAAACTTTTTAAACCATTTTACTTGCCATGGAAAACCTTTACTGAGTTCATAAAACACACGTTTCTAAAAATTCTTGTCAAAATTCACAATATTCTAAATCATGTATGCATTCATCATGTCAAACATATCAAAATTCAAATGCACAACAAATGGCTCGAGGGTTCCATGGAAACAAAATGGAGAAACTGAAGTTTACACCATGAACATAATGAGTCCTTTTTCGGAGCTCATATTCCACAAGCGGGCAGCAGGGAGAAGGCTCTTATCAACGTGCACGTGACGAACAGAATGGTTCCACTCTCACCCAAACAAAAGCACATATTCATGCTCACATCATTCATGATTTCATATTCTCATGCTTTTTCTTCCTTTCGTTTAATCAAAATGCCATAGCTTAATTTAATGGCACAACATAATCATACTCTTTCAATGCATAACAGAACATGTTGCCAAAATGGCACATTTTCAAGACATGTCTTTTCATAAATCAATAACATATTTTATATGCAAACATGTAGCACATCATCAAAAAGTTTAAGAAGCCAATGGCATATTTATAAAACAATTGAAAACATTTTAAAACTTTCTTAGTTCGGAAGAAAACTTTAGGGGCTTATTTACTCTATTATA
>JAOTAY010000003.1:14284526-14302119 GCA_025629805.1 Erythroxylum baracoense | reverse complement strand
ACCTCACCTATAATGCATTCAATTATAAGTGATAAGTTAATCTAACCATTGTTCGAGGTATTAAAGTTAGGCCTCTACATATTTTTCATTTCTATGTCTAAATATTGTGTCTAAAGATAGATGATGAACTAAACTTCTTTGCTCTTGATATACTTGAATTAACATGAACTATTATTCTTTATTATTTCAAATTAATCAATTTGCTTATAAGGATATACATTTTATTTACAAATCCGATGTTATGTTAAAATGTTCTTTTTTATTTTGATTTTGGTTTAGTGTCTTTCTTACTATACTAAACTTGGATTTAGAATGATTTGTTCCAAGAGACATTTCATCAAACAACTCATAGGCAACCTAAATTATGTCTAACTAATTAAAAAACAACTGCATTTTTTCATTATTTACCAATAACAATAGATTTAAACAACAAATAAACAAACAATTTATCAAAAAATTACATAAACCAACAATCATAACAAAACTGACCACCCAATACCCACCCATGGTATACATATATATAGGCATCTAAGACCTTTATTTTTTGGAGAAAAAATAAACTCAATAGAGACTTACTTGAAAATGATGCACGATGAACTAAAAACTAAGCAAAAATCGAGGGTGGAAGCAGCGAAATCATAGAGAAGACGTCGGAAACAAAAACAGAAAAGGTGGAAAAGAAAAATAGCAGGAGGGTAAAGTTAAAAATGATGATCCAAAAATGATGTTGTTTGGATTAAAACCAGACAATGCCATTTTATTTATGAACAATTCGATTTTTGCCAATGGAACCACTTTTTCGTCGATATTTTCTGACAGAAAAGTGGTTACTGATGGAAAAGTTGTTCTGTTGGAATTCAATTTCACCGTTTTCACCACCAGCTATTGCCTTCTCATTTTGTGACAAAATTTTGTATTCTTATGCTATAGTATGACAGAAAACTCACGGGTATATTTTTCCTACACATTTACCGATGAATGTTACGTCTGTCAATATATCCGTCAACGTTATCGATGGAATGTCTGTTTCCGTCGCTAATTACCAACGAAATGTGTTCTGTCGGTAATATTCCATCAGTAATTTGTTATTTTCTTATAGTGAAGTAGGTTATAGATGAAATTCCAACTTATATAATTAAAAGCTTTGTTGAAATCCATTTTAATTGGACAATATTTTGAAGATTTTTTTCTGAAGTTACCCTTCAAGAACTCTTAAGCAATGAGAATGTTATCTCCTATCATCCCTTCTTTAAGGAAAGTCCCTTGGTTATAACTGATGTAAGATTGAAGTACCTTTTTCATTCTATTAGCCAAAATTTTGCAGTTAACCTAAATTTACCAAATGACAAAGCATTTGGGATCTTAGGAGCAAAACAAAGGAATCACTTGATTAACTCTTTAAAAAGGACTGCTTAGAGAAGAATTCCTTAACTACTTGTTTCACTATAAAACCTACTTGTGTCTAAGTTTTTTTAAAGAAAGCGTCATTCAATCCATCGGGATAAAGGGCTTTATCTCCATTCATTTTGAAAACTATTTCGTCTATTTCATAAACATCCACTAGCTTAGTAAGAGGTGGTGCTTATTCCTAACCAATTATAAGGTTAATAAAGGATTTAAGAACCTTTATGGAAGAGGTACTTAGTGAGCTTGATCCAATTGAATTCTTGAATAATGTCATTGCCTTATTTAGTAGCTCTTCTTGGTCAGAAACAAAAGAGCCATTCTAAGAGAAAATAGAGCAAATTATGTTATAATTTCATTTAACCACGATAGAATTAAAGAAGAATTTGTACATATATCCCCCTCCTTTAGCCAACTAATATATTTTTGATTCAATAAAGAGTTAAAAACCTCCTCTTTACATAAATATTCTTTCAATTCTTGCTTTTTTTGAATAGCAACTCATACTACTAGGATTATTTGCAAGTCTTTGTTAGACTATAAGTAGCTGCTTTATAGCCTTTGTAAACCCTTGTCTTGTACTGGGACCACTTTTGATGTTCAAATTCTTTAATTCTTGCTTAATACCTTTCAATTTCTATGTGCAAACAAATTGTTTAGAGCCTTGTACATTGATATGAAATCCCTTCAGAATTGTATCACAGAATCCTTCATTAAAAGCAAAAGAATTATTAGATCTAAACAGGAACTTCCAATTTACCTTTTAAAATGAGTTCTAAAATTTGATAAGAGTATGGTCAGAAAAAAGTGGTTCCATAAAACCTTGCTTTAGTTTCTATGGATTTGGTTAACCATATAAGGTTTACCATAGTCCTTTTCATTTTTTCTTAATTAAAAATCTAGAAATTTGTTTGTTTTACGATTTAAATCTATTTCCCTCATAACTTAGTTCTTCTGATTCTAAGTATTCTAAACATTCTTTGAAGTCATCAGTGTAGGTTTTTTAGCTAGGTTGTCCTTTAGCTTTTGACCTAAATAAAATAACACTAAAATCCCCACAAACTAGCACGCCTTTCATCCTTTTACAAAGCAGTTTCCTTTAAAAGTGGAGATTTGAACAATAAACAATAGAAACAATTACTTTGTATCCTTCCAATAGAAATTGAACACATACATAAATCGCTTGATCAAGTTCCTAATTGCTCCACTTTGACAAACTTATTATTGTATGTTATTATAATCCTCCCAAATTAATGATGCTAATGGTTTGAGATAAAACCCTAATTAGAGCCCAAACTTCTCAACTTATTTATATTCTCAAATATAATTTTGGTTTCCAAAAGACCCAAAACATAGACTGCTCCCTATTGACAAAATCCTTTAAAGTTTATAGGTTAGTAGGGCAATTCCATGAACATTCCGTATAAGAACAGCCATTTGAGAATGGATTTACCTTTGGAGCTCTTGCTCTTATTACTCCTACTTTCTTTGTTATTCTTCACACATTAAAAACCTTTATCTTTACTTCCCATTAAATCATTAATAGCAGCTTAAGATTTAGGTTACAATACAACAAGGTGGACATTTGGCTATGTTTTTTTGTCCAAGTTGTACAAATCGTCGCTAAAAGTAAGCTTTCGACAATTTTGAAAATCATTGCCCAAAGATAGCCTTTTTGTGACGATTTTCAAAATCATCACAAAAAGTACACTATTTGCAACACTTTTATAAACGCATCACAGAAGGGCAAACTTTTTACTATACTTCGGAAAAGCATAGCCAAAAGTTGCACATTTAGTGACAATTTTGAAAATCATCACCAACAGTAAACCTTTTGGCAATGATATTTTCAAAATCATCACCTAAAAGTTAACCTTTATGGTAACAATTGTCAAAATAGTCACCAAATGTGGACCTTTTGGTGACGATTTTTTGAAAATTGTCACCAATACTCTTTGATGACCATTTTGAAAATCATCGTCAAATAATTGACAGTGCATCATAGCATTAGTCAAAATAAACTAGACTACTACTATAGCAGTGGTAAGTCTAGGTCGATCCCATAAAGAGTATGTGTAAAGTTGTTAGAATGAAATTAATAAGTGTTTAGGTTTTGGGGGGGAGGGGTTTGGTTTTAGAGATGATAAAATAAAGTAAAGCTAAAATAACTAACAAAAACTATGTAAAGAAAACATGTAAAAAATGAAAAAAAGTGGGGAATTCAATAGGGCCCTTATTATTTGGTTCAATCTTAGCCTACAAACTAATTATACATATTTCATTGATTTGTTATTCTCTAACCTCTCCTAGAAACTATTAATTGTGAGTTAATAATTAACTCGAGTTTTCCCTTAGGTAGTGTTTAATCAAGATATGATTATTAATTAAACATAACTACCGAATAACCTAGGATACGATCTCTAGATGCAATTGGGTAATAGCATTACAAATTAGAAAAATCGATTAATCAAGGCAATAATCATATACCATGCGTCATTTAGCCTAGGTTATGTTATCCTTAATAATTATGAATCATTAGTTGCTACACATAAAATTCAACATAATAATTATGGATTATATTGAAGTTCCAACAATAAGTTTGCAAATAAACGATTCAATGAATGTATTAAAATCATCTTTTCATAATACCCAATGGATTCATACATAAATAGCTGAACAATAATGAGAATACAATTATTCATACACAAAACCTAAATCAATTTATATAGGATAACACAATCAATTTCTAATGAGAGAAACAAACAACAAATATAGTGAAATACACTTAACCCAGGTCATTGGCATCAATGTCACCTCTGAATTAGCGTCGGGAGCTTACCCCTCCATGAGTCTCCAAATGATCATAGCTTTGCCCCTTAAAAATGTCCCAGTTCAAACCCTCCTTCTCCTCACTACTGCGCCTCCACTCTCTTCTGTGTTACTATTTTATTTCTGTATTTATTTTCTGGTCCACTTTACTATTCACCCTTTAAAACCTATGCACCCGCTTCCCTACTTGTTACTGTGCATTTTGGTGCCTTAGTAGCTTAATTGTATGCCTACATGTACGTCATTTGGTCCATGCCTCTAGCTGTTGTTTTATCCTTTCATCATCTGCTGCTTCCTTGGCTGCATCATTTTTGTTCAACGTATGCGTGTGCATGAAACACACACGTTGCTTTCATGTTGAAACTCAAGTCTATGTTTTACCCTCTATGCTTTATTATTTTCATCTAGCCACTTGGTCCAACGCTTTGCTGTGTCATTTTATGCAACTCTTTGGACATTGCCTACTTAGTTGTTTCTTAGCGTTTTGCTTTGCTTTCACTGTCACTTTGGTATTGTTCTTTATCCACCTTATTTGTCCAGCTACTATAGTTCCACTTCTTTTGGGTAGAATTTGTTCTTTTTTTGCTCTAATTTTCTTCTTCTTGCTCCATGAAAATAAATAAAAATTAATCTTTAAAAAATGGCCCAAATATTGTGCTTTTGACTCACTTTAATTTCTTTACTTTCGAAATGTGCCTAAAATCACATATGAGTCAAAGTGAGTACCTTAAACAATTTAATATCATTAATTGCTAAGTGTTATGGAATAATTTCATAATCAATTAAGCATCTATCAATTTCTCCCATACTTAGCTTTTGGCTGTCCTCAGGCAAAACATTAAAATTGATCTCAAAGACCCAAAAACATTTACTCAATTCCTATATGTTCCAAGAATATATAATCATAAGCAAAGATGAATGACTTTTAAAAACCATAGCAAGAACTTAACATTCCAAGCTTTTACTCATGATTAATCAACATTCAATACCTTTAAAAACCTGAGCAATCTAATGGTAGACCTGGAAATTGTGTTTAACTAAAATATATCCGTAGGTACACTCAACACTATTCATGATCATGTCGTTCCACAACTTTGCATATGATTTCATTTCTCCACCACTATTGTTCACATGCAAAATCATGAATCAAAGGACTTTTTAAGGTTGTAATGTGGGAAAAGGTAAGGTGAGATGTATTTGGGTCAAGTAACTTGAAAGCCATTAAGCTAGCTAGTGAAACAAAGCAACACTCAATATACTATCAAGTGTAAAAACTAACATTCACTCACAATTGTGTACATCAACTATGATGAATGCAAAAAACAAGTTTCACAACTCAAACTCGAGCTCTCACACACAAACTACATGTAGTGTATACCAATCCGAAAGGATCACTCATATAATTGATGACAATACATTGAAACCATAACAAGTGACCCTTCGGAGCGAACATCTACCTCATATTCAACATACTCAAATAACTCATTCAATACAACTTTAAAAGGATACACTAAATATGAATAACCTTGCAAACCAAATATGCACTTCCTCCTTGATACATTTATTTAAACATTTTTCTTTTTATTTTTTTCTTTTGCTTTTCTCTTTTCTTTCTTTCTTTTCCTTTGTTATCTTTTCTCTTATAAAAATTAAAATAAACTACATCAACGTGGGAATTTCAATGATAAGAAATAAAATAACATCCCAACATTATAACCAACCCACACATATGCATACCCCCATACTTAGAATTTTATACGGCCACAAACTCAAAAATCAACAAATGTTCCACTAGCTTCAAGGCTTGGGAAGGACATTTGGTTAGGTTAAGCGTGTAATGTGGCTAATACAAAGAAAAGGAAAATAAAGCTCAAGGGGGGTTATCAAAAAGGAAAATTATATAATGGGTAGGCTGTTTGGCTAATGTAGTTTGGAAAAGTAAAGAATGCCTAATCATATCCATGTTAATGTATGTGATAACAATGTCGTCTCAAATAGAAACTCAAGGAAAAATCAGGATGTACATGTCATGAAGGTCACACATTATCAAAGGACAATGAGACTAATGTGAATGTGTCAGTCCAATAAGGATAAAAATCTTACTAGCTTGCAGACTAGTCACTACTCTTCTAAAGATAATGCACATTGACCAATCATAAGAGCAAAAGTACATGCTAAAGTTGCTATGAAATTCTCTTATCAACTCATTCTCTAATCATGACTATATAGTCCTAGAAACAATAGAAAATGAGAAAATGTGTGTTTTGTTGTTTTATTCTTTCTCCTATTTTGATTGAAAACTTAAAATAAGTAAAACAAACAAATTCAAAAACACACATGCATAAAATATAAAATAAAAATAAAAATAAAAATTTACTTCCCTGGGGTTGCCTTCCAAGAAGTTCCTTTGTTTAATGCCACAGGCTCGACTCCTTTTTTTCCTCACGTGACAAAATTATAATCTTCTGGTGGCACATGTGGTTCCTCCATATGAGGTTCTTCCAAATAGGGCCTTAGTTGATAATCATTCCCTCCAGTGTATTCCCTATCTTCAGATTCTTCATCTCTACTGAGTGCTCACTCTTTTGAAATAATTGAAATGACTCTTTTCCCTTTTCTTCTTCGTTTAATTGTTTCAGCCTGCTAGGTAAAAGTAAAAAGTCATTCTCAAAAACCAAATGGAACTCAGTATTTACCTCTAAGATAAAAGATATAGCTTTTTTTCCCTTGAGCACCTCCTCAACTTCTTCCACACAAGAAATTACTCAAGTAATGCTCTCAAAATTCTCACGCGCCTCATCACTTTGTAAAGTTTTCTCACAAATGTCCATTGGATACACCTTGGGTTAATATGATTGCTCCTCTTCACTTTACGGTTCTATATGATTGATGTCTCTCCATCAAGGCAATGTATCTTATTGAAATTGTAGAGTATCCTCCCAGTTTTGCTATACACCTTGTTGAAATAGCTGCTGCATATTTTGTTGCAACTGCTACATATTCTGTTGAATTTGAAGATTGTTTGCAATCACAACATTCATCAATTCTTTCATAGATGTACCTGAGTTTTGTTGGCTCTCCACATCTTAGAAACTAGACTAAGATTGCCTTTCATCCTGCTGGAATTATAGGGTATACACTGATATTTTCTTATCCTTTTAGTTCCTCTATACTTTTATTTATTTATATTTTCAGTCTTAAATGTTACACTTATATTGTTTTATGTTTTTCAAGTATAATTGGATAGTAGATGTAAAAATGAGCTTAAGAAGATGGAATTTGTAGAAAGGGAGTTCATATTTGGAAAAAGGAGCTCGAAATGAGTAGGAATGGTCAAAGTTGCCAAATCTAAATCCCAGTAGGATTAGGAATCCCAGTTACACAATGAATCCTATTCTGACAAGGATTTCTTGTTTTGGCGATTCGAGGAGAAAATGGAATCGGTGATGAAAAATATGACGGCAAGTAATCTTCCTTGTAAGATTAGGAATCCTATTCATGTTAGGAATCCTACCTCTGTAAGGACGTGTCACCTCCTCGTCCTTCTCCAATTTGGATTCCATTTTTCAAAGATTAAATTCAACATGAAATAGAAGTTCTTCTCCGTCATGGATTCTTCTTTTGAATCCTAAAAGGATTCAACTTTCTCTTACACCTCCTCATGAGCAATATAAATAGGACATATTAGCTCATTATTTTTACTACTTCTCATTCTCTCTCTTGTATGTTACTATTCACGCACACTATTCATGTGAATAGTAATTTTCACTCTCTTCATCCTTTATCTTCTTTACTTAAACAATAATTAGGGTTTTTTTTTCTTTGCTGCACCTTATGTTGATGAAGAACTAATTTTTTCTTTTCAATTGTAAGAGGTATTAACCTTTAAACCCTAGTTTATTCACGAGAACTTATGCTTAATATTCTTGAGTATATGTGTGACGATTTTTTGTGTTCTTGGTTTATATGCATGAATGTCGAATTGTGTATGCATCAATTTAACATAGAATTTGTTGTTTGCTAAATTAATCATCTTAGGTTCGAGTTTCCAAGCGGTTAATACTAGTAGCTTTAACTTGTTAAAATTCTTTCGAGTTTTGGTTTTAACTTATTTAGAACAAAAACTTTGATTTTATCAATGCATTCAAGTTTTGATTGATAGAATTAAGACATTAAACCATTGATCTTAATTCTTTACTTTAATTCTTGATGTATTCGAGTTTTGGTCAAGTCTTTGAAGTAAAAGGGTTATCTTACATTCGAGTTTTGGAGATAAACTAGACAATATTGATGTCCTTAATCAAACTCATCAAAATTAAATCATTATAAGTTCTATGATTGAATTTACTAGGTGTTTATTGGTGAACTCTCTTGCAACTGAATCTTGATAAATCTTGATTTTCTTGAAATTGTTGAATTGCTCTCTTTAATCTAACTTTTGAATTTAACCATTTTTTTACTTGAATTTCTTATAAAAACCCCCTAAGAACCATGTGTGTGTGTGAGTTTTCTTTTTGTGATTTGTTCTCTTATTTTTAGTTTAGTTTTTCATCTAGTTAATTCATTTGCATTCTTACTTTTAAACACTCTTGCTTGCTTGAAAAAAATTAATGCTTATTTTATAGTTCTCTATAAGATCGATACCTTACTTATCTATACTACGTGTGTAGAATTTTAGGGTTTAATTTGTAGGACTAAACAACATCCTATCAAATTTGGCGCCGTTGCCCGAGAACTTAACTATTACTAACTTCTTTTCAAGTTTATTTTTGTGTTTATTTAGCTTTCTTTTGTAGGTTGTGTGTCTAATCTGTTTGCATAACAACTTACCGAAGAAGAAATCAAACATTTCTACATCAATCAATCTGCCCTTCTAGACCAATCCCTTTTACATTCACTGTTTTTCGAGCCTCTTTCATGCACTCTACAATAAAAGAGTTATTCTTTCAATTCTTTTTTTCGACCGGATCTTGAGGAAGGGAAACCATCTTCATCTACTTCAAACTCATCCTTGGATAATCGATTCACAATGGCAGTCTAAATGCCTCACAATCTCAACGAACTCGCAGCTCCAAATCTTGAAAACCAACCTTTGTGCATTAATGTTGATAATAATGTTAATTTTGAACTCAAATATGATTTTATTCACTTACTACCTTCCTTTAATGGCTTTGCAGGAGAAGACCCCACTCGCACCTCAACAAATTTCATATGGTTTGCAATGGCATGAAATTGAATAGAGTGAAGGAGGAGCATGTTAAAATGAAAGCTTTCACTTTCACTTTGAAGGGGGCGGCTGAAGAGTGACTATTTTCCATGCCCTCCGATTCCATTTGGACATGAAATGACATGAAGAGAAGATTTCTTGGAAGTTATTTTCCTGCATCTAGAGCTGCTAACATCGGTAAGGAAATTTGTGGGATAAGGTAATTACATGGTGAAACATTCTCTAGGTACTAGGACTGCTTTGAGAAACTGTGCAATCAATGCCCATACCACCCAATACCAAACCAATTGCTTATTCAATATTTCTATGAAGGATTGACACCTTAGGATAGAAGTATCATTGATGCTGCAAGTGGAGGTGTATTGGTAGATAAAACTCCGAATGATGCATGCTACCTATTGACTAATATAGCTGCCAATTCTAAGAACTTTGGAACAAAAGGCGATCTTCATGCCAAATGTGGTGTGAATGAGGTAAGTAGCTCTAACTTTGGATCTCAATTGCATAAACTTTCTTCTTCTCAAAAAGAGCTTACTGCTCTTGTGAAATTTCTCTTGAGTAGTAGTAATATGGTAAAAACATGTTCTATTTGTTGCATGCATGATCATACTAGTGATTATTGTCCTCAAATGCATAAAGAACCTGAAGCTCAAGCTAATGCCATAGGTGGAAACTTTAACCCGCAACCACAACGAAAATAAGATCCCTTTTCCTAAACTTAAAACCCTGGATGGAGAGATCAACCAAATTTTTGTTATGGTAACCTAAATCAACCACCTTAAAATCGACCACAAAACCCTCCTGGTTTCTCTTTTCAATCCAACTATCCACCTAAACAACCAATTGCACCCAATCCTTCTAGTTCATCCACTAAGAGTGAGTTGAAAGAATTGAGAGAGAGGATGAGAAACATAATGGCAATTTAGCAAAGTTTTGTGGCTTTTCAATAGAAAACAGAGGCGAGCATTCAAAATTTGAATAGACAGATGGGACAGATGGCTTCCACTCTTGGAAGTTGGATGCACAAGGTAGTAGGAGATTGCTCTTTCAAGCTCTAAATCTGAAAGAATCTGTTCAATCAACTAAATTAAGAAGTGGTAAAACATTTTGTGAGCAAATGATGAAAAAATTTGCTTTGGAGAAGGAAGAAGATCTTGAGAAGCATTCGGCCCCACTTGATCAACAAAAATCCAAAAGCACCCCTCCAACAAAAGGGGCACATCCTTCTTTTTCATCAAAATTTTAGAGCACCTTTAGTACTCTAAAGGCAAGTTCTGACTCTTTGGATTCCAATTTCAAACTGACTACCCCTTTTCCTTAGAATGTTTCCAATGCTAGAGTCAAAGAGGAAAAAGTGAAGGAAATCCTTGATTTGTTCAAAAGGGTGGAAATCAACATTCCACTACTGGATGCAATCAAACAAGTATCAAAATATGCCAAATTCCTGAAGGAACTTTGCACATCAAAAAGAGCACAATAGCTCAAAGGACATGAGACTGTGAGCATAGGAGAGGTAGTTTTTGCTGTCAAGTAAAAGAAATTAACTAATAAGCAAAAAGACCCAGGTGTGTTTGCTATCCCATGTATAATAGGTAATTCTAGATTTGAAAAGGCCTTATGTGATTTAGGAGCTTCAATTAATGTGATGCCTAAGCGTGTCTATGATTCTCTTAGTCTTGAGCCTTTGAATAATACTAATGTTGTCATTAAACTTGCTAATAGATCTTATGTGTATCTGATAGGTGTGCATTAGGATATGTTTTTATAGGTAATTAACATGTGCTTTCTTACATAATTGTTGTTTATTGTTCTAGTTTAGGATTCATTTTGCATGTTTGCATTAAGGTTGATTTTCAGTGTTGTCTTGTGTGTTTGATGCTAATTGAGGGTAAGAATTGATTATTTTTGTGCAGGAAATAAGAGGGGGCAACTTAAAGGATGAACAAGAGATTAAAGAAAAGAAGACAAGAGGAGTTCATAAGGGACAAATTCCCACGTTCGTGGGAATCAGACAAATTCCACAGACATGGGAAATCATAATAAAAAATGAAGAGTGTTTCTGTCTGTAATTCCCATGCTCGTGGGAATCATGCAGATTCCCACAAGTGTCGGAATTGAAATCTGAGGCAATCTGTAAGGCTTCATTAAACCTAGGATTTTTGGACTATAAAAACATTATTAAGCCTCCATCTTCAAGAGAGACGACACCCACCTATAGAAACACCATCCTTGAGTGAAGAACACATGCTGGGGGCATTGAGGAAGGATTGAAGACAAGGATCATCATCAAAATTGGGCAAAATAGCACATCAACACTGAAATTCCAGATTTTGGCAAAGAAGAGGAGTCTTATATTCAATTCTCCATCACTTTAATTTCTTCCTTTCTTTGTAAAAATGGTTTATTTGATTGTTAATGATGTTATGGAGACCATTTTAGGCTAATTTCATATTAGGGATTGCTTTTTCATTTTTTTGTCAAAACTCATATTTTATTGGATTGAATGAAGTGTCTTTGATGATTGTTAATCTTATTTGTCTTCTTGCAACAAATCGAGAGAGTGAGTGAGATGACATTTACGTAGGATTGTACAACGAAAGTTGGCAACTATCAATCATTATGTCAGTTGAAGAATTATAAGAGAGATCTCGATTAGTCAAATGATCACACATAGGATAGCTTAATAACTAGTTGAATCCGTAGAGTCATTTGGTAGGTTGAGAGATCGTTCAATCGATTCCCATTAATTCGATTAGGAAAAATAGTTACACCTTGAGAGAGGATAATTAGTACATTAGAAAATCTAGGGTGAGACACAATTCAGTCAATAAAATAAGACAGAGACAAAATAAGGAAAAAGTAATCTCTAGCACTTAGATTATTGAATTCAGATTTTCTGCAATTACGGTATTGTTCATTATTTGTATTAGTCTTTTAATTTTAATTTTAATTTAATTTTCTAGATTATTTGCATTGCATAATTTAGTTTCTTAAACAAAGTTGTGTCTAAATTAAGCAGTGCCAGGGCATCCATCCCTATGGGATGGATATCTGCTCTTTTTACTACAAGTCACGACCCATTCACTTGTGGTTTTTGAGCATAAAATAAGTAAATAGGTTTTACCATCAACAAGTTTTTGGCGTCATTGCCGGAGATTGATTGTTAAGCATTGTGTTTGATTTGGATTACTTTGATTTAACAGTTTTTGATACTTTTCCTTGTGTATTTGCAAATGCATGAACACAAGGAGTACACGAAGGATGAAAGAAGCTATAGAGGACACATTTCCCAACATTAAGAAGCACGAAAGAGAAATAAGAAGGGCAAAGCGTCTAAATTTCTCAAATCAAGATATGACTGAAGAAGTAGAGCAAGGAGGACCGGAAAGGACACTTACGGATTTCATAAGGCCAGGGTTTAGTCCTCAGGGAGTGACGTGGCTGATAGTTCAAGAAAATAATTTTAAGACAAAGTTGGCGCTACACAACATTCTTCAAAATAGTGTGCAGTTCTATGGGCTATCAAACGAAGATCCAAATGGACACATCACAAATTTCTTAGAGATCTATGATACATTCAGATTCAACAGAACGTCTGACGATGTGGTGAATCTGCGACTATTTTCATTCACGTTGAAGTATCAAGCTAAAGCATGGTACAATTCTTTGAATCCAGGCTAGATCACGACTTGGGAGCAGCTCGCCCAAGCATTCCTCGCCAAATATTTTCCATTGACAAAGACGACGAGGATTATCAAGGAGATAACCAATTTCTAACAAAGCAACGGAGAATCTCTCTATAAAGCTTAAGAGAGATTTAAAAAACTTTAGAAGAGTTGTCCACATCACAACATCCCGAGGGAATTTCTACTTCAAACATTCTATAGTAGAGTGAACACTAGCATAAGAGCTATAATTGATGCAGCAGATGGAGGTTCACTGATGAGGAAGACAGTAGAAGCAACTCATGATTTATTGGAGGATTTGGCAAGCAAAAGCTGCATGTGGTCGAGTGAGAGGAGTAGACAAGGATAGAAGGAACAAAAAGGTATAATACCTATTGACTCAATTATTGCCTTGTAGGCTCAAATCACGGCATTGACGAAGCAGCTAAACAACATGCATGGTGCATCCACCTCAGCAATTAAGGCAATATATGAATAATTTGAGTTATGTGGGGAGAACAACCATAGCTTAGCATAATATTTTCTATTGGGGGCTAGCAGGACTGGACAAATAAGCTATTTAGGCTAGCAGCAACAAGGTAACAAACCATATTCGAATACATATAATCCGGGTTGCAAAAAACTACCCAAACTTTTCTTGGAATAACAATAATGTAAGTGGCCAACAAAGATCACAAGAATCACCAAGATTCTAGCAAGATTAAATTGGAGCATTGAAAAGAAAAACGGATAAGATGATGGAGGTTTTAGGGTCCAAATTGGCAGCACAAGAAGAAAATCATAAAAGGATGCATGCAATCCATGAGGAAAATTAGAAGAGGATGGAAGAAAAATTAGATCAGATTTTGAAGAATCATGCATCATCCATCCACAATCTGGAAGTTTAGGTAGGCTAACTAGCTAACGCTTTATCTTTGCGCTTTATCTTTGTGAAATGCAGGTAGTCTACTAAGCAATACTGAGGTGAAACTGAAGGAACGAATCATGGCTATTACTCAGATGTAGGAAGAAGAAAGCAAACATGGGGAGAAAGATGGAAACAAGCAAGAAGAAGAAATAGTGCTAGAAGTCCTTCCAAGTGGACCAGTAAGTGAGCCGATTAAGGAACTTCAGCTTGGACTTCCACATCAAATTTTTGCTCAGTGCAAGCCATCTTCAAGTGAAGTAGCTCGGAGTTCTAAGGAAGGGGAGTTAAGCAAGATGACAAACATAACAAATCAACTCCAGAAAAAGCTCATGTTAAAGGGGTTGTTGAAAGAAGAGGTTATCAATCACATATCAGGAGAAAGTCCATATGCAGTATAGAAGAAAGAAGACCCTAGAGACTTTTTTTATTGTGTAGTATAAATGGAGTCAGGATAAATCGAGCATTTGCAAATTTAGGAGCCAGTATCAATATAATGCCGTACTCGTTTAGTCAGAAGTTAGGTCTAGAAGAGCTAGAGCCAACTAAGACATTATTGAAAACAACTAACAGGACAGTGCATTTATCAAAGTGGATCATCAAGAATATGCAGCTACATATTGATAAATTTTGTCGTTCTAGTGGATTTTTACATATTGGATATTAGTGAAGACGAGAAAACCTCGATGGTTCTTAGGTGGCTATTTCTGGCTATTGCTCTTTCGATTATTGATGTTGATAGGGGCGAGTTAATACTGAAAGTAAGGGAGGAGCAGTTAACATTTAAGGTGTCGAAGAAGAATTATCGTCCTACTCTACCCCTGATGGACATCAAGGAACCTAAACTCCGAGGATGGGAAAATATTGGACCGCAGAAATGCATTCAGGAAGAAACAAACGCGTAGGAGAAGGTGAAGAGAGGAAAACAATTATGAAGGTGGGGCCCAGAATAAGGTAGCTCCTACACAAAGTTTGAGATCAATTTATGCACAGTTATCATTCCGGTCATTTGAACCACTATGAGCAAGAAGGAGAGTCGAGCTGCTGACGGTAACAGAAGCACTGCATGGGAGACAACCCACGAGAGTCAACTAACTTTGTTTGTTTTTGTTCAATTAATCGTTCATTTGAGTTCTTTAGTTATGATCATGTTTGAATTGGATTTGATTGATGTTTGTGTTGATTTTGTTCGGATTTCAATTTGTTTTCTTTTAAAATTTCTTGTTGATGATAGTATCTTGATGTGTTTGTAGGTTTTAGGATCATGGAGGATGAAAATAAGCTTGGAAGAAGGTTTGAAAGTGTGAGGATCACCAATTCCCACATTCGTGGGAATTGTGATGATTCCCACGAACGTGGGAAATCTCTTTAGAAAGTTTCTGGAGAGAAAACCCACGTCCGTGGGAAACCTCTCCAGAAAGTTTCTAGAGAGGAATCCCACGCTCGTAAGAATTCTGGATATTCACACGGACGTGGGAATCCTCTCCAAAGAACTTCTGAAGAGGAATCCCATGCTTATGGGAACCCACGAGTGTGGGAATCCTATCTGATAGGGGTTTAAAATTTCCCCCCTTTTCTTCTCTCATTCTCTTTTCAAAATTTCACTCCCTCACTCTCGAGAACATGATTTTCTCTCCTCCCACTCTCTAAAACTCTTCATTTTCCATCTAGATTCTTGGTATTTTCTTCATCCTTTCCATTAATCTTATATTCCTTCATTCTTTTCATGCATCAATCATTCAAAAACATAAGGATTTAGGTGGGATTTTATTTTATCTCTCTAAAATACAAATTTCTCTCTCTCTCTTTTCTTTTTGCAAATTTTCTTCTAACAATGGCTCTATCAAGGATGATAAAGGGTAGGTAATCGATCGACGAGCTTTGTATTCAAGTTTCCAGTGAAGGAAAAACCAATTTAGGGGCCGCCTATCAGGCACCATTTTCGATTTACTCGGAAGAAGAAGATGCGCATTTTCGTGACTTTAGGAGTAGAGCAATAGTCACTCCTAGGTATTTTTATTTTGACGTGCTAGAAAACATAGGAGTGAGACATCGACTTGAACAATTAGCTGCAAACATAGGGTGGAATAGATTTGTTTGGTTCGACTTGCCCATTTCTGCCACTATATCTTTAGAGTTTTTTATAACAGTTAGGTATAACTCTAAGATGGATCTATTTTGGTTTAGGCTGGGTGGTAATGTTTTTAAACTTGATTACTCTGTCATACTTAAACTGTTTAACTTGTCAAATACAAAAGTTTGAGATGATCATACTGATTTTGATATAGATTATTATTGGAACACTCTCACGGGTGAAACTCATTTTAATTCACGTAATGCAACAAACTCTCTGATTGTGAGTACTGAACATTTGTTATTACATAAATTTATGTGTCTGACTGTGCTCAACAAAATGGAAATTAATAAATGCTCAGCTAAAGAGCTTTTCTTTGTATGGTGCATGGATAGAAAGATTAAAATCAACACTCCTTATAGGATTTTTCGATCATTAGTGAGTGTGATTGCTAAAAAGAATACGTCTTTTGGGATGGCCCATATTGTTTCTACATTGGGTGCATTTTATAATGTCAATATAAAGAATCTGCATAATGTTCCCCACGATATGTTTGATATAGTTTATTTGCGACGCGATGAGATTGTGGAAGTCCAATCTATAAAACTTCATAATCCTTAAACGCGTACTATAGTGAGGAGCAGGAGGGGTGCCAAGGCAGTTGTAGATCAACCCTCTACATCCAGAGCAGCTACAGAACCAGAGGAAGAAGCTGTAGTAGAGGAACCGAGGGAACCATCGGCGATTGATCGATATCAATCGATTCTCGACCAAATACTTGTAAATCAACAATAGATGACCTCTCAGCTCGATGAACTCGGCACTCAAATGCAACAGGTTCATAAGGACCAACATAGTTTGAAGAGAAGGTTCCTCAACTTCTGTCGGAGGAATAATTTTGAAGCTCCTACACCATCACCATCACTGTCACTTCGGAATAAACTTTCTTATCCCTTAAATTTTTAAATTTTGTTATGTCTTATGTGCGATTGCATTTCTTTTCGTATGTATTTGGTTTCTTATTAATTGTTTGCGTGCTAATTATTTTGTTTAGTTCTAATTTCTTTAATTTTGATTTGACTTCAATATCTTCTGTTTGCTTTAATATCATTCGTTTGTTTTAATTTCTTTTGTTTAATTTGTTTTCATTTTTGTATGGTTTGATGATATTTCCCTTTATTTGGTTGTTGACTTGTCACATTGAGGACAATGTGATCTTTAAGTGTGGGGAGGTGACATCAAAGCTCTTACTTACACTTTTTTCTTTTACATTGTGTTGAATAGGATGCATGTTTAGGCATTTTATATATGCTTTGTGTTAGCAATGGAACTACACTTGACTTATTCAGATAAATATTGCCATGAGATTACGTCATGTAGTTGGAATCAAATTGAATGCATGCTTGAACTCGGATTAGGCTACTTGAGTAGAAAGTGAACCATATAGAGTGATGAAAAGTAGTTGGTTA
>JAOTAY010000003.1:14259576-14281156 GCA_025629805.1 Erythroxylum baracoense | reverse complement strand
TATGAAAATGTGTACCAACTTTGTTGTTGCAAATGAACAGTGAAAATGGAAAGTGAAAGTTGACAGAAAATGCAGAACTTTTCTGATATATGTATGGATAGTTAAATATGCAGAATTTTCTGCTACTGTTGAGTAGGCTTGTGTTTTTTGGCTGAACTTGTTTGAGTTAAATTGTGTAGCAAAGGAGTTTTGATATGTAGGAACTTTTATGTTTGTTTGGGTCCTGTGAAATTTGCAAAAAAATTGTTAGTAAACAGATGAGTAAAAACAGAAAATAGGGTAGTGATATCTGAAACTTTGAGTAATAAACTGCATTAATCTAGGTAGAGTTAGGCTAAGTTGTCTGCATGAAAGTTGTAGATTATTCTTTTAGCTTTCTAACGCTATAAAGATTGAACTTTTTGGATTTCAGATGCAGACGTTATGACTCATATAAGGTAGCTGTGTTTGGGTGCATTTATGTATAATTGAAGTATGAAATTGGCTGAAATGGTAACCTTACTTCAATGATTAAAATGTACTAATACAAGTCGAATTAGGCAAAATTGTCTTCATAAAAGTTGTAGGTATTGATCTTAGCTTTCCAACGACATATAGTTTGTAATTTTTGAATCTCTGTATTGAAAGATATGTTGCTTAGAAATAAAGATGTCTAACAGGGGAAGTCACGATCGTGATTCAAAATGATCGCGACGTTCCCTCAACTCACCAAATCGCGGTCGCGATTAAGGCGCGATCGCTACAAGGCTAGAGAAAATCGCGATCACGACTCAACGCGATCGCGACGAACACCAAGTTCATCAATTTCGCGATCGCAACCGGCTTAATTTTTCAAACTCCCTCAAGGGCGTGAGAGAGAAGTCACGCCCTTGACTAAGTTATTTTTGAAATTCCAAATTGTTTCATTATTAACTCAAGTTGTAAATTTTTCTTAATCAACTAAATCAATTATTCTTTGTTTATTTTTGTTATGGAAAATTTTTAATAAATTGTGGGGTAATATTTTTACCTTTTTTATGAATTTTCTTTATTTAAAAATCATTATTATCTATCTCATTTAAATTTATATTCTTTAATTTATTGTGTATTAATTATTTTTATTAAATTAATTATTTTTGAATAATTTAATTTTATGACTATAATTAGTCTACGATCCCACCACGAATTTTCCTTGCCTAGTCTTTAATTAAATTTAAATGTTATAACGTATTTTTATTTTATTGCAATGTTTCCAAAATATATATTTTTAATAAATTCAAATAAACTCTCACTGATGATACGTAGTCGCCATAAAATGCGTATGGAGACTCAGGGCCAACAATAACGGCTAGAGAGAGTAGTCATTCCGCGTTTGATATGAAATAAAACATGGAATGGAGGCAATATCGTAAGGACATAATGTAAGCAAAGACGCATAATTTACATTTTGGAGAAAAAACATTGAAAACTGAAAGGAAAACGAGAAAAGGTGAACTAAAACTGTCACCTCTTAGAAGCGAAACATACATGAAAATAAAATCTGCATGTGGGAATGAAGTCATTCCGCATATAGCAACGATTAAAGTTTTTAAGCTATAACTTGATGATCAGCTCGTAACATACCTCTTCAACAATAACTACTAGAATAAGTAGTTTCCTTTCTACCAATTGTTTTTTTCTTTCCTTTTCTTCTTTGTCACAAGTCTGGAAAGCCAAGGAAATTACAAACGTGGTTTGTAGCTTCTATGTCATAGGATAAGGATGGGAAGTTTTGAAGCCGATTAAAGGTGGCTGTATCATTTGGATGCGATGTTAGGAAGCTTTCCAGGTTCTTCCAGCCAATGAACTGGGAACTAATGTTGCTCTTGCTCCTTTCTTCATCACAGTCTCCATTGACAGTATTGTTATGCTTCAAACCACCTTCTTTTGTAGAGAAACTCGTTGAAATTGTAATAGGGCTGTCTAGTTGTGGAAGTTCAATCAGCTGGTTACTAATCTCCAGGAGTGACGAACTGGAGAAGAGCTCTGGCTCCGAGCCAAAGGGCTGATTAGGAATTGCAGTTTGGATGGGATGAAGTACATGGTTTACGGTGTCGCTTGCATATGATAAAGGGCTAACATGATTGGTATTGTGAACTCCATATGCATGGTTCCAAGCTTCAAACCCTTGCCTTTGATTGGCGTTTGGTTTCTTGAATGCTCGACAGACCACCCATCCTTCTTCCTGAATATATTTAATAGTTTTGTTAGCTACATTTTCAGTATTAAAGGGGATTTAGAGTAGTAGTTAGTGTAACAATAAACATAATATGCAAGTAGAGCTAGTCAAGAATTGCTAGGTTAAGCTACGGCTTGGATGTTTGCATATAGAGTATAGACTAGCATGCGAGTCAGAGTAACTGTGTAAATGTAATTCATAGGGTATAGATGGAAACGGAAAAGATAAGGAAGAACATGCCTGAGGGGGTCCATGCTCAGATGTTTGGAGACGATATTCGTGCATGATCCAGTCCGTTTTCCTTCCATTAGGCGCACGACCCTTGTAGAAAACAAGGGTTTTTCGCATCCCAATAATTTTGTTCTTAGACAGGACGGCCTTGTCTCTGCCTGTTGCCTTCCAAAATCCGGCAGCTGTTGCCCTATTTGTCCGCGTTCCTGTTGGATATTTCCTGTCCTTGTGGCTGAAGAAGTACCACTCACTCTGATTCTCGTACCCGAGCTTGGACCTAGCTGCTATAAGTATCAACACACACAAAAGCAGCATTGTTAGATTTTTTTTTTTGATTCAGAAGCGTCTTTGTTTCTGGTCAAAAAACAAAAAACAGAAGAAGAAAGATTACAATAGTCGCAAACAACCTAAATATCGTACATATCACTCGTCAAATTTAGTCACATCTCTCCGTCGGGGCCACCTAAAGTTCGTGCAGAGAAATAATGCTGTTTTGTCTTTTACTGTAATTGTCTAATGACTGGCATGATAGAAAAGAGAACTAATTCACGCCTGAAGAGAAAATTAGGTTACTAGATCGACCTTTTTTAAAAATTTTAATTTTATATCTGATTTTCTACACTATCAGAACCCTTAGTCTAGACTAGCAACATTTAGAGACATATTTATGATGAAAGACAAATATAGGGCTACCTTGAATGTCCCACGGCTCCATTTTGTAAAGATCAATGTCAATAATAACATCTAGATCAATTTTCAGTGAGTTGATCTTTCTCTTTAGGTAGTACCCCACAAGTTCTTCCTCTGTTGGGTGGAATCTAAAACCTGGTGGGACGCAAGATTCCATCTCCACTGATAATCTTCACTATCCAATATCCTGAGCATATATCAAAAGATAATATCCAAATGAATGAGAAAGATACGTCATTTTTACTTCTGAGAACTTGACAATAGATTGCTTGTTTACTTGATAACTAATAAAGCAATGTATTAGAAAGGAAGTACTTCTGAGAACTTGACAATAGATTGCTTATTTACTTGATAACTAATAAAGCAATGTAATAGAAAGGAAGCTTGGAGGGCACTAAAAATAAAATGAAATGGCAAATCAAGTTTCTTTGGAGTTCCATAGACGTGCTTGTCTTTTGTTACAATTGTCACTTATAAGACTCATTTACTTTGAAGCCGATCCCATTCTAAACTAGCCATAAGCTAATTAAGCTATGACACGATGACCGGTGAAGGTGGTCCTGCCATAAGTTAGTTTATGCCCTAGTCTACCGAATAGATGAAAATGGCAGACCGTGTGTGGAACCCACCAAAGTAAACATATATCCATACACACCATTGAGCTAATTGCATGAACTTAGGTACAAAAAGTTTTTGCCGCAAAGCTTGACTTTTGATGTACAAACAAGCATGTTATGTTTCTTTGAGTGCAGTTCACTCCGTGCTGCTTCTGGTAGAATATAAACGTTTTCACACCCACCATGTACGCCCCACCAATCTCTCCTTGCTGTGTACCATTCTCTCACTAGATTGATAGAGAAAAAGTCCTCTCATTGATTAGTGATTCTCGTGCATGGACAACAAGTTTTCTTTTCTAATCATCTAGCCCTAAGCTTCAAGGGATCTTAAGTTCAATATCAGCTTTAATTCATTGCAAGAAAGAAATTTAGTCGCATGCCAAACCGATATGCTAGATAAATTACATATCGAGGCGAATGTGACAAAATGTATGTTTATTGTGAGCAAAAGAAGTTTGAAGAAGGGAATTGTGGAGCATAAAGCCCTTGATTGATCAATATCAACTTTGAAAATAGCAATCTAAATAAACAATAATTAAACTAACCTATACAACATATACACCAATATGGATACTCACAAAAAGAGACTGAGCCGGTTTTTGTGCCGATCTGCAGTTGGTTGGAGTTAAAGAAAAGGAGATTGGATTCTTTGTTGTTGGAAGAAGATGAGCTATGGCTTTGAATATGTAAGGAAGAGATGTATGTAGTGAATTCAAATATTTATATATTGCGTTGATGTGAGTTGCAAGTGATAGATAGGTTTATATATATGTGTGTGTCTCATATATATATATAGCAGTAAAAATGTTGTAGAAGAAGTTATTGATTGCGCGTGGGGTGGCAGATGTATGAAAGGTTTATTTGGACGGCGTGACACCAAATTTTCACGCCACCACCCCTGCCCTTCCTGCGGCTATTTTGTTTCCTACGATATTAAATCTTATTTATACTATGTATATATAACTTCTCATTCATCTTTCACTAATTTCAATCTGACTTTAAATTGGTCCAAATATACATAATAGTATAAATGCTCTCCAAATTTGTGTCTGAATTTAGATAATTAATTCATCACATATTTATTTTAAATATGAGGTCATCACACTTGGCATATAGCCTGTCATTCTCTTCACACAGTCCAGCTCCGCATTGTTTGTTGGTGCGCCGCCCTTGGACACTTGGCTCCGTTCATTTTAAGACACGTGTGCTCCATGTCAGAAAATCCTACCTGTCCTTGTCAAAAGCTAATCATTTTGAGTTCTTGGAGCCTCCTTCGAATTGAGTTCCCCTAACTATTAAAGCCAAACAACGTCCTTTCCAGATTAGGGATCTTAATTGGCTTGTTTATGCTTATGTCAAATTTATCCTTTGGAATCTTGCAAAACAATGGTGGAATGATAGTCTTCAAAACGATTAACCTTCTCCTCGGATCTCAATATGGTGGCCTTTTTTTAATAGTTAATTTACTAATTCAACAGATATTTAATTTGTCTTTTTTTATATAATTTCTTTATTAAAAACAATTGCTCTTTATTTGGACAAATCAAATCTTCCAAAATATTTGATTACGTGATATTTTACAGAGTATGATTGACGTAAGTGGGTATTTTGAAGAAATAATATCTGTTATTGATCGGTTATGTCAAACATTTGAAAACGTATTTACTGAACTAGAAAGACTTCATTTGAACCGCATAAGGTTTCATCATAAGTTCGGGGAATATTGTATATTAACTAGAGACTAATGATAATTTAGTACCTTGCTGCACACATAAAACTCAATCAAACAATTTTAATTTAGAAGTGATAATAGAGTTTTATTAGATAATTTTGCATAAATTGTAAAAATTAAACATAATTTTTTGTTTACTGGGCTAAACATGGTTGGCGACAAGGTTTGAAGACATTAAATTCTCTCTTAATATTAAAAACGCATTAAGGGAATCATGCACTCTAGTTTAGTAGAGATTTATTCAAGTATTATAAGAGAAAGCTTTATTTTACGGTTCATTTTCTATGTTGTAAACAAGTTGAATTTCAAAACAGAAAGATTCAACTGGTTTTTTACGTTTGAGTTGTAACTTTGAAATTTGTACGAAGCTTTAAGAAAAAGGTCAAATGAATCACGTCTTAATATAGTAAGGTCGACTTGAAGTTCGCTAACATAAAACGGGCAGAATCTTTGCCATAGCTTCTATGAACTGCCATATACATCGACCCACACATGATCTGGTATGTCCATTTATGGAATAAACAACTTATTCATTTGAATTTAAAAGTGTTTTGAGAATGGTATTTCTTTCTTTATATTGAAACTCGGTGAGTTGTACATTTTATCGTCATAGCTTCTGTTGTTGTTATCAGATCCATACTCTTTTCATCCGACTTTCTGATATACGCAACACCCAAAATTCTTACTAATCGACCTTAGCACTCATTAACAAATGGTTTGTTTTATAATGATAAGTTCAGAAAACCTTTTAAACTATTCATATTTTAAACAGGAGCAGATGACTGCATATTTTCCCACACTTGATTACGATGAAATGAGTGTTTTAAATACAGAAGGAAAATCTAAGTAGATACAAATTGTTTCCTATTCTATGGGATATACAAGATTAAATCACACGTATATACAAGATCGATCAAATCACATGTAAATCTCTAACTATATATATTCATATTTATCCTCTATTATCACCCCGCAAGAGGAGCTCGCGAGTCGTGGCGCTCATCTTGGAATGGAGTTGTTCAAACTTATGTCGTGAAAGAGGCTTCGTAGGAGCATCTGCAATTTGATCACTGGTAGAGATATGGCACACCCAAAGAGAATGGTTTTGTACCTATTCACGAATGAAGTGATAATCAAGGGACAGATGCTTCATTCGCGAGTGAAACACAGGATTGGAACTGACATATGTGGTTGCTAAGTTGTCGCAAAATATCTGAGGAGTAGCTAATAATGGAACACAAAGCTCACTAAAAAGGTTCCGCAACCACATGACTTCTGCGATAGTACTGGCTGCGGCCCTGTACTCAGCTTCGGTAGATGATTGAGCAATTGTTCACTGACGTTTGGAACTCCACAAGACAGGATTACCCCTAAAATAAATAACATAAGCAGATGTAGAGAGCTTGGTGTCAGCATCCCTCCCCAGTAAGCATCTCTATAAGCATGAATGCGTAAATGAGATGGTTTAGTCAAGTGTAAACCATAGTTATGAGTATGCTTCAAGTAACGAAGAGTGCGTTTGAAGCTCTGACGGTTTGTGCATAAACTGAAATAGTTTGTTGATAATGAAGCTAAGATTAGGTCTGGTAAGTGTAACATATTGAAGGGCCCCAAGTATACTTCTATACAATTTTCCATCAGTAGAGGTTGACCCATCGTCAATTTTAAAAGTAGCCGAGGTACAAAGGGGCATGGCACAAAGACTGCAATCTACCATATGAAAACGATCAAGTAAGTCATGAATATAGCGTTGTTGGGTAAGAAACAAACCACCAGCAGTTGGAATGATTTCCACTCCAAGAAAGTAAGATGGTGCACTCATATTTTTCAGCGAAAAATGACTAGATATGGCCGTCATGAACCATGCCAGATGATCAAAAGAATTGCCAGTGAGTAGTAAATCATCAACGTAGACTAAAAAATACGTAAGTATAGAATCCTGAGAAAACACAAATAAAGAGGAATCACTGCTGCTGACAACAAAACCATATTGAACTAAAAAGAGTCAGAGTTCCTGATACCATGTCCTCGGAGCTTGCTTGAGATCATATATGGCTTTGTGTAATTTGCAAACATGAGTAGGGTGTTCTGGGTCCAGGTGGTTGGCGGATGTAAACTATTTCACTCAGACTCCCTTATAGAAACATGTTATTAACATCCATTTGATGTAACGCCCAAGAGTTTGCCAATGTTAAAGTAAGAACTACCTTTTTAGTCTGATGTTTTGCCACTGGAGAGAATGTTTCTGTATAATCGATTCTAGAGCACTGACTGTATCCTTTTGCCACAAGGCGGGACTTATAACGAGCAATAAATCCATCAGGATTGCGCTTAGTCTGTAATATCCACATACACCCCACAACATTATGAGCTTCTGAGGCCGGTACTAAATTCCAAGTGTTGCTCTGAATAATTGCCTTATATTCTAAGTTAGCAGATGCTTTCCAATGTGGGATTTTAAGGTTTGTGAAATGGTGCGTGGTGTATCGGCAAGAGGTCAAGGGTGCTTGGTGACGGTAAAGGTTTTTGGTTTAAAAATGTTGCTTTGGCCACGAGTGATCATAGGATGGGTACGTACAAGAGGAGTTAGGTTAGTGGGTGTAGTATGTGTTTGGGTGGTTTCAGATTAGAGTGGTAGTGACTCAATTGGTAAATAGTCGGGGGACGATGCAGGTGCAGGTGAGTCTGGTAAAGGTACTGTAGACGAGGACAGTGCTGTTTCTTTAGGCGATACCACGTGACCAAGAGGGAGGATGTGATGTGATAAAGGAGAGGTAGGTGGTTAAGGTGGGGAAACAAGTGCGGAAGCTGGTTGAGGCAAAATTGGAAACAAAAATTGATCCTCGACGAATACTATATAGCATGATGTATAGATTTTATTTATTTTTGGATCAAAACACAAATAAGGAAATTGGGAGAGAGAATACCCAAGAAAGACACAAGGAGTCGACCGAGGCTAAAGTTTGTTGGAGAAGTATGGCCGAAGCCAGGGAAAACAAAGGCATCCAAAGGAGTGTAATTGATGATACAGATGGGTTTGACGAAAAAGTTGTTCAAATGGTGATTGCAAATTTAAAATCAGGGTTGGCATTCTATTTATGAGATAGACTAAGGTGTGAAACGCATGGACCCAAAAACTTGGTGGAAGCTTACTATGGTATAGGAGAGCTTGGGCGGTTTTGACAATATGTCGATGGCACCGCTCAGAGGCGCCATTTAGTTTAGATATGTGGGATGGAGTTGTGAGATGATTAATGCCATGGTGCAAGAGAAAAGGTTTGAGTTTGATAAATTCACTACCATTATCTATATAGAAAGTTTTGATGGAAGTATTAAAAAAATTTTTGACCAAACTATTGAATTTAACAAATATATCAAAAACTTCGGACTTGAGTTTAAGTGGGTAAAACCAGATATATTTTGAAAAAACATCAACAAATATCACATAATAACGGAAGTCATCAAACGAAGAAACTGTGGTAGTACCCCAAACATCTGAAAAAACAATTTCAAGTGGTTTCGAACAATGAAAATGTTGTACTGAAAAGGGTTGTTTGTGGCTTTTTGCACATTGACAAGAGACACAAAAATTAGACATAACTGAACTAAAACGTAATTTAAAACGTGACTGCAAGAACTACAAAACTTTATTAGAGGGATGTCCTAAGATGTGATGGAGAGTGTAAGAAATGGGAAGAAGAGCATGAAAGACTGATGGCTTTATGGATGGAAAACACAGGTTGTAGAGATCACTGTGGCATAACTTGTGAGGAGCACTGACCTTGTCTGCAGATCCTTCACTTGAAAGTGATTGGGACATAGTTCAACAGATAAGTTATTTTTTGTGTAGAGACACTTGACAGATATCAGACTTCTGCTAATACTCGGTACATGAAGAATATTATCAAAAACAACAGGCTTAGACTTGGTAGAAAGAGTGAAACTATCGGTCTTTGTGATGGGCAAATTGTAGCCGTCGCCGACTTCTAACTGATTATTTCCAGCATATGGTGAATGGATGGACATGTTTCGAAGATTATTTGTCACATGGTGTGACACTTCATAATCTAAAATCCATTGCCTTGAGCTGACTCACCATTGCAAGCAAAATTAATAACTGGGGGAGCACCTTGACTGCGACCAGAACGGTACCTAACAAGTTTGCCATGAAGTTTCCAGCATGTTTTATCAGTGTGGCCTGGTTTCTCACAAAATTGACATATAACGGACCTGCTATCCGTAGAGCCAGACAGATGTGGCCTAGAACTAGAGGGCCTGGAGTTGCTTACTGGCTACTGTGAGTGAGATCTGGTGAAAAAATTGGTAGATGGTGTTTGTAGAGAGTGATGGTCAGCTAGACGAGCTTGACGCGCCAGATAATTCTCATGATCTACGAGCTTCTCATGGAGCTCAACAAAGCTGATCGAAGATTCATGTACGCAGATCGCAGCGCAAACTTTCTTGAAATCCTAGGAGAGGCCGTTGAGAGTATGGATCACTAAATATGTATCATCAATCGGGGTATGGATTATCACGATTTCATCTGCAATTCCTTTTATCTGCTTCATGTAATCAGTGACAGTGGCATCACCCTTTTGAAGACAGATTAATTTTTCCTTTAGAGACATAAGCCGGGTCTGAGATTTGTTGGTAAAAGTACAAGAGAGCAACTCCCACACTTGGTGAGAGGTCTGGACTGAACTCAGTAGTGACACTAAGGGTTGCTACACTGATGTCATAAGTGCATGAAGAATGAACTGGTCTTGACGAATCCAATATGTTTTTGTAGGTCCTTCATCAATGAGACATAGGAATGTTCCATCAACATATCCCTTCAGATTATAGCCGATTAAAACAGCATTGACTTGGAACCTTCAAGTTGGGTAATTGGTGTCTGTGAGTTTGCCATCTGCTAGAATCCTAGTACTAAAAACAAAGATATTAGCTGGGAGGGATTTATCAGTGAGAGTGGTGGTGGAATCGATGTCAATGTCACTTGTAGTTGCCATCATTAATGGAGAAAAAAAAGAGGCTTTTAAGCTAATAGCTCTGATTACAATGAAATGAGTGTTTTAAATACAGAAGGAAGATCTAAATAGTTACAGATTGTTTCCTATTCTATGGGATATACAAGATTAAATCACACGTATATACAAGATCAAATCACGCATAAATCTCTCACTATATATATTCATATTTATCCTCTATTATATTTAATATAATGATTTGTTTATGTGCACAGGGGTGATTTTCAACAAAGAGCAGCCGTACCTTCTCTTGCTAGATCTCCCAATAGGTGTCCTTTTCTTTATTCAAAGACGCAACTAGGTAAGTGAGTATTGTACATGTAAGCGTAGCCCTTGATGCATGAGTGGATATTGGTGCAAGTTAGGGATGGCAATTCCATCCCGGCCTATTTTTGGCCTAGTTTTGGCAAGTCACGGTCGGCTCGAGCCAGCCCAGCCATTTTGGATAAAACGGCGTTGTTTTGTCCAAAACGACACCGTTTTGTATTTGTTAATTAAAAAATAGACAGGCCGGATGACCTGTCGGTGGGCTGGGCCACGGGCAGGCCCATCCTAGCCCATGCGGCCCACGGCCCACCATGACTGCCCGGCCCATTGACATCCCTGGTGTAAGTTCTTTTGCAAATGAACAATTGCAGGCCAAAAAGTTTGAATTTTTAAGTTTTCTCATATATCGTTATGGCTGGTTCTCCGTCGTAAAGAATTAGGAAAATAGCGAAAAGTACTATTAATTTATATTTCAATTCTCAAGTGGTCATTATTGCATCTTATGTTTGAAGTCTCGAGAGAAGCATAACTTATATAAACTTGTTTTATTGATCTCCATTCGGGCATTAAATTTTACAATCTTAACGCTCAATCTTACATAAAGACGCGGTAACTAAGAAGAAAATGCACTTTTTTAGTATTTCATATAATTAGGGTCATTTTCTATTTGATCCCTTTAAACTTTGTGTTATTATTTCTTATTTAATTCCCTTAAATTTCATATTTAAAGTTACAAGTAATATTATTAAAAAATTAATAATTTTACTGCAAATTTTACAAATTATAATTGAAAATTTTTCTTTGATGTAAATCTTCTTTAAAATTAAGATTATTCATGATCTTTTGTTCATTCATAACACTGAAATATATTAAAATTCATTAATGCATTTTATCTTTTTATAGACATAAATAGGTATACTACTAGTTTATAACTACAACCACTAGATTGATTGTATACTTATTACATAATTCACTAAAAATTATCTTATGTATGATTATTTAATAAACCAAATTATGAGCTAAAATTCATAGAATAAATAACTTTACAAATAAATTTTGTTAAGATCGTAATTATGATATTCGTATTTCATTTAAGTTATCATCGTCATCATCAACATCCAATGGAAGTTCAGCTAAGGCGCAGGATCTGGGAAAGTACGATAGTACGCAGCGTAACCCTACCTAGGAGAGAGATTGTTTCTGATAAACCCACATGCAATGCGTCATGACAATACTACAAAAATATAAATGGATTTGCATACATATAAATAAAATAAAATAAGTGAATAATTAAATCAAATAAAAATAAAAAGATGATAAAATAGTATAAAAATTAAATGCAAAAGTGAAAAAAATAAAAATAAAAATAAAGAGAAAACTAAAAATAGAGATAAACTAAAATAAAAAAGGTAAGGCCATAGAAAATAACGTACGTATAAAATATGTCAATGAATGACAACAAATGGTAAGATAAAAAAAGAACATACCAAAAACATACCAGAAAAGACCATTACACTAGTAACTTCAACTAGGGTAGTCATTACATTACTTACGCTATGTAGGAAACTAACCAAGCTAAACTAACTAAGAGGTAAGTACTACATAGTAAATGCAAAGAACAGGGTTTAATATAACCTAAAAGAACGTGAATGCTCTCTTTAAGAGAGATCCTTTACCCATATCCTAGTACGCCAAATTTTCCTACTATGGGCCAAGTCCTCGGTAAGATCCAGCCAAATCATATCATTCTTGATCACTTCCCTCTAGTTCTTTCTAGGCCTTCCTCTTTTCCTCTTATAGTTTCTAAGTATTATTTCTCGCATCTTCTCAACGGAGCCTCAGGGTGTCTCCTTTTAAGGTGTTCGAACCACCTGAGCTTAGTCTATCTCAACTTGACATTAATATTAGCCACCTTTAATTTGCCTTTTACTATTAGATTCTTGACTCTATCTCTTATGGTAAGGTTGCATATCTATCGGAGCATCCTCATCTCCATCACCAAAGCTTATTATTGTGTATTTGTTTGATGGGCCAATATTTCGCCTTATATAACATGGTTGGCCTTATCACTTAGCAATAACATTTAACTTTGAGCTTGAGTGGTATCTTCTTGTCACATAAAACTTTTAATGTATTTCTCTATTTAAGTCACCCTGATCTAATACGATGGGCTACATCCTCATCGATCTCTCCATTGCTTTGGATGGTAGACCCTAGGTACTTAAAACACTCTTTCTGTGAGATATTGATAGTTGTAGGTTGTATGATATTTTAATAGGAATTTTAGTTTTTTTAGTAGTTAATTAATTGATTCATGTATTTTTAGGTTTAGAATTGCATTAATTGGTTAGATATGTGTGTTTTGAGCATGCTGCCTTGATGTGTTTGTTAGTGTTTAAGATTAAATATCAAAGAATGGAGAAGATTTGGAGGAAGCCTGATGGAAGATCCAGACTGGGCCACAATCATGACAGAAGCAAAATGGAGGGGCCATGATCGTAGCCTCATTAGCCACGATTGTGGCATAAGTAAATCTCAAGTGTCACAATCATGGCCTGCACGATAGCTGATGTAGACCAGTTTCTAAAACTCAACATTACAGGGTTATTTCAGACTTTTTAGGCCAGGTAAAACCTAGTTTTTACCCTAAACAGAAAAGACTAAAGAAGACAGAAGAGAACCCTAATTTTTCATGCCTCCATTTCTACCACTTTAGGAAAAAGCCAAGGAAGAAGAAAAAGAGAGAAAGAGAAGAAGAGAGGGAAGAATGGGATCTCCCTTGGGTGCTTCCACTTCCAATCCTTCAAGTTGTGTTTTCTTTTTTCCATCTCTTATTTCTTTCATATGATGTATGAGATAGAATTGATGATGATGAACCTTTGATTCAAGGATGTTCTAACTCTTTTTTAGGGATTTAAACTTGATTCAATGTTAATACAGTTGTTCTTGTGTTAATTAATTTGGGTGTTGTGATTATTTATTGTAATTGTATGCTTCGGTAATAAATCAAGAGAGTGGACCGAATGCAAAATGATTAGGTTAGTTAATGAGAGTTAATTGACCTAATAGATCATGCAAATAATCTAATAGATAATTATAGGGAGAGAGATCTCGTGTGAGGATCGGGTTGTTTATTATAATACTTAAGAACTAATTAGGTTGTGGGCTGATTATCAATCAAGAGATTATATGTTTAGTATCTCAACATAATTAGGATTAGTGATTATAACTCTAGAGAGAGTAATCCACCCTTCAAGAGTTTAAAATTGAAACTACGTTCACACAAAAGTGACTAGGTAAGCATTGATGGTACGATAAATTCCCTTCTTATAATTTGGTAAATTTTCTTATATGAATTCCCATTGTTAATTTGGTAATACTCAATTTGATTCCTTATATGTTAATTTTACAATTTAATTTTCAATCAATCCATATTCACGAATTTACTTTTCAGTTTAGTTTTTATTTTCTTTTTAATAATCCTTTTAGGCCTTAGATAACTTAGAATTAGATTAGTTCACAAACTCGTCGAGGGATCGACACCTCATATACTACATTTGCGACTCATGAACTTGCGGTATATTGATGGTTTTATAAAAATAAAACATGCTCAACAAATAACTTCTACTCTAATCTTTACCTCCATATCGGTATCACCTAATGCCCTGAAAAGTTACATTCTAAGTACTCATTCTTAGTCCTACTCACTTTAAAAACTTTCGACTTTAACGTTTATCTTGACATTAACCCCATCTCTTGTCTCATCTATTAAGATAATTTCATCAGCAAACAACATACACTAAGGCACATCTCCTTGAATATTCTTGGTAAGCTCATCCATCACTATTATGAACAGAAACAGGCTTAATACAGAGCCTCGGTCTTGATCAATTCCAATAGAAAAATTTTCAGTATCTCCTCCTATCGTCTTCACTCTAGTTATTGCCCCTTCATACATATCTCTAATCACTTGTATATAGGTTATAGGAACTCCCTTAGCCTCCAAACACCTCCACATGATATCCCTAGGAACCCTGTCATATGCCTTCTCTAAATTAATAAAAACCATGTACAAATTTATCTATCTTTCCATGTGATATTCCACTAATCTTCTAAGAGGTGTAAAGCTTTTGTCATGGACCTTCCTGATATAAATTCAAATTAGTTTTCTACTATAGAAGCTGCCTTTCATACTCTCTTCTCAGTTACCTTCTCCCACAGCTTTATGGTGACTAAGTAGTTTGATACCTCTATAGTAATTATGTAAAGGAATTAATATACTCAGTCTCCATTCATCTAACATTCTAGCTAACTTGAAGATCACATTAAAAAGCTTGACTAACTAATTCAGACCTTCGACGTTAAGGCTCTTCCAAACCTCTATGGGTAACTCATTCGGTCCTATTGTCCTTCCACTCTTCATCTACCTTACAACTTTTTAAATGTCTTCCCTTGTGATCTAAAAATTATTCTTAGTTATTACTTTATTATGATTAAGTATTAATAAATTCAAAAGAGCATCAAATTTTATATTTCTTTCTTATGAAAGAAATTATTAATTTCACAGACTAAATTATAAAATTGCTTAAATAAACTTATATGTATTTATTAGAAAATTAGTACACTAAACTAACCCAATATGATAATTATATATGAAATATTACTAATATGTCTATAGAAATGCTCATTAAGATGATTATATAAGTGATAATTTGATTTGAGATCTCCAGAGTATCTCATATAAGAATTATTGTATTGTAATACCACTTTAGACACATTTTAGTCAAAAATGGATCCGTTAGTAGTCATTAGATATTACATAAATTATATAAAGATAATTGAGTAACCAATATAAAATTCATTGCCTTAAAACAATTACAAATTTGTTTAATTACATGCAATTAAAATTGATTAGAGAAGTTCTAGGTTAAAGTAAAATGACGCTTTGAAATTTTTTTTTAAATAACATTAAAAGGGTTAATTACTAATACTGGAGAGTTAATACAATTATATTCAAATATAGCAGAAATTACATTCATATTTTGTCTAATCAAAATATTATATGAAAAAGGTTTAATTACAAAAAAACCTAAACTTTCGTCAAATTTTCAATTATAGCCCGAACTTTAAAAAGTAGCAATAAAATGCCTAAACTTTCAATTTTTTTCAATTCTAACCCATACTTTAAAAAGTAGCAACAAAATGCTCAAACTTTCAATTTTTTCAATTTTAGCCCGATATTAGTGTTTTTGTTAAGTTTGCTGACGTAACTTGTCATGTGTTTCAGAAACCTTTATCATTAATACACGTTAGCCAAAGTTAACATAACAAATAAAGATTAATGAAACGCGCCATTTAATCAAATAATTAAAATGACGTCGTTGTTTAAAAATGACCTAAATCAAATTATGTAGCTTTGATGACTTTACGCTTTGATTTCAGTTTTTCCTTCGTTTTCAGTTTATTCTTTTGACACCCTCACCATTTGATTTTCATATTATACAACTCCGACGCCCGTTTGCAAGGTTATACGTGCTAAGTTTTACTATTTTTTTAACTTTGGTAAATTCTACAAGCACATAGGTCGTTCGTGTAGTGCCTAAGATATCGATCCCATGAGGAAGGCCAACTAGTCCTAAATCTAAGATCACCCTAAACTATAATAATTCTAAACAATTAACTAGTGCAAAAATTAAATGAATCAATTATCAAATATAAGAATTTAAAGTGTAGAAAGTCACAAAATAGCAACTCACACATCAATCCGAAATCAACCTAGAAATAGCCAAGTGAGAGAAAGAGGGATTTAATTCGAAAGTAAAGAAAATCTAACCAATTATGTAATTTTTGACTTAACGAGCCTAGACGATCTTAGGGTGAATTATTCTATCTCGAGTTATAATTCTTAATTGATGATCCCTAATTTAAATTATGGAATCGTAATCTCTCGATTCTTGATTGACCCAAAACCTAAATTAGTTTGAAGTTACCTAAAAACCTATCGGGAATCTATGCTCGATCTCTCATTACACGACTCTACTGGTTTGATTCAATTCTCGACCTATCGATTCACCTAGCTCTCGTTAGCCCAAATCGATGATTTTTACTTAGCTCACCCTCTCAGTTTATTGCTAAGTATTAAGAACATAATTTGAATCACAATTAAATCAAAAGAAAACACAATTAAATAAACTTTATTAATCTTAAGAATTAAAAACCCGAAGGTGAGTATAAATAGTAAATCAACACTCAACAACACTATTTTCAATTAATATGCCAATTTCATACATCCATAAAATCAAAATAAAAATAAGAAATACTGTCGGAGCAGATCTCGAAGGCAGTGATTGCGAGAAACCACCTGTTCTAGGAAGTACTTCACGTCAAACTTATCTCCATGTCTCTCTTCCCTCATCTTCTTTCTTAATCTCTTGATCTCTCTCTAGGTTTTTCTCAGAATTGACGGAATGATGCTCTCTTGCATGACTTTCTAGCACTCTGAAAACTCTCTGACGGCTATCACATCATGTTCTATTTATTCTGTGGAAGCTCTAGGTCAAAGTTGGGGTCAAAACGGTCCACGAAATCTCCCAAAGATTAAGTTTTTTTAGTCAGCCTAATGCAGGTCACGATTGTGGCCCTATCTGCCACGATCCTGGCTGGTGAATAACCTTTATGTCACGATCGCAGCCTAACTTGATGCTCTTTGTCCCGAACGTACTCCTAGTGCACGATCGTGGCCTGCTGCTAGCTCTTCCTTGTCTGTCACGATGGTGGCCTATGGCTTTGGGCCAAAACTCCTCGAATATTTGTCGTTCTTCTCCGTTTACCCTGAAATACTAACAAACACATCACGACACCTCAAAAATATAACATTTAAGCTCAAAGACTTAATCTAACCCATAAAAACTCTAAAACAGACAAACTAACATAAGTACACCCTAAATACACACACACCACTCAAATTCACACTAAATAAATAATAAAATCATTCCTAAAACATATGTAATTACACAACTATCAACATCCGCATACTTAAACGTTTGCTTGTCCTCAACAAACAAAACAATAAAACACATAAAAACACATAAAACACATTGCAATAATGAGGCAATGGCTTTGACTTCATGAAATAAATTTAATCTAGAGCACAATCATTCAATTATGTCAAACCATTAACAAACAAAATATGCGTCTAGGGGCTTAAACTAAATATACAACTTAGTCGAGACTTAAGTGTTAACTTATTTACCCTTTTCAATTGTACCATCATATTAATAGTTTTTTGGTCTCGCAGACTTTGTAACTGTTCCTAAGTACATTTTCATGAAAATTCGAGCTTATTACAAGTCTGGTAGGTTTTTTTACTTAAAACACACTTTTTTTAAAACCCAAACTTAGTCTTTTACTCGGAGGTAAACATTTGTGATGAATGTCGATCCAGTTACTCAATTAAGTAATTTTATTAAATAGCTTGGTTGAAATGTCATTATAGTCTTTTTACGCGAAGGCATGCATTTATGATGCGTGTCAATCCGGTTACTCAGCTACATCACATTTTCAACTAACTACTAGCTCTATTAATAACCTGAAGGTCAAACAAAATAGTGATTTACTAACAGAACATTTTTTATTTTTTTTATTACCTACCTTTTTGCTTTTGACTATTCGTTTTCATGAAAAATGCTATTTAAGCTGCTTAACCTAAAAGACCTAAATTATGAACGAATGTTACAATCTAGAGGGTGCTAAATTTACGCTAAGTCCTAATTAAGCTGTATATTCATCCAAAGACCCTAATTCACTAATTTCACTAGCTAATGATCATTCACAACCTACTAAACTATATTCAAAATTAAACAGATTTCACTTATCTAAGCCATTGACACATTTAAATAGTTCACACAATGCAATCTAATAACTATCATAAAGTATGCAAAAATCACATTCAAAAGCAAAACACATAATCCCTCCCCACACTTGAACAACACATTACCCTTAACATGAGAATGAAGCACACAAGGACAGAAAACAAAAGAGTAAAGACAAGAATTAAAGAAACAAATAATAGATAAATTAACAATAAAAATAAAAATAAACTTAAAAATAAAATAGAATTGAAGGCTAATTTGGAAAACAAAAATTTTGGGTTAGACATGAAATTTTAAGGAGATGGAGATAAAGGTGTTAATGGTATCAGAGGTGGTAATTGAATGCCCTAATACTCGAAATACCGATGGATCCACCAGATATCTGGACTCTGGCGTCGATATGTGCACTCCATCTCCGTAAGTGTTCTATTGGTTTCGGTGATTGCATCCAGAACTTCCTTCCAGCCATGTTTTCTTCTTTGATCAATCATCCACTTTATCCTGAAATCTTATTCCTTCTTGATTTTATTTGTAAACAAAAATAATCCTAACTACAGAATTCAAACGTTCCAACACAACTAATCAAAGAAAGTAATTTTCTATGGGTTGCCTCCTATGCAGTGCTTCTTTTAACGTCAGTAGCTCGACTCTCTTCTTTGGAAACTCAGCTAGGACTAATTATGAGCGACTTACTTCCACCCCTTTCATTCAATATCAGTTTTGTAGCTTATAAGTAAGCTACAAATTACAAAATAAGTAGAAGGACAATATTAATAAAGATGAGAAAACTAATTAATTTCATCAATGTCCTTCTCATTAACAAACTGTCAATGAAATAGGGAATAATGAAACTCCCTGAATCTTCTATCGAATCCAACAGTTTGTCCTGTACGGAGGTGAATTGCTCCCCTTCTTCCTTGATCACCTTTGTTTTATCAGCTTCTTCTGCTTCCTGAACAGAGACTTTCATGCTTTCCTCAAACTCAATTTCTGTTGTCATCTGTTTTTCGTCCTCTTGTTCTTCAAAAGATTTGAACACATCAATTATCCTGAATGAGCTACTAACCTTTGAATTCTTAAATACATGGTTCATGTTGAATGTCTCATCATCATCATTAATCCACAGGGTAGGGTTCTTTGCATGAACGTCCACCCGCGATTTTTCAATTTTCATAAGTGGTATATCCAGGACTAGTGAATAGAAGGGAGGTTTAGCATTCTTTTCTTCATACACTTTTGTCGTCTCTTGGTCATTAATGAGTTGGGGTTCGGCATGGTCTTCCTCTAGTTCTGCTAGCTCTTACCTATTCCTAAGTATGATAGCCCCATATTGCTCTTATTTTTGTAATTCCATATTTCTCAAAGAGTCTTCCAAACTTCTTTTACTAATTCATGGGAAAGCTATCTTACTTGAATCTCCAAGTTATGAATAGAAGTGGCATGATTTTCCGTCACTTGATCAATTTGCTCTTCTAGTATCTTCTACCCTTCTTCCATATATGTGAGCTTATCCAAGATCTTGTCCAATTTAAAATCCCATGAACTAGATTCATCATGTTGAACTTCAAATAGATCTTGGTGTCCTATATGAGTACTTACATTGTTTGACCAATAGAATTCTGGGTGGTTCTGCTACCCCAAAGTGTATATGGTCCAATAAGGGTCTTTATTTCTTTAACCATACTGCGACTCAATGTAATTCTCAAAATTTCATTGCTCCCTATAATATCTATTTTCATCATTGTTCTTTCCATTTCTCCTTGGCATCTAGCTCTTCAAATGTCTCAATTCTCATTCTAAGATATCTTGGTGTGTCTCTACGTTATCCCCAAACGTTTTTTTAAAACAAAAGTTAGTGTAAAAGCCTTAGACTAAAGAACTAAATTAATCACCTCCTCGATAATGGCACCAAAAACTTGTTTGCAAGGTTGTACGTGCTAAGTTTTACTATTTTTTTAACCTTGGTAAATTTCGCAAGCACATGGATCGTTTGTGTAGTACCTAAGGTATCGATCCCACGAGGAAGGCTAACTAGTCCTAAATCTAAGGTCACCCTAAACTACAATAATTCTAAACAATTAACTAGTACAAAAATTAAATCAATCAATAATCAAATATAAGAATTTAAAGTGCAGAAAGTCACAAAATAGCAACTCATATAACAATCCAAAATTAAGCTAGAAATAGCCAAATGAGAGAAAGGGGGATTTAATTCAAAACTAAAGAAAATCTAACCAATTATGTAACTTTTGACTTAACGGGCCTAGACGATCCTAGGGTGAATTACTTTTTCTCGAGTTATAATTCTTAACCCTAATTGATAATCCCTAATTTAGATTATGGAATCATGATCTCTCGATTTGCGATTGACCCAAAACCTAAATTAGTTCTAAGTTGTCTAAAAACCTACCGAGAATCTATGCTCGATCTCTCGTTACACGACTCTACCGGTTTGATTTAATTCTCTACCAATCAATTCACCTAACTCTTGCTAGCCCAAATCACTTATTTTTACCTAGCTCATGCTCTCAGTTTATCGCCAAGTTATTAAGAACATAATTTGAACCATAATTAAATCGAAAGAAAACACAATTAAATAAACTTTATTAATCTTAAGAACTAAAAGCCCGAAGGTGAGTATAGATAGTAAGTCAACACTCAACATTGTTAAACTTTTGTAAGATACAATTCTTATTGGATGTTTTTGTTTTTATCTAAAATAAAGAGGAGAAATTCAGTTTCAAATTGGTGAAATAAAGACCCAATTTGGATAAGAAATTAATAAAATTTCATGGATTGAATTCAATATAGTAAACAGAGTTTTCTGGAAAAATCCAGCTAGCAACTTCCTCCCTCCTATATTGTTTTAGGCATTAAATGGGGTATAAAAACTCAATTTTAAACCCTAGAAAGGAGGAGGTCGTGCAAGACATCCAAGGGAGAGAGAA
>JAOTAY010000003.1:14241412-14259476 GCA_025629805.1 Erythroxylum baracoense | reverse complement strand
ACGATCATCTTCATTTATGAAGGAGAGATTAGGTTTTTCTTGTGACAAAATGAAGAGATAACAAGGATCTTGAAGTGTTATTGAGGATTTTGACAAAAATGAACATGAAGGGGTTGGGTTGTGAGAAGGAGAGTGTCGTGGCTTTGAGAGAAAAGAAGAAGAATGAAGAAAGCAAATAGCAAGGAAAATGAAAGACAAAAGTGAGAGATGGTCTTTCATATGTAAATGACATGGTTAAGTTTAAAAAGCAATGTAACAATTGCTTGGTGGGTGTCATGACACTCATCGTATAAAATCAAATTAACACCTTGTAATACCATTTAATCACTAGTCCAATCAAATCTAATTTCTACTCCAATTGCCTCCCAATTTTAAATTGACACTTATCAATAAATCCAAAATCGTTTATAAAAATTTCCATGCCATTTGATAGTAAATTCTACAACCATTTATCATTTGTTTTGCCACTTGGCACTTTTCCTAGTCCAAAAATTACTCCAAAATTTCAGAAATTTTTCCTAAAATTCTCCAATAATTCTAAATCACTAAATACACTCTCCAAATCAAATTTCAACATATAAAAAACCACAATTCTCAATATAATCACATTTACAAATCAATTATACCTGGAATTCGTAAATGAATGCATGTACAAATATTTTATGTGTAAAAAATTCAATATTCACGTGTATGTGCATATCATACAATGCATGAACACGAAATGCATTTTCTAATCTCTCAATTTTATTTCTCATTTACGGTATTCCTGACTTTAACTCTTAATATGGTAATGGGATGTTACAGTTTGCCATATGAGGATCCTAATAATCACATTGACAATTTTTTGGAAATTTGTTATACTTTTAGGAAAAACCGATTGTCGAAAGATGCAATGAAGATGAGATTGTTTCCCTTCACACTAAAGGATCAAGAAAAGGCATAGATGAACTCCATTACTCTAGAACAAGTCAAAAAATGGGAACAATTGGTGCAAGTGTTTTTTTTCCAAATATTTCCTATTGAGAAAGACAACGAGGATCATCAAGGAAATCGCCAACTTTCAGCAATACGAGGGAGAATCATTGTACAAGGCATCGGAGCGCTTCAAGGAGTTACAGAGGAGCTACCCCCATCATAATCTACCCAGGGAATTTTTTCTACAAACATTTTTAATTCAGTAACCAGAAGCACTATTGATGCAACTGTAGTAGGTTCATTGATGAAGAAGACCATAGATGCTACGTATGACCTGATTGAAGACATGGCTACTAACAACTACCTTTGGTACGATGAAAGGAGTAAACTGCTACAGATGAAGGAACAGAAAGGGGTTATGTTAGCAAATTCAACAGCTACTTTATTTGCAGAAATTGCATCATTAAGGAAATAGGTAAGTGATATTCGACCTTCATCTAGTTCTTTGAAGTATATACATCAAAATTGTGAGATTTGTGGAGCGAACTATCATAATTCATTAGCATATTATTTGATGAGCATTGAAAGCACAGAACAAGATCATTATTTAAGGTTCCAATAGAGGTCAGGTAATATCCCATATTCTGGTACTTACAATGTTGGATGGAAAAACCATCAAAAATTTCTTGGGCTAACCCTGTAGGAACCAATTAGAGACCTCAAAGACCCCCGAGATTTCAGGAAAAGGAAAGTAACTCACATGCTGCCTTAAAGTCAAAGTTTGGAGGTATTCAATCAAGGCTAGAGGTAAAAATGGAAGCCTAAGCTGCAAAAATATATTCTCAACTTTCACAACTGAGCTCCCAATTATTGGAAGTGACAACTACAATTGGATCTAAGGTGAACAATATTGAGGAGGCATAGGCATAAAGTGATCAGACGCTGAAAAGTTATCAAATGAAGACTGATCAGTTGATTAAAAATCAAGCATCATCAGTTTACAACCTAGAGGTGCATATGGGTCAACTAGCAACTACAATATCAACCAGAACCCAGGTAACCTTCCTAGCACTTCAGAACCTTATTAGAAAGGACATTCAAAGGCAATTCAGTTGAGAAGTGGAGAGGAGCTACTGGAGCCAGTCTCGAAGGATATTGTTGATCCAATAGAGAAAAGTCAGGAAAAAGGTAAGGAGAAAGTCATTGAGGAGGAGGAACCCCATGTGCTACACCTCCACCATATATTCCAAAATTACCATTTCCTAGGAGAGTGAGTCAGAATCTAGTGGAGACCTAAGTCAGCAAATTTTTAGGAAAATTGAAGTTGTATATAAGTTTTTCTTTTCCAGAAGTTTTGGATTACATGCCCAAGTATGCCAAGTTCTTAAAGGAAATACTTTCTCGCAATCGAACTTGGGATTCAAATCAAATAGTAGCGTTGACAGCCAGCAGCTCTATGATCACAAACAATATGCCATTGAAACTAAAGGATCCAGGGAGTTTTACTATTCCTTGTATTGTTAATGGTGTTGAATTTTCTAAATGTTTATGTGATTTAGGGGCTAGTATTAATTTGATTCCATTGTCTATTTTTAGGAAGCTAAACTTGGATAACATAAAGCCAACATCAACAACAATTCAGTTAGCTGAGTAATCCATAAAGAAGCCCTTTGGAGTTGTTGAAGATGTTTTGGTAAAAGCAGATAAGTTTGTGATTCTTCTTGACTTTATCATTCTCGATGTTGTTGAGGACAAAAATTGTCCATTGATTTTGGGATGCCTATTTATGAATATTGGTCGAGCATTGATTGATGTGAATAAATGTGTTCTGATTTTAGGTATTGGTGATGAAAAAGTTGAGTTCAACATGAATAGGAGTTTGAAAAGTAGGGAGGAGCCAGTTTGTTATATGAGAATGGATGTGATGGATGAGTGTGTGGAGGAGAAAAATGGTAGAATGATAAAAACAAAGAGTGAGAGGGAATTAAAATTGAATGAAGAAGATGAGAGTGGAAAGAGAGAGAAGGATGGAGAGGAAGAAGAGAAAAGTGAGAAGGAACCTTTGGTAAGGACCAAGCCACCCATAACACCTTCCTATGAGAGAGCACCCACCCTAGAGTTAAAACCTTTACCTTCACACCTGAGGTATACATCTTTGGGTGAAAATCAAAACTTACCTGTGATTATTTCAAACCAGTTGAGTAATGAACAGAAGAGGAAGGTAGTAGATGATATAAGGAGGAGGATGAAAGAGATAGGGTGACAGATATCAGACATCTGAGGTATAAGTCTGAGTGTTATACATAGAATAAATGTTAAGGATTAATGTAAACTACTGAGGGATAGGCAAAGGTGTTTGAATCTGAATAAACAGGAAGTTATAAAATAAGACGTGCTTAATTTATTAGATGCAGGAATTATATACCCAATCTCAGACGGTGCATGGGTAAGTCCAATTTAGTATGTACCAAAGAAAGGTGGAACAATAGTGATGGAAAATGAAAAGGGTTAGTTGATTTCCAGATGGACGGTCATTTGTTAAAGAGTTTTTATTGATTACAAGTTGCAGGACATGCATTCTAATGTTTCTTGGATAGGTATTTCGACTACAATCGGATATTCATTTGTCTAGAGTCAAGCCAATATAACTTTCACATGTCCATATGGTACCTTTGCATATAGACGGATGTCATTTGGACTTTGCAATGCACCAGCAACATTTTAGCTATGTATGATGGCTATTTTCACTGATATGATTAAGGATTTCTTGGTGGTATTTATGGATGACTTTTCGGTGTATGGAGATTCCTTTGAGAAGTGTTTGACAAATTTGGATAAGGTTTTCCAACAGTGTGAAAAGGCCCATTTAGTAATAAATTGGGAAAAATGCCACTTCATGGTTCAAAAGGGAATAGTCTGAGGACATAAGATATCTTATAGAGGCATTGAAGTGGATAAGGCAAAAACTAAAGTCATCAATAAACTTCCTCCATCAAGTAATGTTCGAGGGGTCTGAGCATTTTTAGGGCATATTGGGTTATATCACTGATTTATAAAATATTTTTCTTTAATTGCTAAACCCCTTACTCATTTGTTAGTTAAAAATGTTCCTTTCATTTTCGATAATGATTGTTTAATTTCTTTTGACAAACAAGAAGGCGTTGATGTCAGTACCGGTGTTGCAACCATTAAATTGGATCTTGCCATTCAAGTTAATGTGCGATGCTATCGATTATGCAATTCGGTGTGTTCTATGGCAGTGTAAGGACAAGAAGTTGCATGCTATTCACTACGCTAACAAGACTTTGATGTTTTCTCAAATTAATTATACCATGATAGAAAAAGAACTATTAGCTCTAGTTTTTGCTAGCGATAAATTTTATTCTTACTTACTTGGTTCAAAAGTGATTGTGTATACAAATCATGCAGCCCTGAAGTACGTTTTTGTCAAAAAGGAAGCCAAGCCTCAGTTGATTAGGTGGATCCTGCTCCTATAGGAATTCGATATCATGATCAAGGATAAAAAGGGAGTAGAAAATTTCGTTGTTGATCACATGTCATGATTGGAAGGAGGGGAGTCAAGCTTACAAGAAGAAATCAATGAGCAATTCCCTGATGAGATGCTACTATTGGTATAAGAATCAGACCATCCCTGGTGTGCCGACATTGCAAATTACATTATAGGTGGTATCCTTCCTCCTAATTTAACTTACCAGTAGCATAAAAAGTTTACACATGATTGTAAGTAGTACACGTGGGAAGATCCACAGAAATTGTACGAATGGACTGATTCAAAGATGTTTTACCGATAATGGAATTAATGTTATTTTAACTCACTGTCATAATTTTTCTTATGTAGGACATTATGGTGCCAATAGGATAGCCACAAGGGTCTTGGAGTGCATATTTTATTGGCCAACATTGTTTAAGGACTTGCAACATTGGATGAAGAAGTGTGACATGTGCCAAAGAATTCGAAACATATCGAAAAGGGACGAGTTGCCAATGTCTTCGATGCTGGAGGTTGAATTCTTTGATGTTTAGGTCTAGATTTCATGGGACCGTTTCCATCCTCTTACGGAAATAAATATATTTTGGTAAGTTTTGATTATGTATCAAAGTGGGATGAGGTGATGGCGACACCAACAAATGATAGTATAGTGGTGCAGAGGTTTTTGAAAAAGATTATCAATAAATTTAGTATGTCGTGGGTGATTATCAGTAATGGAGTTACCCACTTTCGCAACAATCTAGATGAAGAATTATTGAAAAGATATGGAGTATAGCATAGGATAGCTACACCTTAACACCCCCAGACCAGCGGTCAAGTAGAGGTTGTGAACATAGTATTAAAGGAAATCTTATAAAAGACTATCAACAATTCTAGAAAGGATTGGGCAATCAATTTAGATGATGTAGTATGAGCTTATACGATAGCTTTTAGGTTGGGACAATGCCTTGCAGGTTGATTTATGGGAAAGCTTGTCATTTACCTGTGGAACTTAAGCATAAGGCCTACTGGGTTATCAAGGCCATAAATTAGGATCATAAGGCAATTGGAGAAAAGAGGAAATTGCAGTTAAATGAGTTGGATGAATTAAGGCTGCAAGCTTATGATAATCTAGGTTCTACAAGGAAAAGGTAAAGAGGTGGCATGATGCACACATTAGGAGAAAGGAGTTCTATTCAGGTGATATGGTTTTACTTTTCAACTCTAGACTCCAGTTGTCTCCTAAAAAATTAAAATCTAGATGGACCAGACCTTTCACAGTAATTAATGCATTCCCATCTAGAGTTGTGGAGTTGAAAAATGATCATAGAGAAACTTTCATAGTGAATGGCTACCGTTGCAGGCCCTACAACGGAGGAAAAGTGCCCACCGAGAGAGAAAGAATATTTCTCAGACCCCGCCCATGACTAGAGAGTGATCAAAGTCTTGCTAGTGACTTTAAAAACTAGCATGGGTTATTTTTGTTTATGTTTATTAGATGTTTATGTTTATATTTTATTTATGTTAGTGTTTGTTTTCTTTGATACAAGAAAAGAAGAAGTAAAGTGTGAGCATTCAGGAATAAGCCAACCACCACCAACATGAACCTCGACACTAATACCAACAAGCTTTCTCATGCCTCATTATTATTCATTTATGATTTTTGTATATATTATGTGTGGTTGTTGTTTGTTGGGTATCACTTTCACACATCAAGGACAATGTGTTGTTCAAGTGTAGGGGAGTGGTATGCAATTTGAATTGCATATTGCATGTCTTATTTAACTCCCCATTTTTTTCATGTTTTTCATGATTTTTCATGTCTTTGTGATGATGTGCCAATTTTTTTCATTTTTTGCATAAAATTATGTGACTATGTGGATGTGTAATGGTTGAAAGTTTATGTAAATTAGCTTAATTTTAAATAATGTTGATGAACTAGTGATATGTGTTAACTTGGGAAGTTAGATTATAAGTAGCTTTAACATAAACATGTGTGTTGATTAGGATAGGACACTTGGTTTTACACTTAATGTTGCTAATTCACATGCAGTTACCGTTAGAAGCCATTAAATAGGTAGACAATCTCAGTTTCCCTTTCATGAAAATAATAACCTAAAAGAAATGAAAAAAAGAAAAAAGTGTGTGTTAATAACTATTCTACTGACCTAAAAAAGGTTAAGAATAGAGCTAGTAGCCAGTTGTGAGCTGTGATCTAATTGACAAACTGAGGGCATTCATTACAAATGTTTTTCTTCGCATCAAAAGGCTATAATGATGCTCCAACTAAGCCAGCTTAATAAATAAAAAAGTGGCCTAGTTCAGTAACCGGGGGCATTCAACACCAATGTTTGTTATCGCGTCAAAAGACTAAATCAATGTTACAAAAATGAGAAAAAGTGTGTGTAATAAAAACCCTAATGATCTAATAAATTAGCTAAAAATTTTCATGAAAGGATAACTTAGATAGTCAACCATTTAAATGATTGATAATTGTAAATGCACGTTTATAAGTGACATAGGTTTAAAATTGAGTTATTTATATCTTGATTGATGTGTATGTTTATATTAACATACTTAGGCATAACGGAATAAGTCAATACATTAAACTTGTGATATAACTATTGTTTACGATAAGTTGATTGCATAACGTTCTGATTCAGTAGCCATCAATTTTGACATTGTATGTGTGTATGTTTTTGTGTATTTGTGTTCTTTAGATTATTTTTGTGTTTGACTTTGCTTAAGAACAAGCAAACGTTTAAGTATGGGGCAATTGATAGGTGGCATTTGTATATACTTTTCTTAGGATAATTTGTTAGTTAATTGTGATAAATTGATTGTTTTTAACTTGTTTAGCTTATGTTTTGTCTTAGTTTCATATAATAGCATATTATGTATGAATGTATGTGAATATGCATGAATGTGTGTGAATTAGGTCTTTAAGATTAGGTTTTGCATGAATTTTGCATGGCATTGTTGTGAATCTTTTTCTTACATTATGTTGGTATTAATTGCATGTGTTTTAGGCATGATTAAGTGATTCATTTTGTTGTTAATCAATAGGTTTGAAGGTGATTTTGAGGGATGGAAGGATAAAAGAACCAAAGAAAAAGCAAGTCATGTGAGCCAAAGGAAAGTTGGAATTTTCCTGGGCTGACCCATCACCAATGTTAAGCTTTCGCAAGATACAATTCTTATTGGATGTTTTTCGTTTTTATCTAAAAGAAAGAGGAGAAATTCAGCTTCAAATTTGTGAAATGGCGGCCCAATTTGGATAAGAAATTAATAAGATATCATGGATTAAAGTCAAGATAGAAAAAAGAGTTTTTCGGAAAATTTCAGCCAGCAACTTCTTCCTTCTTACATTGTTTTAAGCATTAAATGTATTATAAAAACCCAATTTTGAACCCCAGAAAGGAGGAGGTCGTGCAAGACATAAAAGGGAGAGAGAAGAATGCATTTTTTGAGAGAAAAACCAAGAGAATTCAAGGTGGAATCAAAGGATTTCAAGGAGACACAAAATTGCCACCATAGAATTCCAGCTTTGCACTTCAACATATAAGCCTTACTGCTTCTCTTTTCTTGCTTCTTTGTTTTATTTTGTTGATTGAGAAGGATGTATGGATATGTTATGAACATGTTGTATGAGATTTTTCTAGATTTCTACATAGTTGTTAGGGTTGTTATTGCTTAAACTATGTAGTACCTCACTTTATTCAATGTTACGGATGTGTTTGATGTTGTTATCATATATGGCTGTCCATACTTAGCTCTCATGGAGATATGAAGTTAAGAAATATGTTAGTAAGTGCCATGAGAGTGGGCTTACACCAAGAATACTCTATAGATTAAGTTACTTTTCCATTTGGAGAGAGATCTTGAATGGAAAAGTGGCTGTCCAAAAATCTATTCATATCCTTTTAATGGTTAAGTGAAAAATGGAAAGTGAGAGCTTACATAATTCATTTACAATTAAATAGGGCTTATTTGGTTCAAGTAATGAGAGTGAAAGAACCAAGATAGTAGGAAATTTTGGACTAAACATAATGAACATTGCTAAAGTAAGAGAATATATATTTAGGTAATGACAATCCTAAGTTGTTAAATTGATACTTTGATTCACCATTTTCTAAATTTATGTTCTTACTTTTATGACAACCCTAAAGTGTATATGTATGACTCTTAATTTTTATAATTTGGATCTTTCAAATCTAGTTATTTGAGTTTCCTAAATAAAATAAAATTTGGATCATTTCAGTGACTAACCAATTCCTGTGGGACGATATCTATTTATATTGTGATTTTTGATCTGTATATTTGCAGAGTAAGAGGTTTTAATTTAAAATTTGGAAAAATACATATCAAATCCCTATCTAAGATAACTTTGGAGACCTCAAGTCTTAGGACTACTTAAATAATTATCACAATGAGAATTTTCGCAGACGTATAAGTAATGTTCCAAATAGATTTCTCATATCAGGTCATTTCAGTGAACTTGCTCTCTAACTAGCACCCACATGTTTATTTAAGTATCTCCATAGTTTAGTTTATAAGATCAACTACTTTCTTCAAAAGAAAAAATCATAAAATGTGCTTAATCTTTTTGTATTTTATTAATGTCTAGTCTTAATAAAACAATGACTAAGAACAATTTAGGAATAACACATAAATGCAATATGAATCTCATAATTATAATCTCATTATAATTTCATTTGTAATGACTTTATCATATATATATATATATATATATATATATATATATATATGTACAAGATAAAAAATTCCTTTAAATTACTTTGTCACTAAACTACAGTCAACCGATTGGTTATAGGGTATAAACTAACACAGTCAACTTGAAGACTTTGAAATCACTCCAACACCTCACATGTTAGTTTTGAAACTTGGCAAACAACTTATCCAGTTTGGAATAGCTAGAAACTTAAACCGTGCTACTATTTATGTAAACCAGGTTCAATTAACTCACCAAGATTATATTTGCAGCTAATGACCAGCTACCAAACAATATAAAAAATAAGGCAAAATTGAATCCAGATTTGTAGTGACTCCACAACAAATGACACTAACTTACTAGAAGTTCTTAGGAGGTGAACTTTTTCGGAAAAAGAAAAGAGAGAAAACTCCTAAACTTTTATAGAACTCATATAGAAGTAAGAAAAAAAGATAGACATATTTCTTGTAGTTTAAAAAACTTTTAATTTTTTAATCTTTAAAATCTGCAAGATATCTTTTTTTAAATTTCTAGAAACTCTTTTAAACTTCGATCGAAAAATAGCAATGAAATACATATGACCCAAACATTGCACGTGAATTAATCAAATATACTTACACGACAATTCAGTTCAATTCTTAAACTCAAATTTAACTAATAACAAATTAATAATTTATTATAATTATCTTAAATTATTGATTTAAGTTGAGTTTGATTGATTTATATTAGGTTTAAGAGTTAAGTTGGGTTACTAAGTTAGTGACTTTTGATTAGTCTACATATAATGTTTATACCTCATTATTTCATTATTATTTTTTAATCAAAGTCTATGTGAAGAATTAAAGCAGTATTACAAGAGAAGAATTTTCTAAAATTTCTTAAACTACAAAAAAAAGTATATAATTTACCAAAAAGATAAATCTTCCAAAAATTACTTCAAAGCATGAATGGGATTTATGTTCTCTCTTTTGAGTAACCACCTGGTGCCAAAGGACAAAGATCATTTGTCCCTGTCCAAATTGTTTGAAATTAGTAGCACAAAGAATTAGTGGATATATCAAGACTTATGGTCTTGTTTTGAGAGCAGCCAGCAAGGTGACTAGTGCATCCAATGGTTAAGTATACTTTGGGTGGGCAAATTTCCATTTACTATGAATGGGGCAGTCAAGCGCATGAACCACTCATCTAGTCCGTGATTTCAGTATAATATATGCCTTTTTATCTATCTAGAAGAGTATATAAATTTGACGATAAGACAAGTTGATCCTTGCAGTTGCAGACGGTCCCCTTTGTGGCAAGCAGTTCCTGTTTTTCCTTTTCTGTAGACTTATACGATAGGAACGTAATGTTTTGGAGCCTTATTCCAATCTATGTTGCTTGTAACTTTGTAAAGAAGAAACCTTAACTTTCATTATTAAATACTTACTATAACTCCCAATCCCTTTCTCTTTACTGATGACCAAACGACTATACAACTTTTATTTATCTATTAAAATTTCAGGTAATGTTTTTATACAGATCATCGTACCACTTAAATATATCAGCAAATCTATTTCACTAAGATTGTCACGAAAATCAGGTTATATTATTCATAATTGCATGATTGTATGTTACGATGTACTTTTAATAATAGAATGATTTTACTAAGAAAATATTTTTATTAATATTATAGGAATTTCTCGTAAGATAATAAGGAGAAAATGGATTTATTTTGTATCAAATTTGCAATGGGCCTATAGGTCCATACGAGAAGGAAAATTAAAGTATACACAAACTCAAGTGAGATTTTATGCTAAAATCAATCAGTAATAGGTGGAATAACCCACTAGGCTTATATGTTAAATTTCTTTCTCTTCTTTCTTTGACTTCTGATTGAGGTCCCCTCTCTTGAAACAAACAGTACTATTGGATCACTTGTTCTATAAAGACTTCAAATCCCTTCTCCAATCGCTTAAATGATGGAGCCGCTTCTAAAACAAACATTAGGTCAAGATCTTCTTGAGCTCTGATACCATGTCATTGCAATAGGCCTACAGGTACAAATGAAGAGGAAAGTTAAATCACACGTAAGCTCAAGTGAGGTTTCATGTTAAAACCAATTGATAATAGGTAGAATAGCCCACTAGGCTTATATGTTAGTCTTTTTCCCCCTCTTTCTTCGACGTGAGACATTCACATGTGGATATTCTTAACATTTTGTGTTGAATTGTTAATGGACTTGGAATAAGAAGAAACTTGATTAAATAAGATTTCTGAATTATGTATAATTATTATGAGCACTTAGGGGGCGTTTGGTTTACAAAGGACAATAAGAATGAGAATGAATATAGTAAAGAATAAGAATGGATATAATTATTATAATTATGTTGGTCGGTTAAGATGAATGAATGATTACCATTACTATTTATGGTGGTTGGTTTGTTAAAAATATTAAGAAATAAAAATTTGTTAAAAATTTGTTTTATATCAAATTTTAAATATATTTTAATTAATTATATTTAATTTATGCACCCTATTTATAATGACAGAATGTTTAAAATCAAGTACATTACAGTTAAAATCAAGTACATTATAGTATTTCTTTTCCAATAGTTCTTGAAGAAAAAAATATTCCGGTATTTTCTTGCATCAACATATTACATAATATCCTCAAAATATAATTTAATCATCCAAAATATTGTATAATTCAATATTTTGTACAATATTGAATTGTACAATATTTTGGACTTAACCATTAGATTTTAATTAATTAATTCAATTAATTAGATTTTAATTAATTAATCAGATTTTATCTTAATTAATTAATTAATTATATTTTAATTATAATTTATATTTTAATTAGTTATCTTTTAATTATATTTAATTAAAAAATATTAGTACTAACAAGAATCAAAACCATTCCTCCCACACGTGAAACGTATGGACTATTTTTTTTAAGTTAAATGAATTTTGTTGAGAGTATAGACTATTACTTAGGATATGAAAAAACTATTCGATCAATCATAATAAATAACTAACTATTACAATTTATTCATTTCCCAGTGATTTATTCCTATATCCCTTAATCAAGCACCCTCCTAAACATTCTATAATCACCAATATGAAAGATGCTAAATGGGATAACCAACATGATTATCGCGATGATCTTAATGAGAACGCACTGCAGAGCTGGAAAATTTAACTATGAACATTATGGGTGTGCAATGATATTAACAGTGATGCGTCCAGTTCCATCATAAGCCTAATGTTTTATGATTCTTAATTATATTATACAAAAATATATACTTATAGATTAGTATTCATAATTGTATCAAGAATTAAAGGATCGACTACCTCTTTTATTTTTTGTTTTAGAAATTAAAATAAGTAAGAAGAGGTTCTGACCTCCGTTTACTTTTACTTGTAGAGACAATTGAAAAGTTCAGAGCTACCTTTGGAGCCAAAAGTTAGAACTATCATTGTTTGACCAGAAACCTAATTTTAACGATGATTACGATCTAAACTTGGGTTTAGGGATTGAACTAATTACAAAATGAAATTCTCTTAAAGCAAAGATTCATGCTAGGCATAGGATAAGACTTAGGGACACAGAGCGAATATCATTTTCTTTTTCTGACTATTGAAAAGATAAAATTAGTTAATAATTATTCAAACATGAGTTTATTACCTCATCGAAAATCATTCCAAGTTCAGATTTTCTTCAACTTTGGATTAATTGCCGTTAATAATTGCTAACCATTACTGAAGTTTAAATTATTCATAAACCAGACCAGCATGATAATATATCTCAAGTGTTTAAAGTTTTATGATTAATAGTACTCAACTCTATTCGCATATATGACCATTAAAAAAAGAGGGGAAAAAAAACAACTTATGCTATTGTGACGTTTTGAATAATCACAACATTTTTTTAATTTGTAAATTAAAATTATGTTGATCTTGTGATAGATAATTCGTAGTGTTTTTTTTTGTTTTGTTCTTTTAAAATTGTTTTGTATGTTAAACAACGTTTAAATGGGTCCAAGATATCATGAATCAAATCCAATAAAATCTGATGCGATCTACCGACTTTTATAATTCTTATGGATTTCCATTATGAGACAAAGTTTCCAAAGCCAATGACCATTGCCTATTGGCCAAATTTATTATTAAACATAGTCTCTTTCAGTTAATTTTTTGAAAAGCTGCTAATTAAACATATTATATATACAAAGGTGCATGCACCTATACCCATTAAGAGAAGCAATCAAATTAAGAAGGAATAAAACTTAAAAGTGAGCATTTATTTTGTTTGCATTAATTGATGCCTGGATGTGACTCTTGTTACAGATGGATTTCCAACTTGTTTTCTCCATGTCCTTTTTCTTAAAGAATAAGTTTCCTTAAAAAACATTTGGGAAATACTTTCAAAAATTCACTAGATTATTCCATCACATCAATCTTTTGAAATCTATTTCTCGACATTGTTAATTGAAGCAAGACCTGTATGAGATTTTCTATCGTATACGATGCTTTTAATTTGCACTTCCCTCATTTTAATGATGTAAATCCAAGTCGGAAGCAGAAACGAACTATACTATTGATTCATTATTTATTGAAAGTAGAAATTTATGAATCGCTGTCTTCTTCATGGTGTTATCATGAATTAAGCATGAGTCTATTATTCTCTTGCAGGTGTCCAATTGCTTGAAACTGGAATTAAGAAATGAGTTCATCTATGCTTATTCTCTCTCGAGTAATTTCCCTCGAAGGTTACGTCAAAATGTAAGCATACTTTAGCATTGAAGTATCAGAATTTACCGTAAGATTAAAATTGACTCACAGTAGCTATTATTCATAATTTCGAGTTGTAACATAACATATAGCCTACTAAGAAGCACGTGTCTCGTGATGAAGAAACCACGACCAATGTGAACAATTTTTGCCGCAGAAGTAGTCCTGGAATGAATAAGCAATAACAGATATAAATACAGGGTACATGGGAAATTATTATTGTATAAAATAAAATAAAATTGAAAAGGGGCAGATGAGCATGCACTCTTGTAAATTAGGAGACACAATGATTGATCTAAATGAACTTTCGTCCAATATTATACGGTGTTGTTGCACATTGTTTCAGTTCACCATCAGTTCGCATGGTAGCTCCTAATTACATTATTAATTACTACCCATTACAACACAAAGAAAAGATAACAAAGTTTAAGGTTAAAAGCTTACAAGAGATATGTGATGACTCAGAAGCAACTATGTTCCAGGACAGTAGTTGATTTGGTACCACTAAGGCCACCAAAGTGGCCACTACAGAGGGATTCTCGTCCTTCCACTTCAACAAGCTATCTTTTTTGGGGAATAGATTCTTTGATTTAGTTAACAAATTCTTACTTTGTTCCATTTTATTTCATCCATACATTTTTCTGAGTCTTACACAAATTTATGGATGAAATAAAATGAAATAAAATAAGAATTAACTAATTGGAACAAAAGATCTCATCCTCTTTTTCTTCGTCGATGGATGGATTGGGATAGTTTTTCTTTGACACAATTTTTTACAGGAAATTGTGGCTTGGTCACACCATTATCTGATTTTTCTCTCTTTATTTAAAAAAAAAATCTATACACTAACCATTTTCTCTGTTTTCTTCTTCCTCATTTTTCAGCTCAAATTGGAATCATTTAAAAGAATATTGCATATCATTTCAAGACAAGTTTTCTTTTCCTTTTGGTACCAAATTGATGAAATATTATGAACGTTCATTCCGCATATTTTAGGTAATCATAAACAAATGTCTAAACAAAGATATTTGTGCCCGCCATAGATTGTTCACCAGCCAAACCCCACATAGATGCAACACAGAAACGAGACAAACAAGCTGCAAGATTGGGAATTGCCGTACACACTAGTGGTGCCGAAAGAAGAGGGACGTTTATTTAATATTAAGGTGCATATCTTTTTCGTAACTATTTTAATTTCTAATTTTTTTCCTTATTACCAACCATTCGATTGTATTTCGCGATTATTGATTTCATCAATTATGATCTTCACTCCCTAGTCGAGATCGTCTAGTAAGAGTTGGGATGGGATTGCTTAGGCAGACAAAAAAGGAACAAGTGGGTATTTTCTGGGGCGGTTTGTGGGACTATGGCACAAACAAGAATGGTGGTGCAAGCTTTTGCTTGCGTCTGTTCTACATCAATGCTGAGCATTTAACATCACAAACTCTTCAAACCTCTTTATAATAATATCCAATATAAGACTAGACATATAAAGAAAAAATTAGAGATTGTGTCAATGAATAGCTTGATAAAGACATTTTCATAGATCTTCTAGACAGAGCGAGATGTAGGCTAGGTTCAACTAAGTATTGATATGATAACGACGTATCTTCAAACACAACCAAAGTTGTTCAACTTTTGACGTTTTCAATGTTCGCATTTTCTTCCTTTTTTTTTTAATTTCCTTTGTCTGTGTGTGCGTAAATATGTAAATTGCATAGCGCCAAACTCCCTGTCTGCCTTTTATAATTGCTTGTAGTTTTATTCCTTTTGTCTCTTTACTGTCCGTATTCGCCTTTGTCTGTTCTTTCTCCATAGCATTAAAGTTTTTTGTTTACATCACACACATAATTGCCGTTGGGACAACGTTCATCTGTTTCTTTTAATTTCCTTACATCATTCTTTTAGCTTCTGCTAATAAAGAATGCAAAATCAGAAGTGGCTAACACAGCATATTAACTTAAACTTTCCGGTATTCAGTAAATGAGATTTAAAAACCCTTTTTATCAGTTATTTTTGGTAAAATCCACTATTATTGCCTTGTAATCTTATAAAAATTATCTAAACTAATACTTCACGTACATGAATAAACTCCTGAACAATTCTTCAAACTACAGATACTTAATTTTCAAATTATAATAAAATATGAAAAATGCAAATCTATCTTAAAAGAGTTAAATTTATTTTTCGGAAAAAACACCGAAAAACAAGATGAACGAAAATCCCATAATAATCTTTTTGAATTTCTTGCTTTCATTTTTTTATTTAAAATTTTTCTTTTGTCTTTCTTTCAATCTTAAATGTGGCTTACATAGACTTATTACATAAAGACTTGTTGCTAAAGAACTTAGATGATAGCTATCATACAAGAAAGTAAATAATAATTTTAAAAATATAAAATTAAAAAAGGTCAACTATAAGAAAGTCTAGTGTAATTAACCCTAAAAAGTGATTGCAAGACTAAAATGTCTTCAATTAACATCTTCAAGTCTTGACCTCTTACAAATAACTTTATGTACCAACTTTAAAGCTCTAACATGCTTCATATAACTTTACAAAGTCATCTATTAATAATAAACAAACTATTAGTATTATAATATTTTGTTAGGATAAAAATTATGAGTTTGGATACGTTTAATTCAAATATATCCTCAATTTCAATTTATGATATTATATATATTATGTTAGAAAGTGGTTTAACCACATCTTATCATCGGTGGCTATTTATATGACATTAAAGTGTAGACATAGAATGATACATAACAATAGGTATAAACTATTACCCTAAAAAATATTGCATTTTGATCTTGTGATATGTAAAAATTCTATAAGTACCCTTAATTAGTCTTTTACTCTAAACGTATATCAATCTTTCCTTTGCCTTTCATTCAAATATATTACTTCAAAATTAATATATTTTGCATAACTTAAGATTTCGTTTTCGTAATAAAATGAAAATTATTTACATAAAGAATGTTCATACCCTTTGTTTATTACAAATTAGTGAGCTATTAATATTTTTACTTGATGTGATTAAAGTGAAAAAAGGAGACAATTTCAAGAATAATCACCAAATAGTAACTTCTAATCCATTACTCATATTCAAAGATAAAGACAAAAATAATCTAATAGTAAACATTTAAGATGATGATAAAAGTGCGACTAATTTGAAGGTATTAAAGTTTTTAAGTACAACTTGGCACCATACAAGTTATTTAACCATTTAAAAACATTAAGTATAAAGATAACTAAAACATACAAAGTAATTTAAAAATTGAAGTAGTTGTGCATAGGAGGAGGCATTTAGCCTCAATAGCATTGGTAAATGCTCATAGGTGGTCATCTATCAAATAATTCTGTGTAATGTATCAAATGATTAGTTATCATTTGATGGATTTCAATACTATCTTCCATGTTAGGATTTGATGATCATATGAAGACTTCAATGACTAGTTTGATAATGTGGAGTATAAATAAGGACTTTAGGTAGAAGCTAAATATCAAGAAAGGAGAACTGAGTGTCAAAAATGGAAAAGTATTTTGGTGAACAAATTGTAAGTTTTTAATATAGTTTTGTCATCTTCATTAATAAAAAATATTGATTTAGTGAATTAAAAATCTTAAACTCAAATTAAGGAGTGAAAGTAAGTCAAAGTAGAATTGAAATACTAAGTGCTTAAGAAGCATTGTATCAGTCTCAATGGCACCAAAAGGAGGGGAAGGAATGAATTAAAAACTTGTGAATCTTAAAAACAAAATTCACTTTAAAATGCAATATGACTAAGTTATAATAGAATGACAATATAAAATCATTACATAGTTGAAGTGCAGTTATATAAATACAAATAATGTAAAGAGAATAAATAAAAGAGAATGCAAACTAATTTTGTAGTTGCTCTACAAAAAGATTTTGCGCATGTCTACTCTATATCACTCATTTAGCATTTCATAAAACTCTTATTTTAACTAGCTAAAGAGCTCTTATTTTAACTAGCTAAAGAAGAATATTTTTATAAGTCCCTTTGTTTATCTAGGATAAAAAGGAACCTTTGGTGATGCTGTCGCCTGCAACCAAATATAAAAGAAATCACTTCCGTTAAAACAAATTAATGTAGTAGCGATAAGCGGATATCGTTCCCACGAGGAATTTTTAA
>JAOTAY010000003.1:14219623-14241312 GCA_025629805.1 Erythroxylum baracoense | reverse complement strand
CTCTAAGGTGTTGAAAACCATCTGTAACAATTATAAGATAATTCCATTAATTTCGGATAATAATTTCAACACATTAATGATAGTTAAGTCCAAAATAAGTGCAATTTAATGACTTAACAACCTTTATACAATTTTTTAGTAGTGAAGAGGATCCAAAAACCTTTTTTATTCAAATAAGTGAAAGAAACAATCCTCTATTTATACTTTACAACTTTAATAAGCCTTGCTCACTTTAATGCTTTAAGAATTACAATCAATTTATAATAAATTTATGTATGCTTAGAATGCCAAGAAACTTTCTCAAATATGTCTTGTAAAAATGTCATAAACTTGTTCTGTAACTAAAAACTCAAATATTGATATCCTATATGACTTTAAATAGTCGTTAAAGCCATTTATTATAGGATCGACTAGTCGATTGAAGTATCAACTAATAACCCTTTTGCTAGTTGGTGGTTCACTAATCAACCCATCAATTGGTTGAATGTCTACCTAGTTACAATTCAGTCATTTTATATTACTTTTTAATACCTTGTTTGACTAGACTATCCAAATCCTTAAGCTGGCAAAATCCCAACATAAGTTAACATTTAAAAATACTTTAAAACAACAAATTTTAAAATTTTAAAACAACAAAACATTATATTTTGATAAAATTCTAACTTTATTTATTTTTAAAAGTTCTCAAATTCTATTTTAAAGAAAAGAGTTTTTGAAGTCAAAATCTTAAATCCTATTGATAAATAAAAATCTTAAGCATTAAAATTGAATGTGAAGTGCTTATGCAAAAGAGTTCCTAAAGTATTAAAATTATAGAGTTAAAAGTACAAGAAATAGTACATTAATTTTATATAATAACATATCTCCAACCTTTCTTTTCAATTTCATTGGTCCTTGATACTTAACTTGACTGCATATCATGTTAGATCAATTGATTTATATACTTGACTAATCTATTTTTAAATAATAAAAAATAAAATATTTGTTATCATTGAAACATACGTTATAACCTCTTTTTATTTACATATTGTTTTTAGTTTTTTAGTAAAATTTTCTTTCAAGATAAACCACTTTTAAAGTCACCAATGTTCCTTAGATTGTCTTCTTTCTTTAACATTAAACTATAATTGAGTCTAATGGAGGTTCCTTATTCTAAACAATGTAGTTACTTCAGGAGTTGTGTTTCCCTCTACCACCCTCCTTTTAAGCTTATTCCTACTTCATTCTCTCCAATTACACTTACTTAACTCTTCTTCTTACTTCCCTTTTCATCTACACAGATCTTTCTACCACCTTTTACTTGCCTGCTGCATTGTTTCTCTACCTACTCTCTTTCTTCTTTGAATATCTTTACTTATCAGTCAATGCTTTTATCCATCAGCTTTTAAAATGTCTTATTCATTTTTTGAACTTTTTGCTCCTCTGTCTCATTCCACTTCCTCTTCATCTCATCTATCCTCCTCACCGCATCCTGCACCCCCACCCCAGCATGCTCACACACAATCTTGCGTCTTGCTTCCACTTTAGACCCTTTTGTTTCTTTAACTCCCTTGCAGACACAACTCTTCTCAAACGAGTTTACTGACAACCATAATCCTGATCCTAAATTGTCCTTCTACCCCCTGAATCCACTCTAGATTGCTAGGTTGTTCCCCTATTTATATATATCCTTCAAGTAGAAGTTCAAAAATGACAATCCTCCTTAGTTGGATTCTTCCTTGATAAGAGAGTTCCTTTTCCTGTTTTATCCTAGGTCAACAATAATTAGAAATAGTATCGTCCACTTGATACAATCCTAAATCATGATGATATTTTCTTCTTCAAATTCAGCTAACCTTAATCAATCTCTGAAGTAATCAAAGTTGATCATTGGCATGTTTCAAATGAACCATTTCTCATCTAGCCTTGGAGACCTGGAGTGAAATTCAAAGAAATTAGATCAACTAATACCATTATGGATTTGTAACATGATATTCCCTTGGAATACTAAACAACCGAGGTTTTGAGCTGCTTAACTATCTCTATAGGCAGACCATTATACCTTGATCATGAAGCTATAAAAATGAAGAGAATCATCTTTTTCCAAGATTTATGTTATTGTTGATGCTTTAACAAAACTAGCTAAAGAAGTTTCAATCATCGAATTCAATGATAACCTAGAGCTGGTAGAGGATAAGATCAAAATATCTTATGCTTGGAAGCCTCTTAACCTATAGCCTAAAAAGAATTGGAAGCCAACAAGAATAAAATTCAAAATAGGAAACTATTAGGAATTGATATAAAAGGAAGAATTCATAGAACAAGAGGTTGAAACACCTCTTCCTGCACACCAAAATTCTAACCATATGATGGAGAATTCACTAATAGAGATTGTTGAACCTACCTCCCCAAAGCAAAAATCTAAGAGCCTATTAGGAAAGATTGTTGATCCTACTAATGACTTAGCAATCTCAATCAATACAACACTATATACTCCTAACTTGGAGATTTGTAAGGCCAACAAATTGGATTAAGATTATACTACAACTACCACCATCTTCTCTAACTTAGTCAACTCCACCATAACTACCACAACCTCCTCTAACAAAGATATTGCTAATTAAGAGTTATTTCAAGCAGTCACTAAAAACAAAGAATCCTCCTTCTTTAACCCAAAAACCATGATAATTTTCTCATGGAACATAAAGGGGTTGAATGATCCCTCCAAGAAACAAACCATTAGAATTTTGGTTGTTGAGAATAAACACACTTCGTTAGGAATTTTAGAAACCATATTGAAAACGAATCACTGCGATGTTCTAGCTATACTCCCTTAGTGTTGGAAAGCAATATCTAATCATAAATCACATCCAAATGGGAGAATTTTAGTCCTCTACAATGATGAAAAAATTGAGATCCTCAATTCTATTATCTTTGATTAGATGATTCATTTGAAAGTAAAGTTCTTAATCTTAAATATCCAGCTTGAAATCTCCATCATCTATGCCTTCAATCATACTTATCAAAGAGTTTCCTTATGGAAAAAACTCATGAATTCTACCAAGCCATCAGCACTCTATGGATATTGCTAGGAGACTTTAATTTTACAATTCATCCTAACGAGGCACATGGCTTCCATTCCAACAAAACTCTATATAATGACCTAAAGAATTCTCTAAACAAACACTAAAGTTACAGAACTTACCAAGTGATGGAAATTTCTATACTTGGAGCAATAAGCATAAGGATACCACCTTTTTTAGGAAAAAAATTAGACAGAGACCTCACCATTCACCCATGGATACAACATTTTCCTAATTCTTGTGCTTACTTTCCTAACCTACCATTTCTAACCATTATCCTATTATTATTCATTCAGATTCATTGCAACCTCACATCAAACATCCATTTAGATTTAACATCTAATGAAAATTCCAAGTTTTAAAAAAGCAATGAAGAAAGGAGTCACTTCCTTCTTTAATGGCACTAAACCATTTCAATGCTCTAAGAAACTTTGTAGAATTTATGAAGAAATCAAGATTTTGTAAAAAATGTTGGAAATTTGAATCACCTCCTAAATACTGCAAAAACAAGTCTTGATAAAGTTTAGAGTGATTTTTATCTTGATCCCACCATCCTCTCTTTTTAAGATTCTAAAAAAATTGTAAACTTTGATAACTCATTATGGAAGTGGACATTCAGAGTTATATGGTTACATGATGGATATAGAAACACCCCCTTCTTCCACGGAGCTATATTGGTCAGATTGGCCTCTAATAAAATAGTAACATTGGAATCTAATGGCTCATTACTTCCTAATCAAGTTAAATTTATATATGAAACCAAGAATTATTTCACTCAATTGTTTGGAACTAACTTATTAGCTTTATCCATACCTAGAATTATTGAACAAATTATCCAATATAAACTAAATGCAAATGAAGTGGAAGCTCTTTCTCTCTCTCCCTGTCTCAATAACTAAAATTGAAAAAGCCATCAAATCCCTATATTAATGCAAGGTTCCTAGTCCTGATGACTTTAATATTCTATTCTTCGTAAAAATTGGAGCATTATAAGGAATACAGTAGTTGAAATAGCTCAAGATTTTTTTCAATGAAATAAAACTTCTTAAAGAACTAAACAATATATTCATCACTCTAATTCCTAGCTGTAAGGATCATAAGTCCTTATGAGATTTCAGACATTTACTTATCGTTCCTCTATATACAAAATAATCTTTAAGGAAATTGTTGAAAGATTGAGAACCATACTTCCTAGTTTAATAGATTCAATTCAATGTGCATATATTCCAAAGAGACATATTGGAGACAACATAGCTACAACATAAGAGTTGACTAAGCAATATAATAGAAGAAACAAAAAAAAAGTGCTTTCAAAATTGATTTCTGGAAAACTTATGATTCTATTGACTAGAATTTCTTCCTAAACACTCTAAAGGCTTTTAGCTTCCTAAATATTTTCATTGAATGTGTGACTTAAAATATTACTTTAGTTTTATACAAATTTCTAGTTAATGGACAAATTACCAAATTAATCATAGCAGCTAAAGGTATCAGGCATGGGGACCCTATTTCCCCTTACCTGTTCTCCTTGGTATATGAAGTTCTCACCAGACTTCTAAAAAGAACCAACATCAGGAATTCTAACTTCAAATTTCATTTAAGACACAAGAAGCTCAACATTGTAAGATTTAGTTTTACCAATGATGTCTTTATTTTCTCTAAAGTAGATACCAAATCAGTTTCCATTCTTTCTAAAGTATGTCATATGTTCAAGGAGCTTTTTGGACTAATCATCAACACTTTTAAATCCTACTTCTTTATCTCTGCAAGTATCTTCTACTTGTCCTAAAATCTTTGTAATCATAGACTTTAAGGAATATCTTATCCCTATTAAATATCTTAGAGTTCTAATCTCATCCATAAGTATGTTCTCTTTGACTTTAAACCTCTTATCAACAAAATCAAGAGCATAATAGATGCTTAGATCTCCTCAAGAGCATAATAGAAGCTAGAGCTCCAAAACACTATCCTCGTAGGTAGATGTCAACTTATTAACTCAATTCTTTCATCACTCATATACTACTGGGCTTCACATATAGTATTTCCTAAAGCAGTCATTAAAGATTTAAAGAAACTCTTTAGAAGCTTACTTTGGAATGTTAAGGGCAGAATCAGTTACAAAGTGGTGGATTCAGTATTTTTCTAATCAAAATGCTTAACTCAATTCCCCTTATAAAGAGGCTTTGGAGGTTACTAACAGATAAACATTACTTATAGGTAAAATTAATACACACTTACTACATAAAGGGCTAGAGTTTATGGAGAGCTAAGACACCTATCAATTCTTCATCACTCTTAAAACTCCTTATTAAGGCTTAGAGGCATCATCAAAAACTCTTGCAAACATTCAAATAATAATGGTAGAACCATTTTCTTTTGGCATGATAATTAGATCCCCTTTGGTCCTCTAGCTTTTATCATTGAGGCAAATCCCTCCTTGATATATTACACTCAAATATCACAGTAGCTAAAGCATTGCCTATGTTAAACTTTTATGCATTATCTTCAACATTTGCATTGGTCACTTACCTATCAAATCTTGTCTTAAACACCTCCAAGGAACATTTAATCCATTAGTTCCATACACCTTCTAGTGCCTTCCCTAATGCATCATATTGGACCCTATTTAGAAGCACTAACCAAATTGTATTTTGGAATAAGGCAAAGATTGTACATATATTTATAAAAATTTTAATATAGCTAAGCTTATCATGGGTGTTTTGATTTTGATACATCACAAGCTAGAGAATAAATTTTGGGGGCATATAGTTGTTACACTAGACAAGTTTATACTATTTAACATATAACAAATTGTGGGACAAGGCTTAAAGGTAGAGTCACTTATATAGCTGAGGGATATGTGAATAAGACAGATAATTCTATTTGAGTGAGAAAAATTTGGGAGATCATCAGGGTTATAAGTTTTGAATCATTATGTTCATTTGAATTCGATAAGTTGCCATGCTCAAGAGTTACTAATAATAAGGGATTTCCTTATCAAAGGCCACCCTAGATGAGAATAGGATAAGAGGTCCCATAGGTTGCTAGTTATTATGTAATAAACTTAGGGAGCCTTCATTTCCAATTTTAAGTGATAAACAATTGACTCTCCTGATGGGGATCAAGATACTAACTGAAAGGCTTCAAATAATGCTAGAAATTTTCCCAAGACCTATTGCAAGGAATTGTAGGTCTAATGACTAGAGCAAGAAAAAAATGAATGAAAGAAGCTTTGCAAGGATTAATCTAGAGTTGAAGGAAAAGGAGGGTGTTATAATGTACAAGATGTTAGACAAGACTTAGTACATGGTGAACCAAGCTTGGAATCCAAGATACAAGGCTGATCATCACGCATGGGCTTGAAGGAAGCCTAATCTGAATAATTAAGATGCAATCAGTAAGTGGGCTAGTTCTGTTGATTTAATAAAGCCTAAATTTATGTTTTTTACTGAATAAGGCCTTATTAAGACTTGTTCATTAATAGCTTGATAAATTAGATAGTTTTCTTAATTTAGGAGATATCCATATTCAAGACTGATTTGTATCCTCAAATTAAGGATTCGCTTTCTTGTTTCGGTCTTTCTTACTTAGGTATGAACTAGGAATAGGTTAGCAAAACCTTATAAGATTATGATATTATAATGCCTATTTAAAGAGCCATCTAATGTATTATGAGAACATCATCACTATCAATAAAAATTGAGTTATTTTTTATTAAGCTTTGCTTGTTCTTTTGTGTTCTTGGTGGAATAAAATCTAACTTATAAAGGGAGTGATGGACCTTTGTGGCATCTTAAGATTGGGGTTTTAAGGATTTAGCTTCCTTAAGGTTCTAATCTGATCGTTCAACTTGTTTTCAAGGATTCTGGGCACGTATAACAAATAGATCAAGAGTTCTCAGGGCAGGTTACTGAGTGGGTTCGTATTATCTCCATTTTAAATTTTATGTAAGTAATAGCTATAGATTATAGTTTTCAACTTGAATATCTTTCTCTAATTCTAAAAACACCCTGTATATGGATTGATTATCTAAAAGTTTCTTCCTTTTAGGATGATGTTATGATTTCATTTAACCTATAAGATTCCTTTTCTTAAAAAAGGATTCTAATTCTTTTAGTAAGGAGAATTTTATTACCTATTTTGAGAGGTTTGATTCTTGGACCCCTTTTCTTCATAAGTAAGCAAACTATGTGTTAGCTCACTTTTAGATTTAGTATTAATGTTTACATTCTCAAATTAGGAAGTTTATGAGTTTTTGCTTAATTTCTTTTAGGATAATGGCTAAGAGGAAAAAATGGGAGAATACTGATTTTAGACTACCTATAGAGAAAAGGAGATTAGTGGTTGAAAGGGTACTGTGTTTCTCAATTTTTATAAGGGGGGTTTGCAATCCTTTCTTGTGAGTTTAAGATAAAGTGGAAGAATATCTAGATATAGAAAGGAAGTTTAATAAAGGGTATTCTATTAATGAGAGAGTTGATTCCCTGAATTAGGGTTAAAAGAAACAAAGAGATGACTCTCCAAAATATTATTAATGAAAAAATTTTCCTATACAACCATAAAACGTGCCCTTATATAGTGGAGGGAATAAAATCCTAAAAACCAAACTTAAACCAATTATAATTTGGATTTAAAAATATTTAACTTGCCAAAAATAAAAGAAATTCTATTATAAACTTAAATCCATAATTTTTATCTATGAAAAAGGAAAATCAGTCCAAACGATATGCAAAATAATAAGGAAAACCAAGAAGAGAAATGGAATTGGTAAGAAATCCTTTCGAAATAGGAAAAACAAGTTAAATACCTAAAATTGGCTCATCATTTTTATGTTTGTGCCAAATAGTTTGAAGAGCCATAAATTATGCTACGAAGCTTAAATGACATGATTCTTGATTCTTTGGAAAGATGAAAGTGTCCTTTACAAATTGTTTTGGTCAATATGAAAATTTGCCATCTTCTTGCATTTTTAAAGCAAAATATTTTACTAATCTATTTGTTGAATCTTTAACCAATCTTCAATTTGAGGATTGACCTAATTCTTCATATCAACTTGTAGTTTTTAGCTTGCATGCCTTCAATTAGACCATTTAAAGCTTCTTTAATCTTATTAGCTGTTATTCTTATGATTGGACTTCCATTAATGCTCAATGGATTAGAATTTGGTGTTGCACTTTTGACGACCTTTGTATTCTCATCATTCTCTCTCTCTCTTTAAAAGGATTTGTACTTGAATCATCACCTACATCAAAAGGAATAAACCAGCCTCAATAAAATTAGCATGCACACTATACTTAGTAGGAAGATCTAGATTATATGCATTATCATTGATGTTTGCAATCACTTGAAAAGGATAATCTCCCCTTGGATTTATATAACCTTTGAGTCGGAAGTTTCTCTTTACGCATATGTAATCAAGCTAAAAAAACTTGTTGTTCCCTTTATTAGCTTGGTTAACATATTGCTCCATTTGTCTTTAAATACTTTGCCTTGCTTTCTCATGAATTTGCTTGATAAAATCTACCTTATTTTAAAGTTTACACGATCATCAATAAGTAAAGGTGATAAATAAAAAGGAGTTAATAGATTATTTAAACAAATTCAAAATGTAAAAATTCAGTTGCACTATTAATACAACTATTTTAATCAAACTCAACAAGGGGAAAACACTTTTCATAAATTTTAAAGTTCTTTTAAATTATAGGATGCAACAAAATATATAAACTTATATTAATTACTTTAGTTTACCCATTTATTTAAGGATGACATGTAAAAATAAAAACATTGTTTTAACTTACTCTATAAAGTTTTCTAAAAGTAACTTAGAAACTTAGCTCGATATTCATAAATAATACTTTCAAACACACTATGCAATCTTATAACCTCCTTTAAAAACTAAAAAGTAATAAAAAACTTAGCTTTATGATCATAAACAATACTTTTAAACTTAGCTTGTTTACATGTAATGCAGTTCTCATAAAATCTTTCAACATCATATTTTATGTTAGGACAAAAGAAATATTTATGCGACACATTTAAAGTCTTTTCAATACCAAAATACCCTATTAAGCCTCCCTACATGAGCATCTTTAATTAACAAATCTCACAACAATCTTTTAGGAAAATAAAATTTGTTTCTCTAAATAAAAAAAACCCAATATACCTATAGAACTTACCAAAACCCTTTTTCTCATATACATTAAACACATGAGCAAAATCAATATCAATGACATGCAAATCCTTGTATGTATTCAAATCTCATGATGTTTTCATTTAAAGTAGAAAGTAAAGCATACTTGGGCCACCAAAATTTTCTCACCTTACTTGTATTTGATTTTTCTTTCTCAGATGTTATATATTTATTATAAACAAATTGCATATCACATTTAATGCATGGACAATGAAAATGTTCATACAATATATCTAAAGTCTTTATATTGGCATATTGGCCAATATTTCTTTCAATTTTTTATAAGTGATGATTGTCTTTGTAAAAAGGAATCTTGGTAATGACTGACATTCCTAAAAAATTAAGGGAAGATTCTTAAGCTTAAATCTTGTTAGAATAAATAAACTACTTATTAAATGATTAGCACCTGATGATACAAAGAGATGAATTTTGTCTTTATTGATAGAAAGATTTGAAAGATTGTTTAGAATTTTCAACAAGTTCATTAGGGAACAAACTGAGCTAGCATCACCATTAAAGAGTGATGATATATCATAAATTCAACTTCCTAAATTTGTTATGATATTTTAACTTTCCAATATAGCTTATATTTGGCTAATTAATCTTGATTGTCATTCAATATATAGTGTAAACGATAGAGATCAAGTTTGTGTATCTAAGCATTCTTAAGATCCTTTACAAGGAATTAGAGGCCCATTGACATAATCACAAACAAAGCTCATGAAGCAAACTTTACAATGCTTGATTTGGAAAATTCAAGCTAAATAGGTGACTGTTAATGAAGACATTAATATGTTTCCAAGACTGATCATGCTTTTTATCATGTGAAGTAATGAATTCATGTTAAAACATGCGAAACTAGGATTTGGAGGCTCAAACTTGCATGTTCATTAGGCCTAATTTGCATATTATAAATATTATGGGATGGTTAGGAAAAACATGTCTTAGTTTATCCGTTTCCTTATTTATTTAGTAGTCATTCTTTAATTAGGATTTATTTTAGATTTTAGTTGACTTCCTTTCTTATTTGTGACTACCATTTAATATGACATATCTGTTTTCCCAATTACTTTATGCTATTAGCACCTAGTTAAGGATAAAGGGAAATGTCCTTTTATTTTTAGGATACTATGAAAACCTAAATAAAAGGTTATATGGTTATATTCTATTAAATAAATCAATAATATGAAGTTTAAAGGTTTTCTCCTTTTTTAAGTGCTTCTTCTTAGATCTTTACCTAAGAACTAAATATGATCTTGTCAAGAAAACTTATGACAATTAAAAAGACCTCATAACTTTGGTTCTAATTAGCAAGTTTGGTTAGTAATAGTTCTTTCTTATTTTCCAATTCGATCTTAGGGTTCTAAATTTTATATTTGGTTTAAATTTAAGCTCTTTAGACCTTAGTTTCTTGTCAATTGGTATAATAACTTTGGTCGCTTGGAATTAGATTTTATGATTTGATTTTTTATCAAAATTTTTTCTATTGCTCCTATTTATAACATTAATTCTAATTTTTTTCTATTCCTCTTTTCATTAATTTATATTGCTCCAGGTTATGTCTTGCTTTATGAATTGTAAATTTTTTTTGAAAAATTCATGAATTGTAAGTTATTAGACCTATTTATGTGCTTTATGCATGATTAATAATCTAAATTAGGAATGAGTTAAACTACACTTGATTATTGTTTTACTTTACTAATTTGTTCTAACAAAAAAACGTAAAAAAGAGTAAAGACTAAAAAAAGAGAAAAAAGAAAAAAGTGTGCATTTAGCAATATTATCTGTTAGTCTTCATTTTGTTATTTGCGGCTATTCTTGGACCATTCTTCATTTATCTATTAGTTGACTCACTATTTATTTCTCATTTTTATTAGTTGACTCACTATTTATTTCTCGTTTTCTTGTGTTTGAATTTTGCTACCACTAATTTAGCTTGTTCCTCATTTAGTCTTGTTTAACCATTACTATCATTGAAATCTCTAGCCAATTTACCTTCCATTTATTTGTTACTGGTTGTTACAGTAGGATCTAATGAGAACTAGCTTAGACTAATAAAGGAAAATATACATGATCCTTTGAGCATTTTAGGGCCCATTAAATGTCATAGGGAAAACAATGTGAATTGAATTTGGAGGCTTAATTAAGCACAATAGGACACAATAAGAGCAATTGACCTATGTATGTGATTTGGATGTGCAATCTAGCCATAATGGACTATTTTAATGCATAATGGCTATTGTGAAAGGATAAGCATGATACAGGTTGTTGTTTATTCCATTTTGGATCAAAAACTCTATTTAACACATAAGAATGATATGAGATACTAATTTTGTTATTTTAATCCAAAAATGTTATTTAGTGCTCTGTTTTATTCTTTTTTATATTTTATTAATTATTATCACATATTAGGTGTATTTGGGCTAGAACTACTTAGTTTGGGATTTAAAGAAGTTTGTTAAGGCCTAGTTATTGTTTTACAAGTGTTTTAGTATGCAACACACCAAAAGAAAGAATTGTAACCTAACAATTTAGAGTGAAAATGTGTCTTGGAGGCTTCTCCATCCTTTTTTCTGATATAGGCCTTAAACATATTAAGAACACACATTCTTATGGCATTCTCAACAAGACTTATCACATTAATTCCTAATCCTTTAGTATGTGGCATCTAACTCTAATTACATTCTTTTGGTTCTTGTTCATTTAGAGCATTGGGTCATAGGATTGGAATATGCCTTATTTGGTTCTTAAGATCTCGGTAATTTCTTTGATGTTTGGTTTTTAATAATCATCTCCTAAGATTTGCATCACTTTTTATAGGCTTTTGAATTAGGTTGGATCTAAATATTTTCTTTTTATTTCATGTTTTTGTTATTTATATAATCTAACTTGTTGTCTGCTTGTCTTTGACCCTTTTTCCTTTATATCAAACTAGTGTTTTTGCCAATGTTCTTGTGTCTTTGTGTTCATTTGTCATTAATCAGCTCCACTTTAATTTGAATTGTGTGTTTTTGTTTTAGAATTAATAAAAAAAGTGAAAAAAGAGATAAAGAAGAATTAAATTGTGACTCTTGCAATTTTATTAAATATGTGACTATTGGTTGTCAATTGAATTTAAATTCTAACTATTGGAAAGCTTGGTTCGGATTTTGGAACCCAATTAAAACCAAATGTCTATTGGTGTTTTGAAGGGTTAATTTTCATCAATTAACTCCTTATTCCTCTAATTTATCAATTTTTTTTAGATTCTTTACGGCTGATGTGCATTGATTACAATTCAGAATTGTTGTTTTTGATATGATTTTCTTTATTGATTTATTCCGAACAAATTTTATATTTTGATGGGTTTATGTGTGATTAATCCAAGTTAGGGTTAAGATATTGATTTTTGTTTTTTGCTTCACATTTCTTTGGATCCTTGTATAAATATATCCAAAACTTATTTCCTTGTTTATTTTCAAGAATTATTTTAAGTAATATTCATTTCACCAACCTTTTTTATTGTATCTTTCTCTTTGATGCTCATAAGGATGTGTAGCCTTGTGTGAGTTTTAGCTCAATTCAAAATTGATATTTGAAGCATTAAGAGGTAAAAGGCAAAAGGCAAAAGGATGAGAATTTTACATTTAAAAGCCTAAATTAAATGTAACCATAAGAGTAGGTGAAAATTGATAAGCGCAAACCGTAAGGGAGTGAAATCTTGTGAGGTTTCGTTATCTTCTATTTTGCGGAAAAATACAACTAAATGCCTTATAAAGACAAAGGCATTGCTATTAAAACCACTAATGGTGTAGTTAAAAATGAAGAAGTTGTTACAGATGTGTCTTTCATTTTAAAGGCCATATAATAATAGTTTTTACATATGAATGTTAGATCAATGGTTTAAGGGATCGAATAAATGCTTAAGCAAAAGAAAATGTTCAATTGGGCCACTCATAAAATTAAAAGGTTGTTAACGACTAAAGGAAAGTTAGACAACCTTATAATGATGCCTTTAAGGATGATGAAGATGATTTTTTAATCATAGATGAAGATCAAATCATTGATTATGATCTTAGTTGAGGAGGAAAGGGTGATCAAGATGGTTTTGAAAGAGATTATCAAGGAGATATTATGTTGATTCTAAGCTCGGGAGCATCAAGATAAAAATTGGACCGTTTAAAAGGGAAATTGACACAAAAGCATATTTAGAGCAAGAAAAACAAGTAAAGTTTGCATTTGACTGCCATAATTACTCCAAAGATAAAAAGGTGAAGTTAACATCCCTAGAGTTCATGGATTGTACTATAGTTTAGAGGGATCAACCTATACAAACTTAGAGATAAAACCATTAGTATCAGATAGTTACATCGAAGGAGATGAAGATGTCATAAGGCAATGATTTATTCCTACTCACTCCTATCGAGATTTATATCAAAATCTATAAAGGTTATGATAGTAAAAGAATGCCATAAATAGATGGAGGTTATGATGATACGAGAAAATGTAGAGCACGATTAAAAGGCAACCATTTCTTAATTTTTACAAGGATACAATAAGAAAATAGACAATGTGATGGAGCTACAACAATATATGGAGTTGGAAGATATGGTTCATATGGAAATTAAGGTTGAAAGGCAACTTAAACGTGATATGAACCTTGGTGAAGGAACAAACGTGTGTGATTGGAACAAAAGTTATAATTTGATCACTACAAGTTACCTTGTAGAGACCAGATTTAGTTCTTAACTAAAGAACTCAGAGAAAGCTCTCACAATAAAGAAACACTCAGATTTTATTAATGATAAGATGATTTTCATAATAAATCAAATTGCCTCTTTAAATAGGCAACAAATGAGAAAATCCTGTAAGGAAATGTGACTATTCCTAAACATAACTAAATAGAAAAGACTTAACCAAGAAGGATTCCCTTAATTGATTGATATAAATCAGCCTTAAATTTGAAATCCTTCAAAAAATAAAATGAATAATAATAATAATTAATGAAAGAAAGTAAAAAAATGAAAATTTCATCTAATCCCACATTTTTAGCCTTTTCAAAAGGTAAATATGTAGATTGGGCTTCATTGAAAACAAGCATATCGGGTCATCCTTGCATATTAGGCTCTAAGTATTATTTGTTATTCTTTAGGCTTTAACCATCAACTAGGCTGTAAGATAAATAATTAATCTTAGTAATGTCTGAGAATCTTTGACAATATACATATTATCTTAAATGTCCATGATCAACCCTTGCAATGCCTGCTTCGTGTGCTTAATTCTTGCTCTTATCCTAGGACCTCTAATGCCTTGTAATGGATTGATGAGTGTTGATGCAAGCTGATCTCCATCATTCCCTCCCTCTTTGAAAGAATTTGTCCTAAAATCACCGAAATCAAATAAAGATAAGTCAACAACATTAAAAATAGCATTAACATTGCCACAATGACTTCCTAAATCAACCTTGTAGGCATTGTCATTATTTCACTCTAACATTTGGAAAGGTCCATCTCCTCCAGGTTGCAATTTTGATTTCTTTTTGGCAACAAACTTTCTTTTTGAATATGATCTTAAAACCAATCTCTTGGTTTAAAGGTAACTTTCATGCTCCCTTTGTTTGCTTGTCTTAGATATTACTCATTCTTTTTCTCTACATTAGCTCGAATCTTGACATCTAAATCCTTAATAAAACCTAGCTTTCTGTTCCCATGAAAATTAGCACATTCATTAGTAGGAAAAGGCAAAACATCTAAAGGAGTCAAAGGATTAAAACCATACACAATTTTAAAAGGTGAATAAAATATAGTAGAATGCACAACAATATTATATGCAAGCTCAACAAGTGGTAAGCACTTTTCCCATTGTTTCAATTTCTTTTGAATGATGATACGTAGCAATGTAGTAAGGGTCCTATTAACTACCTAAGTTTTTCCATTCATTTGAGGATTTTTAATGGTGAAAATTTAGTGCCAAATTTACTCAAAAAAGTGCATAAAAATGATTCAAGAACTTAACATATCTATCACTCACAATTGTTTTAGGCAAGTCGTACAAACACATTATCTCTTTAAAGAACAAATCAACAATATGCATGGCATCATTGGTTTTATAACATGCAATAAAATTTGCCACATTGCTACTGTGAGATCTAGATAAATGCAATACAAACTCTATAGATACATCAATCCAAGGTTAATTAGGCAAGGGTAAAGGAGTATACCAACCATTAGGCATTACTTTTAACTTAGCTTGTTTATAGGTTATGTGTTTTTCATATACATCGCACATCATTTTTTAGTTTAGGCCAATAAAAAAGCTCATGTAAAATATCTAAGGTCTTTTCATACCAAAATGATCAATTAACACATCTCTACCGGTCTCCCTAATAAGCAATTTACATTTAGAACATTTAGACACATAAGGTTTATCTTTCTTGAAAAAAAATCCATCATACGTATAAAAATCACCATGTGCACGTTTAGAACATGCAAGCCACACTTGTCCAAAATCAACATTACAATCATAAAAATTCTTAATGCACTTGAACCCAAGCATTTTAGTTTATAGGGAGTCAATAATGCACACCTCTAAGACAACCCATCAACCATAAGCTACTTAATAAAGTAAGCAATTTTTTTGGAATCTTATGTCAAAATAGCTCCTATACCAGTTCTTAATGTGTCACATTCAATCTTAAAAACTTTATCAAGGTTAGTAAAGAAAGTAAAGGTGCATTGGTCAACTTATCTTTCAAAGTATTAAAGGCCTTTTTATGTACATCAATCCATTTAAACTTAATATTCTTTTTAATAAGTTCATTTAGAGGAGCTGCTATAGAACTATAATCCTTAATAAACCTCTTATAAAAACTGGCTAAACTATGAAAAATTCATACCGTATTTGCATTATTAGGTGTAGGCCACTCCTTAATTACCTTATTTTTTCCTCGCCTATATTAATTCCATGTGTGCTTACAACAAAACCATGAAACACAACAAATTCCATATAAAATGTCCACTTCTTCAAATTAGCATATAACTCATATTCTCTTAAAGCACAAGGCACTTATTGCAAATGTTTAACATGTTTATCCAAACTCTTGCTATATACTAAAATATCATTAGAGTAGACAATAATAAGTTTTTGATAAAGGTTGAAAAACATGGTCCATTAATCTCTTAAAAGTACTTAATGCATTATTTAAACCAAAAAGTAATACTAACCACTTATAGAGGCCATATTTTGTTTCAAAAGCAGTTTTCCATTCGATTCCCTCTTTTGTGCAAATTTGATAATAATAAATATGAATAATTTAATTTAATATTATATATTTAATTAATCAAAATTAATTAATAGTTAAAATTATGAATAATTTAATTTAATTTAATAAATCATTTAATTTTGTAATTAAATTAAATTAAATTAATGTAATAATAATTATTAAATATAATTATTATTGATTTTAAAATATATTTAAAATATATAAATTTCAAATGAAATTTTATTTAATAATTAAAATTTATAAATTATATTTTTAACAGAACAAATGATTTTTATTGATAATTTATTAATAATATTATATAAAAGATTAAAATGAATTTAATTAGTTAAAATAATGTTTAAATTTTATCAAATATATAATTATCATCAATAATAAAAACATAACTGCATTAACACTAGTAATCAAATAGGCTTTTATTTTTTATTAAAACTAAAAATAAAACTGAAAAATACATCCAAAAGCTAGAATTAGAACCAAATGACCCTTTAGTTCTTGATTAAAGAACCAACCATAAGCTCTCATAATAGAGAAACACTCAAAATTTATTCATAATAAGGTGATTTTTGTAATAAATCAAATTGCCTCTTTAAATAGGCACTAAATGATAAAAATCTTATAAGGAAATGTTTTCTTGACTATAAATAAAAGGAAAGAATTGACCAGGAAGGGTTCCATTAACTAATGGATACGAATTAGCCTTAAAATTTTGAAATCTTTCCAAAAATAACTTTACAATTGAAAATAATTAATGAGAAAAAGTCAAAACACAAAATTTTCATATAATCCCACATCTTTAGCATTTTCAAACAATAAATATGTTGGTTGGGCTTTGTTAAAAACAAGCATGTGGGTTATCCTTGTATATTGGGCTCCAAATGTTACTTTTCATGCCTTTGGCTCTGTCCGTCATCTTGGACCTAAAGATTAATAATTAATCTTGGTAATGACTTAAAATCTTTGACAACATCCATATTGTCTTGAAAGCCCATAACCTACCCTTGCAAAGCCTCCTTTATGTACTTAGTTCTTGCTCTTGTCATAGGACCTCCAATGTTTTATAATGGATCAGTGAGTGTTGATGCTATTTGATAGCATGTCATACAATACACAAAATAAACTAGACATATTATTATATAGAAGTGGTTAGCCTAGGTTGATCTTATAGAAAGTGTTCGATTACACTTTGTTATGAAAAAAATTGGTGATTAGGTTTTGTTGGGGGGCTTTGTTTGGTTTGAAATAAGAAAATAAAGCTAACTAGCGAAAGCAAATTAAAGAAAAAAAGCAAAAATGATGAAAGTGGTGAATTTGTTAGGAACTCGATTTTTGGGTTCAATCTCAACCTACACCCAATTATGCATATTTCACTAAATTGTTGTCTTCACATCTCTATTTGAACTATTGGTTGTAGATTAACAATAAGCTCTATTAATCCTGATTTTTTCTTAGGTTATAATTAATTAAGAAGAGCTTGTTAATTAACTCTAGCTATCAGATAACTTAGGATATGCTCTCTAGATTTAATCGGATAGTTACCTTAAAAATGAGAAAAATAAACCAATCTAAGCAATAATCACACAAGCTCGAATTATTTAATCTAGGTTATGTTATCCCTAATGATTACGAACTATTAGTCGCTACAAATGAATTTTAACATAACGATTATAGATTACACTGAATGAATAGCTATAGCTTTGTAATAAAACAATCCAATGAACGCATTAAAACCATCTTTTCATAATACCGAAATCCATATACATTGGATAACATAATCAATTTCTAAACAGCGAAAGAAATAATAAATACAGGGAAGGAATGCTTAACAGGGTTGTTGGCATTGATGTAATCCCCGAATCAATGTTGGAAAGCTACCCCACCATAAGTCTCCTCACAATAGAGATCTTGCCTCCCTATTCATGCTCTTTCGAAGCTCTTGAAGTTTTCCTTAGTTGAAATACACCAAAACTTTCATATCACCTTTGCACCTTTATACCCTCGGTATATATTTAAAATGTAAGGTTAAATAGGGTGAGCTGGCATCTTAAGGCCTCACGTTCGTGAGTTATCACTCATGACGAGCACCTTCATGGGCGTGAGAAATAACTAATGCCCGTGCACACCATGCAGTCAAGGATGCTTCACCCTCCCACTTCAAGTTTTTGCTGCAACCTCCTCTTATTGCTCCAGCTATCCACTCCAAGTGCAGCTCTCTCCATCTTCGATTTATGGACATATAAAGCACCATCTTGTATGGGCGTGAGGAATAACTTACGCCCATGTAACTATATTGCACATCCATAAGCTATTAACTCATAGTTGTGCAATAAGTTGGTATGGCCGTAAGTTAATTCTTATGGCCATGCCAAATTCCAGTTGTAATTCACACTTGTAATTCACTCACAGTTGTGATAAAATTCCAGCAAGCTGTGAGTGGTCTTTATGCTTTTCATTCTTCATCTTTCTTAGTAATTTCTTGTCTTCTTCTTATTTTAATCTTCCTCATTCTTATTCCATAAAGACAAGTGGATATGAATTTTCAGAAAATGGCTCAAATGTAGTGCTTTTGGCTCACTTTAACTCTTTCACTTCCGAATTGTGCCTAAAACTACATATTAGTCAAAGTGAGTATCTTAAGCACTTTCTTAGCAATATTCACTAAGTGTTATTGAATAAATTCATCATCAATTAAGAATATATCAATTTCCCCTACACTTAGCTTTTGGCCTTCCTCAAGCAAAACATCTAAATTAAAATCACCGACCCAAAACATTTATTCATTTCCTATATGATCCAAGAATACATAATCATAAGAAAAGATGAATGACTTTAAAAAATCATAGCACGAATTTAACATTCAATGCTTTTACTCATGATCAATCAACATTCATCATCTTTAAAAACTAAGTAATCTAATAGTAGACTTGAAAAATGTGTTTAAGTAAGATATACCTATAGGTACACTAAATATCGTTTATGATCATGCTATTCTACAACTTTGCATATCATTTCATTTCTCCACCATTAAGGTTCAAATGAAAAATCATGAATCAAAGGACTTTTCAAGGTTGTAATGTAGGTAAAGGTAAGTTGAGATGTATTTCGGTAAAGTAGCATGAAAGCCATCAAAGCTAGTAAAAAAATCAACACTTCATGAGATATTAAGTGCAGAAGTTAACATTCATGCAAAACTAGGTACCGTCAGTTGTAACGAATGCAACACTTATATTTTGTAACTCAATTTAGCTCTCACACCATAAACCTTCACAAGAAGTGCTTCATCCAAAACAACCTCTGCCTCATACGCAGTATGCTTAAATAACTCATTCATTAAAACTTTAGGAGGATGCATTAATCGTAAATAACTTTTCAACACATATGCACTCCCTCCTTGATACATTTATTTAAACAAAAACATTTTTCTTTTCTTTTTCTTTCTTTTCTATTTTCTCTTTTTCTTTTGCTTTTTCTCTCTTTTTTTAGATAAAAATTAAAAGAAACTACATTAACATGGAAAATTCAATGATAATACATAAAATGACATCCCAACATTATAACCAACCCACACATATGTACACCCCCACACTTATACTTTTGTACATCCACAATCTCAATAATCACAACTGCTCTGGTAGCATTATGTCTTAGGTAGGACATTTGGTTAATTTTAAAAGCATGTAATGTGGTTCATACACAAAGAGAGGCTAATAAAGCTCAAGGAGGCCTAACAAGGAAAAAATTATATCAATAGGGTAGGCTATTTGGCTAATGTAGCTTAGGAACTAAAGAATGCCTAATCATCTCATGATAATATATGTGATAAAAATATGATCTCAAAAAGAAAATCAAAGGAAAAACAGAACATGCATGTCATAAAGCTCACACATTATCAAAAGACAATGAGGCTGATATAGATGTGTTAGTCTAATAAGGCTCAAATCTCACTAGTTTTGTCTACCACTAATTACCACTCTTCTAAAGATAACACACATCGACCAATCACATAAGAAAAGGTATATGCTCAAGTTACCAAGAAATTCTCTAGTCAATTCATTCTCTAATCATGACTATATAATCCTCGAAGCAATAGAAGTCGATAAAATGTTTGTTTGTTTGTTTTGTTCTCCCTCTCATTTTGATTGAAAACAAGAAACAAAAACACTTAAAACACACATGAATAAAAGAAATAAATGTAAAAATTTAAAGAAAGGAAATTAACTTCACTTGGGTTGCCTCCCAAGAAGCGCCTTTGTTTAGGGTTGCTAGCTCAACTCCACGTTGCTCAGACTTCATAATGATGGTATTCTAACCTTATCACTTCCCCATCCTCCACTTGGAATCCTTCATAGAAGGGTTTCAGTTAATGACTAATGATTTTGAATTTCTTATTTGTCTATAAGCTTTCAATTTCAACTATATAATGTGAAAACACATTAGTAACAACAAAAGGTCCAATCCAACTGGAACACAATTTACTTAGGAAAACCTTAACTCATGAGTGGTAGAGAAGAACTTTTTGTCTAATCATAAAATTCTTCCTAACAATCATTTCACTACAAGAAAATAGTGAGTTAGGGATGGAAAATATCGACGGAAATGATAATTATTCCGTTGGTATTTAACATTACCAACGGAATAAACTGATAGCCAAAAACATCGAAGATTCGACCGTAGCTAAACTTACTGACGGTAAAGAAACTTTCCGTTGGAAAGTTTACTGACGGAATAAAATAACTGTCGGTAATGTCAACTAAAAAGTTACCGACTGTCAGAAATTTTTCGTCGCTAATTTTACCGATGTTAAGTTGCTAAATCGTATGTAAATTTAGCATCGGAATGTTTTTAATACTGTCAGTAAAGTTACTAACGGTAACGTTTTATACTTCGGTAAATAAGCTTACTTATTATTGATGGAGCATATTGTCCGTCAGTACAGTGTATAGACATTTACCGACGAAAATTATGAATATTTCCGTTGGTAAAATTTATTATTAAAATTTTTAAAAATATATATTTCCATTATATTTAAATTATAACCATCAAAAAATTTTATTAATAATATATATTTAATTAGATATAAATAATTAAATAAAAATGATTACAAATTAAAATATCTTAATTAATAATAAAAACGTTACATTGTAAATAATAATATCTGTAATACAAAGTAAATGACCAA
>JAOTAY010000003.1:14178334-14219523 GCA_025629805.1 Erythroxylum baracoense | reverse complement strand
CAACACTCCCTCACGTGTTTCTCTCTAGAACAGAATTTCCCACTCGTGTTTTACCAATAATATGGTTTTTCTCTATACAATCTCACACTCTTGCCTTTTTTCCACTAAAGTGCCTCCTTTATTGTTACTCTCCAAGATCACTTCAACAAGATCAAGGAAATCAACAAGCAACAAGTTTAAGTAGAAGCACAAAGATAATGACCTTAACAAAAAAAAAACGAATAGATGAAACAAATCTAGAAGCAAAATATTGTACAGATGGAAAATAAATCAAAGTGCCAATACACGAATGAAGGGTAGGCAACGATTCTTATGTCAATTGAACAATTATTAGTGCAACAATTATTCAAATCAGTGTAGAGCAACAAAGATAGGTACTAAAACAAGAAATAAACCAAGAAACAAAAAATAATAATATGACAAACTCACCAACTCAGACCAAATTATTATTATTATTTTTTATTTTTATGCCAATATGCCAAAATTCCAAAACTTGAACACAAAATTCAAAGAAAATGTTTCTTGATAGGTTATTGAATGAAAGAAAGACAATATAAATGAATCTTGAATTGACAAGAACAAATCTTAAATGAAAGATAAAACAAAGATTCAAAGAATCACAATCTTGGATGTTTCTTGATCAATCTTAAAATTTCTTTTCTTTTATTTATTGTCTTTCCTTTTTATCGTTTCGTTTCTTTTCTTTTCTTTTCTAAGGAATAATGAAAGATACGTATGGGTTCAATAGAATTAAGCGAAAGCTCTGCTACTACCTGATACGGAAACCCCAAGAAAATAAGGTTCTTGAAACCCCCTAATCCTGTTGAATCAAATCCCCAATCTTTCTATTCTAAGAACATGCTAGTTCAAACCCCAATTATATCAAATTGAGACCTAAACCCAAAGAAAATAGAAGAATTGAACACACCACAAGCGATTACCTTGATAAGTGACGCAATCCTTGAAGTAACAACAAGAACACGCCTTTCTTGAAGAGAATATCTTTGAATTTCATTAATCAACTAATCTAAACTTTACAAGGATAAAATAAAGTATTATAGCCCTTGCTCACGTCCTAACCATAAAAGGAATAGGTTACCAACCCATTTAATGCTAAAAATAGGCCTAATCCTAACTAGTTTAGGAGTTATTGCCCAATAACACAATCTGATCCTAATCCACTTAGGATTGGGCTAAACTAACTTAAATAAGACCCAAATAACTTAAATAAACCTAGGGAGAATGAGCCTAATGGAGGCGTAAAATAAACTAAGGCAAGCTTACAAATAAATATCCAGTACATAACAAGTCTTTTGGCCCTAATAAGTAAAGGATAAATAACAAGCCCAATGTATTAAATTAAGCCCATAAGAATAATTAAATTTGTCTTGAAATTTGGCTAAGTATTAGCCCCTCCACACACCCTCTCTAGAAGAATCACAAACTTGACTACTCCACTTGAATTCTCCATGGATGGTTCGGCCTAGTCCTCAAGGTGAGATGTAATGTGACTTTGAACAAACCCTTAAAGTGCTTGTTTAAGCCTTACTGCACGTTGCTTTGTAATAGGTCCGCCTGGTAAAGTAAGCTTGTCTTCGCATGTGGCACCTTGATCTCCATTCCTGCCATGGCTTCTTGTGTCATAAACTCTTGTTTTCTACTATTGCACATCCTCAAACAAATGGATAAACTACAGTAGTTAATAAGACATTTACTACTTTGTTACATTCTATCATTCAAAAAACTTAAATCGGTGGGGAAAATATTTGTTGCATGTCGAGTTTCCATGCTAGTCAGTTCATTATATTATTCTTCTTTCAAAATTGTGTATAGATTTAAATCTTTTATTCCTTTATATATCTTACCTTTTCCTATTAAGAATAAGCTAATTTGGATAGTAAGCATAGGGCAAATTTTGTTAAGGAATTACATGCTAAGGTTCATGCTAAAATAGAGAGAAAGAATGAATAATGTGCAAGGCAAGCTAATAATGTGTATATAAATGTTGTTTTCGAACCCAAAGATTGTTTAGGTTTATATGCATAAGGAGAAGTTTTCTATTTAAAAGAAGTCTAAGTTGCAGCTTAAGGGAGATGGTCCTTTTCAAATTTTGGAGAAGATCATTGGCAATACCTATAAACTAGTCTCTCTAAGGAACCGTAATAATGTGAGTGCTAATTTAACACTCATCGATCCATTGTAAGGCGTTGGAGGTCCTATGACAAGAGCTAGAATTAAGCGCATGAAGGAGACTTTGCAAGGTTGACCAAGGATATTCAAGAAATGTGGCTGTAGTTAAAGATTCTAAGGCATTATCAAGATTAATTACTTATCTTCATTCCCAAGATGATGGGAAAAACCTAACACATAAAAATAGTTCTTGGAGCCTAATATTTAAGGAGACCGACATGTTTTTTTATAAAGCCCAATCTACATATTTACATTTTGAAAAGGTTAAAGATGTGGGATTAGATGGCAATTTCATGTTTTTGACATTCTTTCATCATTTATTATTAGTTTCAAGTTATTTTTGGAAGGATATCAAATTTAAGGTTGATTAAGATTGATTCGTATCAATGAGGTAAAGGAATCCTTCCTAGTCAAGTCTTTCCTATTTGGTTATATTTAGAAATAGTCAAGAAGATATTTCCTTATAAGATTTCATCCTTTGTTGCCTATTTAAATAGGCAATGTGCTGTATTATGAAGTTCATCTTATCATCGATAAACTTTGAGTTTTTTTATATTGTGAGAGCTTTCTCTTGGTTCTGATAAACAAGTTTGGTTAGAGTCAACTTTGAAGGATTTTGAGGCTTTTTTTCCTTGTTGATTTTGAGTCATATGACCAATAACGATAAAACATGTTGGCTAATAACAAAAAATGAACTAAAGCCATTTTACTTAAGCGATTTGGGGTCCATTTAACTTAGAACAAGTAGAATAGGTTATTAGACATTCTCCAAGCCTTGTTTTTCATGTATTAAGCATACTTCCACTTTAAAAACATGTAGACAAGTGATTAATCTTGGAAAAAATTCTTATTCATCTTGAACATCATCCTTTTATGCTTTTCTTTGATTAATCCTTGCAAAGTTATCTTCATATGTTTGGTCTTTGTCTTAGTCATTGACCTCCAATTTCTTATAAAAGATCATAAGAATGATTTTAAATAAGTGTTGGTGTAAGATCCCATATGATTCCCTTCCTTCTCAAAAAGATTCGTCCTTGATCCACTTACATCATACAAAGCTAACTAATATCATTAAAAGTAAAACTCTTATTATCATAGTGGCTTGTCAAGTTTAGTCTGTAGACATTGTAATTGATCTTCTCCAGCACTTGAAAAGGTCTATCTACCCTAGAATGCAATTGGAATTCAAGCAAGAAACCTCTCCTTACATATATGAAGCCAAACCTAACCTTTAGGTTCAAAAACAACCTTTATACGCACCTTATTTGGCTTGCCTTATATATTGATCATCCTTTCTCTTTATGATAGCAAAAACCTTAGCATGCAAATCCCTAACAAAATTTTCCCTATGCTTCCCATCCAAATTAGTATGTTCTTTCGTAGGAAAAGGCAAGATTTGTTTAAAGGATTTAAAGGCTTAAATCCATACTTTTAAAAGGAGAATAATAGAATGAACTTACCAGTTTCACGCGACAAATATTTTTCCCATTGTTTTAAGTTTGCTTAATGATAGCACGCATTAAAATAGTAATTATCCTAGCAACAACTTCAGTTTTTCCATCCATTTGAGGAAGTGCAACGATAGAAAACAAGAGTTTAGTCCCTAACTTATTCAATAAAGTATGCCAAAAATGAATTAAGAACTTAACATCTCTATCATTTAATATTATTCTAAGCAATCCATGCAAACATATTATTTTCTTAAAGAACAAATCAGCAATATATATTACATCATTGGTTTTAGAACATGCAATGAAAATTTCCATCTACCTAAATATATCAATAAAGAATAATATACTATCTTTAGATAAAGTTGTACACCAACTATATAACATTACTTTCAATTTTGCTTTCTTACATATGATACACTTATCATAAATATATTACACATCATTTTTCATATTAGGCCAATGAAAATGTTCTTGCAATATATCTAAATTTCTTTTGCACACAAAAATGTCCCATTAAGTCACCTCCATAAGTCTCTAACTAGCAATTCACGCAAAGAATATACAGGTATACATAATTTATCTTTCTTAAAAATAAACCATCATACCTATGATACTCACCATATGCATACTTAGAACGTTCATTCTACAGTTGAATGGAATCATCAACATTAACATACAAATCTTTAGTACATTCAAAGCTAAGTAATTTAGTTTGCCCATGATGTGGGCCTCCCTCGTAATGCATAAATCTCAATAATCATATCTAACAACTCTTAGTACTGACTTCTAACCAACTTGAGTGCTCTTTTGGGAGACAAAAAAAGTACTATGCCAAACTACTACCTTAACTCTAATATTCGAGATAAAATCATACGGACTAATCACCACACTCAAGTGCTACACAGATAAAACTACTCTTGAAACCATTGCTTCTGTACCTTCAAAGTCCCAGGGTACAATCTGGTTTTGTTTAAACACCCAATTCTCCTACGTAGTGTTTATAATCTGGCTATTTGATGGAAATCTTTAGTTTAGACAACCCAATAGATGAAGAACTAAGATACGTATGAAATGAAAATTAGCACCCTCCACAATTAGTGGAAAGTTGGATCTGTCAAGTTTAAAAGTAATATGAAAACTATTTTAATCCCTTTATCAAAGGAATGATGATAAAATGAATAGAACAACACTTTGAATCCACTAAAACGTCACAAAGTTAATAAGTTTCATAAGTTAGAAAGAAAACAAAGATTTTGGGTGGTGAACACCACAAACTAAGTTAATTTGATAAGTTCCAGAATTGAAGCAAGAAATTTAAACTAAAATCTCACAAAAAATTCAAAAGTTTTATATTGATCAAATCCATGCTTCTTAAAAAGAGAATCAGCCTTGTTTATATAGAAAAAAGGCTAAGACACAACATTCAATTCTACTTTAATACAAATTGTAACTTTCCATTTAATGACAACCCGACAACTTGTAACTCCTTATTCTAATTAAGAGACACAAAAAATCACACCTAATACAAATTGTAACTATCCATTTAATGACATCCTCACAATTTGTAACTCCTTATTATAATTAATAGACACTAAAGCTCACACTTAACACAAATTGCAACCTTAATTCTTGCATGTTGAATTCACACAACAAATAACCGAAGCCCAACTTACTAAAGTTGATACGAACCTGCTAGGTGACCTGTACTAGGAACTCTTGATCCATTTTTTATGCTTGCCCAAAATTCTAGAAAACAAGTTAAATGATTAGATTAGGACTTCGAGGAAGCTAAGTTCTTAAAAACTCATATCTTAATATGCCACAAAGGTTTATCACTCCCTTGATAAGTCAGATTTACATTCTACCAAGAACACAAAAGAACAAGCAAAGTTTGCTAGAAAATACCTCAATTTTTGTTGATAATAAAGATAATCCTGTGATACATCAAATGGCATTTTAAACAGGCCTCATAATATCCCTATAAGGAAAGGATTTTCTTACCTATTCCTAGTTCATATCTAAGTAGGAAAGAATTAAATAGGAAAGGAAATCCTTAATTTTAGGATACAAATTATCCTTGAATGTGGATATGACCGAAACAATTTGGTTTATGTAGATACGGCCAAAATTATTAAGGAAAAATTCTTAATAAGGCCTTATTCACACAAAAAGGTAAATTTGGGTTTAATTAAATCAAGTAACCAGCCCATTTCCTTATTGCATCTTAATTATGTAGATTAGACTTCCTTCAAACCCATGCGTGATTATCAACCTTGTATCTTGGATTGAAGCTTTGTTCGCCATGTACCTTATTTTTTCTAACACCTTGTACATGAAGATAAGTAATTAATCTTGGTAATGCCTTAGCACCTTTAAGAACAACCTTCTTTTCTTGCATCTCCATGATTAATCCTTGCAAAGCATCTTTCATTCATTTTAATCTTTCTCTAGTCATTGGACCTCCAATGCCTTCTAATGGGTCTTGGGAAAATTTGCTAACATCATCTTGAGCCATTTAGTCAGTTCAATCTTGATCCCCATCAAAGTTCAAAATAACATAAAATAACAGCTCAAGATACAAATACGTATAATCAAAGCTGGATGATTGGTGTTTTATTCTTTAATGGGCTAGATTGATTCAAATAATGTGGGTTAGATTATTGTCTTCATGATTTGAACATGTTTGAATCAAGTTAATAAGCTTAAGGTCTTCTTACATATATAGACCCTTTATAGAATTTAAGTGAGTTTGTTCCTTCCAAATGTCTTTAAGTAAGCTAGTTAATGCTTCTTTCATCATTTTAGCTTTAGCTTTTGTAATTGTACCTCCATTAATGGTTAAAGGATCTTGCTTCTTGACATTACTTCCAACCTTGGCTGAATCATCCCCTTGTTGATTCATATCAGATTGGTCAACTAAACATTGAGTATCCTTAGCAGACTTGCAAACATCACTCATAACATCTGTAGCCTTTGCTCTTCTTCTCCTAAATCATATGGCCATCTTTTCTTTAGTTGTCCCTTCTCCTTTATTTAGATGGTATTTATGATTAGAAATAACCTTTCTTGGTCTCCTAATACCCCCAATGATGCCTTAAAATGGTTAATGCACTTATTACATACCTTATACCCCAACTCCAACTTTTCTTTTATCCTTAAAACCACTCTTAGTAGTTTTTCCTATCAAATTTGGGCTAAAAGGAACAATAAGATTTTTAGGAATGATAGTTACACTCCTCAACAGGCTGTATCTAGCACCCTCCTTGGAATTAGGGAAAATCTTATTGAAAAATGCTAATACTTTTCTTTTCAACGAGAACACGTTTTGAATTTTTGGAAGGTAACATTATCTTTCAGGCGAGGAAAAGGAAATTAAATGATATGCATGCTCACATTAAAGTTCCTTTGGGCTTCTCCCTTATCTCCCCATTAAGAGGCTACCTTTAAGGTGAGCAAGTAACCAATTTCAAAGCCTAATAGATTAGATATCCAATATGATAACACAATAAAGCATACTAGATGCTAAAATTACACTAATATCATTCTGCCTTCCCTTTTGTGGAACTAAGTGTTGGCACCTCTCAAGTTTATTTTTATTGTTCCTAGTTAAGCAATGCTCATTTTTGTTAAAGCTGCCACTTAGGATTAGTCTAGGCTCTCCAATTTTAGCATATGCTTATGGATAGCTTTATCTTACTTGACATAGGTGATGTGAACCCAATAAATCAAGATCTAGGAACCCATGAACAAGCAGTTGAAAGGAATTTCTAGGAAAGCTAAATTAGTTTTGTTTTCAAGAAAAACCTTGACCAATGTTTAGAGAAACACAAACCAAAGTTGTAAAAGAAGGATATTGATTTCACAGTCTAGAAAAGAAGAGATTGAGAGTAATAAGTCAGATGAACACCACAAGCAATAACCTTCATAATTTCCAAGTTCAATGAAGAACCAACAAATTTGATAAAACCTCCAATATGAATTCTTGTACAAAGAGGACAATTATTTAGGCTAAAGAAAACCCTAATCAATCTTCTATCAATGATTTATTCCTAAAACTAAGGAAATCCCTAAGATTTAGGAAAGCCTTTTCAAAACTAATTTCCAAAGTCAAATATAGAAAGTGGAGTTTTAGGCATGCCCAAATCAACCAGAGACCACCTGAAATCATCAAAATAATATATTCTTCTAATTAGGTCAAATAAACAACTAATTAGGCCTATTTATTATGTTAATTAAGATGATGGGGCTTATTAATGTCTCTAAGTCCACATCAAGTTCTATTGTCACTTGTTTAGCCCAAACATTTTCAATCAGTCTATTAAGAGCTTCCTCATCCTTTTAGGTTTAGCCCAAGTTAATGGACCTCTACCAATGTGTAATGGAACATCGAAATATGTTAAACCAGATTGCACCATCCTTTACATGTCCTTAGCTGGGTTTCCATCATTCCCCCTCTCCTTAAAAGGATTCATCCTCTAATCTTCATTACCTACATCAAATGGAGACAGATCGAAAACATTAAATGCAGCACTAACATTATACCCACCTGGTAGATCTAGCTTGTATGCATTGCCATTGATACACGCAATGACTTGGAATGGTCCATCTCCTCTTAGACGCAACATAGAATGATGTTTTGCTAGAAATTGCTCCTTCCTCAAATGAACCCAAACTCAATCTCCTAGTTCAAAGATCACTTTCTTACACCTTTTGTTGGCATGAGAAGCATATTGTTCCATTCTCTTTTCATTTCGTGCAATTGCTTCACCAATTCAGCCTTCATTGCTCCATCTAAACTAGCACACTCATCCATTGGTAAAGGTGTTAAAATCCATTGGATTCAGGGGCTTAAACCCATACACAACTTCAAAAGGTGAAAATTTAGTAGTAGAATGGACAAAACGATTATAAGAAAATTTAACATGTGGCAAACAATCTTCCCAATTCTTCAAATTCTTTTGAATGATAGCACCTAATAACGTAGACAAAGAACTACCTCAATTTGCCCGTTAGTTTGTGGACGGCAAGTTGTAGAAAACATTAGCTTAGTACCTAGCTTATCCTATAACGTCTTCCAAAAGTAGTTTAAGAACTTCACATCTCGATAAGAAACAATGCTCTTTGGCACTCCAAGAAGTCATACAACCTCATGAAAGAATGAGTCTTCAATGTGACTAGCTCTATAGCATCAAATGAAATGAGCCATCGTAGAAAACATGTTCAAAACAACAAAAACTGAATCATTACCTCTTTTTGACCTAGGTAAACCTAAGAAAAAGTTCATGGAAATATCTACCTATGGTGTTCTTATTGGCAAAGGATTATATAATCCATGAGGTAAAGATCTAGATTTGTCCTGTTTGCAAGTTATACATTTCTAACAAATTCTTTCTACTTCACGTTTCATATGTGGACAAAAGAAATGTTCAACAAGTATATCTAAAGTTTTCCAACCACCAAAATGTCCCATTAGGCCACCTCCTGGACACTCATGAAACAGTAACTCCCTTAGAGAACAAATAGGCACACACAATCTATTTTCACAAAATAAAAAACCTTTATGCTTATAAAATTTTCCAAAGGCAGCATGTTCACATGCTTCAAAGACGTTACCAAAATCAAGATCGAAAGAATATAAATCCTTAATGTACTCAAAGCCTAGTAATTTAGTATCCAACATAGAAATTAGGGTATACCTATGAGAAAAAGAGTAAGTAGCCACATTTTCCTTACCTTGCTTGTATTTGATCACATAAGGAAATGATTCAACAAATTCCACTCATTTTATATGGCATTTGTTCAACTTTCCTTGACCCTTAAAATGCTTCAAGAACTCATGATTAGTATGAATGAAAAACTTTTTGGGACACAAGTAATGTTTCCATGTCTCTAAGGCACTCACTAAAGCATACATCCCCTTGTCATAAGTTAGGTAGTTCAAGGCTGCCCCATTTAGTTTTTCACTAAAATAAGGAAGTGGCCAATTTTCTTGCATCAAAATAGACCCAATATCTATACCTAAAGCATCACACTCAACTTTGAAAGTTTTGGCAAAGTTAGGTAGAGCGAGAAATGGTGCTAAACTTGGCTTGTCTTTAATCAAATTAAATGTTGATATTGTTCACTACTCCACTTGAATCGAACATTGTTTTTAACAAGTTCAGTTAATGGTACCACAATGGTGTTAAAATCTTTAACAAACCTCCTATAAAAGCTAACCAACCCATGAAAGCTTTGCACCTCAGGTATAGATTTAGGTCTAGGCCACTCACGAATAGCCTTAACCTTTTCTTCATTTACCTCTATTCCCTTACCACTAACAACATATCCAAGAAACACAATCTGATTAGTGAAAAAAGAACATTTCTTGAAGTTTGCATACAACTTCTCATCATGCAAAACATTTGGAACTTTGTGCAAATGTTCAATATACTCATCTAAGTGCTTGTTATAAATTAGAATATCATCAAAGTACATAACAACAAACTTATAAATAAAGCAAGTAAGACATAGTTCATCAATCTTATAAAAATACTAGGGGCATTATTTAACCCAAAAGGCATAACTAGCCACTCATATAAATCATACTTCGTCTTAAAGGCAACTTTCCATTCATCACCCTTTCATATACGAATTTGACAATAACCAAACTTCAAATCAATCTTAGGGGAAATACAAGAACCGTGTAATTCATCGAGCATATCATCCAACCTAGAAATGGAATGTGATACTTTATTGTAATTTTGTTGATAGCTCTACAAGCAACATACATTCTCCATGTTCCATCCTTCTTAGGCACAAGTAGAACAGGAACTGTAAATGGACTCAAACTTTCTATCACGTTCCTTTTAGCTACCAACTCTTTAACTTTCCTTTGAAGTTCCTTTGTCTCTTTAGGATTGCTCTAAAAGGCTGCTCGATTCGAAATTGATGCATCGGGAATGAAATCAATTTAATGTTCTATTTCCTTAAGTGGCAGTGAACCAATGGAAAGACATCAGCAAATTTCTACAAAAGAGACGTAGTAGCACCAAGAAAAGATGGGCTAGGATTGCTAGTATTAAAATAAGCCTCTTTGTACAATCATTGGCTGTTTTTAACAAAAAACTCTCTTAACCTCACTTTCTTTGGCATAAAAACTTACTTTTTTTTCTCTTGCTCTTGAGGCCTTTTCTTTTCTTCTTTCTTGTGGTTATTGCCTCTTTTTCATATTCAATCTCACTTTCTTTTTTCACACTCATTTTTTATCCTTAATTAATCTTCATATACTTGCCAAGGTGTTAATAGTACAAGAGTTATAAGTTTCCCATGCATTATAAAAGAGTATCTGTTCTTGAATCCATCATGCATAACCCTCCTATCAAACTGCCATGGTCTACCCCAAGAGTGACTAGCATGCATAGTTATAACATCATAAAGCACCTCATCATGACACCTACCAATGGAAAATGACACCAGCACTTGTTTATTAACTTGACTTCCCTACACTCAATCAACCATTGAAGTTTATAAGGTCTAGGATGGTTAGTAGTAGGTAGGTTTAATTTTTTTGACCAAAAGATTGCTTGATACATTAGCATAGCTTCACCTATCTATAATCATGCTATATACCTTGTTTTTTATGTGAAAATGTGTGTGGAAGATGTTATCTCATTGTGCTTCATCCTCCATCATTTTCACATTCAAAGCTCTCCTATTGATAAGGATTTCACTGGTAACTAGATACACTTCATTATCACTCCCCTTCGATTGTGGCATGCAATCATCATCAGATTCACCTTTCATCTGAAAATCACCATCTCCCCTCAAAATCATCACTCACTTATTCAAGCACTAGGATGAAATATGTTCCCATCCCAAATACTTAAAACATTTAATATCTCTATTTCTAGAGGTTTAGGAGTTAAGACTTACCTTTATCTAAGCTAGAACCAGCATCCTTACTTTAAGGTGATTTAGACTTGTTCTTAAGATCAACCATATTATCCTTCTTGCTTCAATTTGATTTCCAAGAATAAATCAATTTCTGCTGGAACCATATTGATCGTTGTTCTTTGAGTTGCCTCTCAATCTTCATAATCATGTGTATCATATCCTCCAGTTCCACATAACGTTGCAGCTCTACCATATTTACAAGTTCTCGATTTAAGCAATGCAAAAATAGTGCCATGGTTTCCTCTCGGTGCTCCTCTGCATTAACCTTAATCATTGATATCTTCATCTCCTTGTGGTACTCCTCTACACTCTTAGATCCTTAGGAGCCTTGCAGCTGCTGGTATAAGTTCCTATAGTAATGAGATGGAATGTATCTTCTCCTCATAATAGCCTTCATCTCCTCGTAAATTCCAATTGGCCTCTCACGATTTCATCTCCTAGTCAAAACAAGTTGATCCCACCAAACAATAGCATAGTCAGTAAACTCAATGGTAGCAAGTTTTATCTTTTTCACTTCAAAGTAGTTGTGACAATGAAAGACCAACTCCACTTTCTTCTCCCACTCTAAGTATGCATCGGGATCATTCATTCCTAAAAATGATGGAATCTTCATAATGTGGATCAAGATACTAACCGAATGGCTTCAAATGATGTTAGCAAATTTTCTTGAGACCCATTGCAAGGAATTAGAGGCCCAATGACTAAAGCAAGAACAAAACAAATGAAAGAAGCTTTGCAAGATTAATCATGGAGATGTAAGAAATGAGGCTGTTATTGAAGGTGTTAAAGCATTACCAAGATTAATTACTTATCTTCATGTAAAAGATGTTGGACAAGACTTAGTACATGGTGAACCAAGCTTGGAATCCATGATACAAGGCTGATCATCATGCTTGGGTTTGAAAGAAGCCCAATCTGCATAATTAAGATGCAATTAACAAGTAGTCCAGTTATGTTGATTTGATTAAGCCCAAATTTACGTTTTTTGAGTGAATAAGGCCTTATTAAGGCTTGTTCCTTAATAATTTTGTTCATATCTTGATAAATAAGATTATTCCTTAATTTAGGAGATATCCACATTCAATACTGATTTGTATCCTCAAATTAAGGATTTCCTTTTTTATTTTGGTCTTTCCTACTTAGGTATGAACTAGGAATAGGTAAGAAAACCCTTTCCTTATATAATTAGGATATTATGATGCCTATTTAAAGGCCTACTTGATGTGTTATGAGATCAACATTACTATCAATAAAAATTGAGTTATTTTCCAGTAAGCTTTGCTTATTCTTTTGTGTTTTGGGTGGAATACAAATCTGTCTTATCAAGGAAGTGATCAACCTTTGTGGCATCTTAAGATCGAGGTTTTAAGGACTTAGTTTCCTTAAGGTTCTAATCAGATCATTCAACTTGTTTTCTAGGATTCTGGGCACACATAACACTTAGATCAAGAGTTCCTAGGGCTGGTCGCCAAGTAGGTTCGTATCATTTAGTGTTAGAACCTTAGGTTTGTAGAAATCAGGTTTCTATCCTTTCTTTATTATTTGTTTGGTGTTTGTTTCCTTTGTCCTTTTTTTGGAGTCCTTGTTGATTTATGACTTCAGTTCATTCTATTACCTAAGTTATGTTTCAGATTCATTGCAATTATTTTGTTGTTATCTTTTAGAGCTCATATCATTCTTTTCAGTTGAATCATTTTCATACTCATTCAAAAAAAAGAAAACTACTTTAACAAAAACAAAACAAAAAAAGAGAAAAGAAAAGAGATGTTGTGAACTGATTTGTGTATCTTACTTCTGATTGAGTTATCTATTAGGATTGCAATCTGAATCTTTTTTGTAATCAAAGAATCGTAGTCTAAGAAAATTATTCATATGATATTTTCTTTCCTTTTCTAAGTTTGGATAATTGATTCCAGATCATTTGTAATTCTTGAATAATTTCATGCTCCTCTCTTTGTTAGACAATTCATGCATGATGGAGCCATCACAAGTTGTTCAGATCTCTTTTTGTGTTCTAATACATTCATTTGCATGACTTTTGCTTCCTCTTGAAGTTATCTTGTTTCCTTGACTCTTTAATTATTATTTTCTTTGTGTTTACTATTTGCCTCAACTAAGTTTTTGAAGTTTTCATTTTATGATTTGCCATCATCTTGCCGATTACTCCTCTTAATTTGTTATTCTTGATTCTCTTAAGAACATAAAAGGGGGATGGCTTGAGTGAAAAGAAAGGCAATAATAGTGAGATCAACATCGAGAAAAGCTAAAAATGGAGTGAAACACGAGTGAAACACGAGTGAAACTTGCATTATTTCAAGTGTAAACATGTGAGTGAGTGTGTGAGGATCCTATTCTTTTTTTATACTAACTTTTTCTTGCAGGTTATAAACAAGAGTAGTGAAGTAGATTGACATGAAATTGTTCATAAAGGATTTTAATGAACAATTTAAGAAGTTTCACACCAGGTTAGATGATTTGCAATCTTTATGAGCTTCTAAATCCATAAAAAGGCTTGTGTTTAAGGAGGAAGAGGAAGGTAAATTAGAGTATGAAGATTCCAACTCTAGAAGAGGCAAGAAGGATGTTTCCAAAGGGATAACCATTTAGGCAGCATAAAGATGATGATTCCAGCCTTTCAAGGAAAGAACGATCCTGAGCTCTACTTGGAGTGGAAAGAAAGGTTGAGCACATATTTGACTATCATAACTACTCTGAGGAGAAGAAAGTGAAACTTGCAGCTGTTGAATTCATATATTATACAAGTATTTGGTGAGACCAATTAGTGATAAATAGAAGAAGGAATGGTGAGAGACCCATTCAATCATGGGAAGAAATGAAGATGGTAATGCAAAAGAGATTTATACCTAGCCATTACTATAGAGATTTGCATAGAAAGTTGCAAAGGCTAGTTCAAGGGTCCAAGAATGTAGAAGACTACTATAAAGAGATGGAGGTGGTCATGATTAGAGCAAACATAAATGAGGACTGAGAGGCAACAATGGTAAGATTCATAAGTGGTTTAAACAAAGAGATTGCTGATGTGGTAGTCATACAAAACTATGTGGAGATGGAGGAATTGCTACAAAGGCCATTAAGGTTGATAATCAACAAAAATCAAGAAAATTAGGTTAAAATTCTAACTCTTCTTGGAAGTCAACTTGGAACAATAAAGAAATCAACTCAACCTTGAAATCAAAAGGAGATGCAGAGTGAAAAGATTCAGTTACTGCTTCTAAACGTAAAACTGAAACTAAATTTTCTCCTAAATCTCATGATATTAAATGCTTTAGGTGTTAAGGGCTTTGGACATATTGCTTCTCAGTGTCCAAACAAAAGGGCTGTGATCATGTTGGAGCATGGTGATGTAGAGATTGTTAGTTCAAGTGACGATGAAATGCCATCATTGGAGGACTGTTCTGAAGTTGATGCTGAATAACCCATGCATGGATATATGTTGGTCATAAGGCATGCACTAAATATTTAGTCCAATAATGAAAAAAAAGGAGATCAACGTGAGCAAACTTTCCATACTTGATGCCACATTAAAAACAATGTCTGTAGCATGATTATTGATGGTGGTAGCTGTACTAACATTGCTATTACTTTGTTAGTAGATAACCTAAAATTGGATACCTTCAAGCATCCTACACCATATAAGTTGCAATGGCTGAATGAATGTGGAGAAATTAAGGTGGCTAAGCAAGTTTTAGTGTATTTTTCTATTGGAAATATAGAGATGAACTTCTTTGTGATGTGGCACCAATGCATACTAGACAAATTTTATTAGGCAGTCCATGGCAATTTGATAGGAAGGTTAGACATGATGGGTACACGAACTGTTATTCTTTTATACTTAATAATCAAACCATTGTTCTAATCCCTCTTAAACATTTATAGGCTCATGAGGATCAAATTAGGAAAGAAAGTGAGTATAAAATGAGAGGAAATCAAATTAGTGAGCAAGAGGAAAAGAAAAAGGAAGAGAAACATCAAATGAGAGAAATAAAAGAGAGTGAGGCCGAGAGGAAAAATCTCTTGAGAGCTGTTCAAGAAACAGAGAAAAGCAAGAAATTAAATGTAATTGCTAGAAAAAGTGAGGTTCAGAGTGCTATGTTAGCAAGGCAGTTACTACCTATACTTATCTACAAGGATGCTTATTTTTCTACCAATTAAGGATGGCAATTTCGGCCCAGTTCGTCCAGTCCGGGGTCGGTCTGCACTGGCTAGCCTATGGCCCCGCCATTTTAGACAAAACGACTTCATTTTGTCCAAAATAATGCCATTTTGGATTTTTTTAGTCAGCCCGTCGATGGGCCGGGCCATGGGCCGGCCCATCCCAGCCCGTGATTGAGGCCGGGCCCGTCTCGGCCCATTGCCATCCTCACTACCAATGACCTTAACCCTACTTTGCCTAGTATGGTTGTTTCTTTGTTACAGGAGTTTGAGGACCTTTTTCTTGAAGAGATACCACATGGACTACCCCCTTTAAGAGGCATTGATCATCATATAAATTTCATACTTAAGGCTGCTATTTCTAATTGACATACCTACAGAGCCAATCCCGAGGAAACAAAGGAGATACAACGACAAATTGATGTCCTAGTGCAAAAGGGATTTGTGTGAGAAGGATTTCTATTTAAGAAAGATAAACTGTGTGTGAGTATTGGTTATATTTGTGAGTTACTTGTTAGGGAGAATCATAGGGACAATTTGATGGGGAATTTTGGTGTCCAAAAGACTTTGGATATATTGCATGACATTTTTATTGGCCTAAAATAAAACATGATGTGCAATCTATTTGTGACAAGTGTATAACATGTAAGAAAGCAAAGTCTAAAGTAAAACTGGATAGTTTACATGCCCCTTTACCTGTGCCTACTCAACCTTGGATTGATATTTCTATGGATTTTTCATAGGTTTACCAAGGTCTTAAAGTGGTCAGGACACATATTTATTGTTGATCGGTTTAGCAAAATGGCTCATTTTATTGCATGTTCTAAAACTAACGATGCAACATATATTGCTGGTTTGTTCTTTAAAAAGGTTGTTCGATTGCATGGTTTGCCCAAGACAATTGTTAGTGATAGAGATGTTAAGTTCTTAAGTCATTTTTGGTGCACTTTATGGACTAAGTTAGAAAAAAATCTTGTTTTCTACTATTGCACATCCCCAAACGGATGGGTAAACTAAATTAGTTAATAGGACATTCACTACTTTGTTCCATGTTATCATACATAAGAACTTAAAATGATGGGAAAAGTGTTTGTCACATATTGACTTTTCCTATAATAGATCTCTTCATTCTACTACTTCCTTTTCACCTTTTGAAGCTGTATATGGATTTAATCCTTTAACTGCTTTGGATATTTTACCTTTGCCTACGAATGAACATGCTATTCTTGATGAGAAGAAAAAGGAAGATTTTGTGAAGGATTTACATGTCATGGTTCGAGCTAACATTGAAAGGAAAAATGAATAATATGCAAGACAAGCTAATAAGGGGCACATAAAGTTTTGTTTGAACCTAGAGATTGGGTGTGGGTGCACATGAGGAAGGAACAATTTCCCACAAAAGGAAGTCCAAATTGTAGCCTAGAGAAGATGGAACTTTTCAAGTCTTGGAGAGGATCAATGACAACACCTACAAGCTCAATTTGCCAAGCAACTACGCTAATGTTAGTGATACTTTTAATGTTGCTGATTTTTCATTATTTGATGTAGGTGATTCAAGGACAAATCCTTTCAAGGACGATTGGAGTGATGGGGATCAAGATACTAACCAAATGACTTTAGATAATGTTAGCAAATTTTCTTGAGACCCATTGCAAGGAATTGGAGGTCCAATGACTAGAGCAAGAACAAAACAAATGAAAGAAGCTTTGCAAGGATTAATCATGGAGATGCAAGAAAAGGAGGCCATTATTAAAGCTGCTAAGGCATTACCAAGATCAATTACTTATCTTCATGTACGAGATGTTAGACAAGACTTAGCACATGGTGAACCAAGCTTGGAATCCATGATACAAGGCTGATCATCACCCATGGGTTTGAAGGAAGCCCTATCAATTAAGATGCAATCAATAAGTGGTCTAGTTATGTTCATCTAGTTAAGCCCAATTTTACATTTTTGAGTGAATAAGGCCTTATTAAGACTTATTCCTTAATAATTTCGTTCATATCTTGACAAATCAGATTGTTTCCTTCATTTAGGAGATATCCACACTAAAGACTGATTTTTATCCTCAAATTAAGGATTTCCTTTCTTATTTAGGCCTTTCCTATTAGTTATGAAATAGGAAGAGGTAAGAAAACCCTTTCCTTATAGGATTGGGATATTATGATACCTATTTAAAGGGCTACTTGATGTATTACGAGATCATCATCATTTCCAATAAAAATTGAGTTATTTTCAAGCAAGAGTTGCTTGTTCTTTTGTGTTTTTGGTGGAATACAAATCTGACTTATCAAGGGAGTGATCAACCTTTATGGCATCTTAAGATCGAGGTTTTAAGGACTTAGTTGCCTTAAGGTTCTAATCAGATCATTCAACTTGTTTTCTAGGATTCTGGGCATGCTTAACAAATGGATCAAGAGTTCCTAGGGCATATTGCCTAGTGGGTTCATATCACTTCATTTTAATGTTTCCCAAGTTTCGATCATAATGATCTATCCTTTTCCCCCTTCAACCACCTCTATTTTGATCAAATCTATTGTTAGCTTCTCCCATATTAAAATTATGACCATCATATTTCTCCTTATGTTCAACATGGTATTATCGCCTTTCTTGTCTATGCGCAATTGGAACTTGATTCCTTTGCAAAGCAGCATCTTGTCTTTCCATCTTGGCCAAGATTTCACCAAATCTAACCTCCATATGCTCAAAGAAAGTGTTGACAGAAAGTTCCCTATTCAAATGTTTCTCATTTCCTTTCTTCTTCGACCATTATAGCAATCTAAGAAAGAATGAATTTGTAAAGAAAGAAACCTCACAAGTGTTTCGCTCAATAAGTGCTTCACTCTTTTGAGGCTTTTAATTCTATGTAGTCACTCTTGCCTTTTACCAATTAATTAAATTAGTTCTTTAAGGAATTAAAGAAACTCTGATCAAAAGTGATTACATTGCAATGCACACCCAACTTATCCAAAGAACTCAACCGACTTAAGGAACAAAGAAAATAGGACGAGGGTAAGAGCTTAAACAATGAAACTAGACAAGATAGCAAAGAAAAGAAGATGAATCAAAGAAAAAGATGCTACTTTTAAATTTCCAATAGGAATAGCAAATCAATTACATCCTTTATAGCTCAATTCAAATATGCTCTCTTTGCAAAAACTGAGCCTCCACTATTTTCTTCTTCTTCTTCTTTTGTCTTGTTTTCATTTCTTTGTTTAGCAAACCAAAACTGAGGCTATCAAAAGAAGTGAGAAGGAACAAGTACGAGCAATCAATTTAGAAAAATAACAAGATGACTAGATTTGCAAAGTTTGAAAAAGGAAATAAGAGAAAAAGATTGCAACAAGAAAACAACCAAACTTGCAACATTTGCAACAATTGAAAAAAAAAACAAAAGCAACAAGAAACGTAAATGGAAGAAAACAACCAGATTTGCAAGATTTGCACCATTTGAGAAAGACAAACAAAAGTAACAAGAAATGTGAATGGAAGAAAACAACCAGATTTACAAGATTTGCAACATTTGAGAAAGAAAGAAAAAAGAAACAAAATAAGTAATACGCACCAAACTTATTTAGGATAACCTAAGCTCTGATACCAACTGATCTAATCCTCAGAAATTGAGATCTAGGGACCCACGAACAAGTTGAAATGAATTTTCAGGAAAGTTAAATCAATTTGTTTTCAACCTTGACCAATGTTTAGAGAAACATGAACCAAAATTATAAAAGAAGGATATTGATGCCACAATCTGGAAAAGAAGAGATTAAGAGTGATAAGTCAAATGAACACCACAAGGAGTAACCTTGATAGGTTCTAAGTTCAATGAAGAACCAACAAAGTGAATAACCTCTCCAATTTCATAAAAATTCCAATATGAATTCTTATACAAAAGATGACGTTTATATAGGCTAAAGAAAACCCTAATCAATCTTCTAGCAATGAGTTATTCCTAAAAATAAGGAAATCCCTAAGATTTAGAAAAGCCTTTTCAAAACTAATTCCTAAAGCCAAATATAGGAACTGGACTTTTAGGCACACCCAAATCAACTAAAGATCTCCTTATATCATCAAAATATCACAGTCTTCTAATCAAGACAAATAAACAACTAATTAAGCCTATTTAATGCATGAATTAAGGTGATGGGGTTGATTAATCTCTACAAGCCTAAAACAGCTTCTATTATTGCTTTTTTAGCCCAAACATCTTCAATAATTCCATTAAAAGCTTCCTTCATCCTTTTAGCTTTGGCCTGAGTTATTAGAACTTCACCAATGTGTAATGGATCACCGAAATATGTTGAACTAGATTGCATCAACCTCTGCATGTCCTTAGTTGAAACATCAATAGAGTTTACATCATTGTTAATAGGTACTCCATATCTTTTTTTCTTTCTTTTAAGCTTTTTGTTTCAACGTGCTTGTATATTCTCTTCTCCATTTATTAATTCATTTTCTAATTTATAAAAAAACCCTACGTTTTATATTAAATTTATGGATATCCCTCTAGATATGTCATCAATAGGGAAGAAAACCCTAAATACAAATATAAAAATTTTCAATTTGGTTTTGAATTAATGGATATCCCTTTAGAAATATCTTTTTTCTGGGGAAAATACACAACAATCTATAAGACTTTTCCATTTAACATCCATTCCTAGATATTCGTTCAGTTGTCTATTTATTTCCAAAAAACCCTATATACACTCTAGGACTTCCCCAGTTTTTATTAAGTTTTTGGATATCACTCTAGATACATTTTATTTTGGAATAAATTCTGATAAACTACTCTTGGACTTTTTTAAAATCCGTGGATATCCCATCAAGAATCTCTCCAAACTTGGAAAAGATACTATATTCAACTGTACAAGTTCTTCATTTACCTTGAAATTCATATATATATCTAAGTGTCTATTTATATATATAGATTGGTATATGGAGTTTTCTTTCAAATTAAAGAGATAGTTTTAAATTGTTGGATATCCCTTTAGGTATCTCTTCATTCTGAAGAAAACTATATTCAACTTTAGAACTTCTTAATTTAGCTTGAAACTCCTAGATATCCATCCAAGTATCTCTTTAGTTTGTGAAAACTTTATATACCACATCAGGAATTCCTAGTTTTGTTTTAAATTCACATATGGAGTCTTAATGCCCTCCCTAAAATCAAGATATAGATAAGGACAATTCAAAATCAAGAAGAGAAGGAAAAGAGGATACTACTAGTGAACATCTATACTAGATTGATCACTAGTTTTTATACCTATACTGTTCTTATTATAGTCAGTTTGAATATTAGTTTTCTAGTTAGTCCTCCCTCTAAGGATTATTGTACTTGTTCTAACTATGCTATGTGATTCATCAAATGAAACAAGTTGTTTCAAATACTTCCTGTGATCCATTGCATAGTCCAAGTTTTCCCATTGAAAGGGAATGAGCTAAAAGATTTGAAGAAGCCTTGAATGGGCTTATTTAAGACATACAGGCTAAACAAATGCCTCTTGGCTCTACAAACATTAAGAATGACATTAGCATTAAACTATAGCCATTATGTTATTAAGATAAAGAATGTAGGTTTTGAAGACTTTATGCCTAAGAAGTTCATACATGGGTTGGCTCATTTGGACTTAATTTGCTCTTTTTTTGGGATCTATATGATATTTTAGACTTCAATGCTTTAGTTGAACACATTTCAAAATTTTTTAGTTAGGTTTGTGATGTGGGAGCATCTAAGAATGGTCTAGTACATAATGGGTTTGGACCGAGTATGGGCTGCAAACTTATTATGGCTGAATTTTAGGAAGTTTTCTTTGTTATTTTTTGGCATTTTCATATTTTTTGCTATTATAATTTTAGAAAGGATAATAATTTAGAAAAGGACTGGAAAGTAGGTTTACTTGCCATTCAAGTATCATTCTTTATTTTATTTTCTTTGTTTCCTAGTCAAACTAGGCAAAATTTTAGCTAATTTTTAGTAGGATTTTAGTTTCCTTTTCCTATTCAAGAACAAGGAAGCTCAAGATCTTTATAAATAGGGAGAATTGTACTGAAAAAAAAGCATATCTTGGGTAATAGGTTGAGAGTTTTCTCATAAGCAACTATGTGTGTGTTTTAGTTTCTTGCCTTATGAGGTTAAGAATGACCCTTGGGTTAGTATCGTTTATGTTACAACATTGGAGGGGATGAAATCGACTTCTTTTCTATCTTTCTTCTCTTTCATTCAACTCTTATAACAAAATTCAATCAATTTTAATTCTAATCAAACAAAACACATTTAGACTCATTATCTTGAGTAACCAATCACATCAAGTGGTATTAGAGCTATGTTTTGAAGCTTCCTAAATCATCAAATGATTCTAATATGTTATTTCACGAATCTGGTTTATGATTTGCAATTAGCCAATGATGAAGCATTAAAGAAGTTAATCCAAGAAGTCACGGCTGAGTAAGTGGAAGAACTAACCAAGTCTCTTGGACAACAAATGATTAGAACCAAGCTGGCCTTAGTAAAGCTCCAAAGGATCCATCTAGCATTAAAGGAGGCCCAATTACAGGAGCTAAAGCCAAGAAGATAAAGGAAGCTATAAATTGGCTAATTAAAGGGATATGGACTAAACCAGGTCCAATTAGCTTGGAAAGAATTCAAGGCTCAATAAATCTAATCCAAATTGAGTGAGTGTCTAAGTTATTCCAATATGTTCCAAGCATTCCAAGACATGTTCAAACTGACCAAGATTTGTAGGAGACATTAGAAAATGTGTGCTATCTTAACAAATTAGGAGTGATTTCATACATTAAATAATTTTTTTCTCTTGTTTCTTGTCCAAACAAGCTATTAGGATTGTGCTCACACTATGATTATCTTAAATCATGGATGATTTTTTATTCTTGTCAAATTATTCAATTAGGATATTTTCTTACCTTAATTAGCTCAAATCTATTGCTTATATAAGGTCAAGCATTGTATTGTTCAAGAAACTTTAGAAAAATTTAGAATTCATTTGAGTGAGGTTAATTTCTCTTTGGTTCTTTTCTAAACTTGTGAACTAATCAAGATTATTATCTTGTGGCATTCAAAACCTATTCTATACCTTTGGTTCTTGTCTTCTACAGACATCTGGTTAAGGTTTACCTATCATAAAATCTGTTTTAGATATCTTTGGTTCCTTGCTTCCATTGTCTGATTGTTGGGTTTCAAGGCTCATCCTTGAGATTCACATCATTTGGCATCAGAGCTTGGCTCTAAATCAGGTTTGGTTTTCCTTAATTTAATGTGTTCTTCCTTCTGTTTGTTTTTGCTTCGTTCCACTTGTTTTCATTTTGCTTTATTGTTCCCATTTTCTATGAGCTTTATCCTTTCATTGATTCTTTCGTTAAATCTTCATTTCTATTTATTTCCATTCAATTCTTGTGTTATAATTCTAGGTCTGATACATATAAAAAATTTGAAAAAAGAAAAAAGAAGTTATTTGATTGAAAAGAAAGAGAAGAAGATTGAGGCTGGTTTCCAGTTCTAATATATCTACATAAAAAATTGAGAACAAAAGATAAGTTATCAAATTGAAAAGAAAAGAAGAAGATTGGGTTAGTTGGTTTAGCTATTACAAAGATATACCTCTTTAATAAGGATTCTTAGTCAAAATTAGTTGTTAATCCTTATTTTACTAGAAATCATATTTGCAATTTGTTTCTTAAAGCTCCCTATTTTTCTTATCATTGTGAGTGAATTTCTTTTATTATCCTTTGCAACTGTTTCTATTTGTTATTGATCCTTTTTTGTTTATTTCAATTTCCTATGTTGTATTATATTCTATTTTGGATTGCTACAAATTTAATTGTCTTGATTTGGTTTATTTAGTTCTATAATGAACTAAAAAAGGAATCCTAAGAGTGGTAAAAGAGTTTTTGTAAGCACCATTAGAGTGAAAAGACAAATATAAAGTGTGTAAACATGAGACTTGAGTGGCATTAATTGAGAGAAGCATATAAGGGAGTGTTGAGAGGATATTTCTAACATTCTTTTGTAGGTTTTCGATATGACTTCTAAAGTTGTGAGTGGAGATGAGGTACAAGTGAATTCATTCACAATATAAGCTATGCAAAAGCAATTTGAGCAAATGTTCACTATGTTTGAAGAGAAGATAGGATGGAGAAGTAAGAGGTTACTATAGCTAATTTGCAAGCAGGACAATCACAAAACCTCCTTAATGCATGAAGGCTTTAGAGGCATGCTACTAATGATGACTATGATGGTGATGATGAAGACCAAGCCCTAATAGACACTTTGAACATAAATATGTACAGGAGGGACGATAGATGAGACGCAAGGAGAGAAGATGGAAGAGTGGATGACAATTTGGGTAGCATAAAAATAAAGATTTCACCCCTCCAAGTGAGAAATGATCCTGATACATACTTGGATTGGGAAAGGAAGGTGAAGCTTGTTTTTTATTGCCACAATTACGCCAAGGAGAAAAAGGTAAACTTGTTGCTGTGAAGTTTACTAATTATGCTATAACTTGATGGGATCAAATCATTTTGAGCAAGCGAAGAAATCATGAAGGAACTATTGATACATGGGATGATATGAAGGTTGTCATAAGGGGGAGATTCATCTATAGTCACTATTATAGGAATTTGTATCAAAGGTTATAAGGCCTTACTCAAGGGTCTAAGAGTGTTGAGGACTACCATAAGGAGATGGAGATTGCAACAATTTGAGACAATGATGAGGAAGAGAAGCAACCATGGCACTTTTCTTACAAGGGATGAATATAAACATAGCCAATGTGGTGAAGCTACAACATTATGTGGAGTTAGAAGACAAGTAAATAGCCATTAAAGTAGAAAGAGAACTCTAAAGGAAGGGTCCTACGAAGATGGGATAAAAAGGAAGATAAGCGTGTTTCCAAGCACAAAGATGCACCCTACAAGGACACAAACATAAAATCCACCAAAGTTAATGATTCTTCCATAGAAAAATAAACAGAGATATTAAGTGTTTTCAATGTTTGGGAATAGGTCATATTGCCTCTCAATGTCCAAACAAAGTGTGATGTTTTTGAGAGAGAATGGAGATGTTGAGACTGAAAGTGAATTAGATGATGAATCTATGCCACCTTTGGGGAATCCTAGTAATGTGGAGTACCCTGTTGATAGAGAAGCACTAGTTATTAGGCATGCATTGAGTACACAAATGAAGGAAGATAATGTTAAGCAACTTGAAAATATCTTCCATACAAGATGTCACATCAATGACAAGGTATGTAGCATGATCATTGATAGTGATTGTTGCACAAATGTGGCTAGTACAACCTTGGTAGAGAAGATGAGTTTTTCTACTACAAAACACCCATGACCACATAAACTTCAATGGTTGAATGATTGTGGGGAACTTAAGATAAACATGCAAGTGCTAGTTTCATTCTTAATTGGAAGGTACAAAGATGAGGTTTTGTGTGATGTATTGCCTTTGCATATTGGACACATTCTTTTGGGGAGACCATGGCAATATGATAGGCATGAAATGCATACAAATTCAAGAATTGGTATTCTTTTGTAATGAATGGCTAGATAAGTGTATGAAGATCAAATGAAATTTAAAAGGCAATGTAACACAACGAGAGAGTGAGGTTGGGAGTAGTGAAAAAAATACTGGCTGAATGGGAGGAAAGAAGTAATTTTAAGTGGAGGAAAAAGGAAAAGATTAAGAGTGTGGTGAGAGAAAAACTAGGAAGCTTTCAAGCTTTTATATAAAAGAGAGTGATATCAAAAGGGCAGTGCTTTCAATAACCCAATGATTGTACTGTTGTAAGAAAAGGCTTATTTTAATACTAACAAACTTAACATTTATGTGCCTAGTGTTGTTGTATTTTTATTACAAGAATATGATGAAATGTTTACTAGTGATGTTCCTAGTGGATTGCCACCTATTATGGGAATAGAACATCAAATTGATCTTATTCCTAGTGCTTCAATTCCAAATCGACCAACTTATAAAAGTAATCCCTATGAGACAAAGGAGCTTCAAAAGCAATTTAAGCAGTTGATGGAAAAAGGGTGTGTAAGGGAGAGCATGAGACCATGTGCATTTTCAGTATTTCTTATGCCTAAAAAGGATGGATCTTGGAGGATGTATAATGATTGTAGACCTATTGTATAACGGTAAAGAATAGACATTTTATCCCTAGGCTTGATGATATCTGGATTAATTACATTGATCACATGTTTTTAGTAAAGTTGATTTGAAAAGTGGTTATTATCAAATTAAGATGCAAGAAGGTGATGAATGGAAAACTACCTTTAAGAATAAGTATGGTTTATATAAATGGCTTGTAATGCCTGATTTGAACCTCAAAGATGGACCTTGAAACCTAAAAATCACAAAATTGGAAGCATGGAACTCAAGAAAGCTAAAAAGAAAAAACCTTGACTGATGTCTATAAAAGATAGGAACCAAAGGTATATGATAGGTTTTGAATGCCACAAGATAATAATCTTGATAAGTTCATGAGTTCACGAAGGAACCAAAAGAGAGATTAACCACACTCCATCAATTATGAATTTTCTGAAACAATACAATGCTTCCGTTTATATAAGCATTAAGGCAAGAGTTAATTAAGGTAAGAAATTATCCTAATTGAATAATTTGATCAAAATAATTGTTTGATTGAGCTAATTAAGGTGAGATCTAATTAAGTAAAGATATCACCCTAATTGAATGATTTGATCATAATCATTATTTGATTAAACTAATTAAGGTAAGAAATCCTTCCTATTTTGTTGGGACAACTTGCACCCTTTCTTGAATGTTTCCCACGAATCTTTGAATGGTCGGAACAAATTGGAATAATTTAGACACTCATTGGTCTTCTTAGCTCAGCTTGGATCAAATTTATTGGGCCTTGAATACTTTCCAAGCTAATTAGAGCTTGTTTAGTCCATTGTATCTTCAGTTAGCCCATTTATAGCTTCTTTTATCTTCTTGGCTCTAGCTCTTGTAATTAGGCCTCCTTAAATGCTCAATAGCTCTTTTAGAGCTTTGCTTAGGCCAATGGCTCCTTTGATCAATGGTCCTTTAGAGCTTTGCTTAGGCCAACTTGGTTCTCATCATTCCCCCATTCTTTAGAAGGATTTATTCTCGAATCATAACCTCGTCTCCAATCACACCTTTAGAAGTCACATTGAAAACCTGTAAAAGAATGTTAGAAATATCCTCTAAACACTCTCTTATGTGTTTCTCTCAATTAATGGCACTCAACTCTCGTGTTTACACACTTTATATTTGGCTTTTCACTATAATGTTTCTTACACAAACTCTTGCTTTTAACCACTCTTTTAATTCCTCTTTTAATTCTTTATAGAACTAAATAAACCAAATCAAGACAATTAAACTTCCATCAATTCAAAACAGGTTAGAATGTAACAAAAGAAAATGAAATAACGAAAAGGATCACGAATAAACAGAAACTATTACAAAGGAATAAGAGCAAAACAAATTAAGGATAGGAACAAAGAAATTAAATCAAAATGATAAGGAAAATAGGGGGCTTAAAGAAACAACTTGCAAATATGATTTCTAGTAGAATAAAGATTAACAACAAAATTTTGACTAAGAAATCCTTATTAAAGAGGTATAGCTCTTGTAATAGCTAAATCGACTGTCCTCATTCTTCTTCTTTTTCTTTTCAACTGAATAACGTCTTTTTCTCATTTTTTCAAATTTTTTACATTTATCAGACTAGGGAAAATTATAACACAAGAATTGAAAAAACTAGGAACAAAGATTGAACAAACGAAAGGAGAAAACTCGCAAAAAATGGGAACTGCAAAACAAAACAAAACAAAAAACAAGTGAAACGAAATGAAAACAAATAGAAGGAAGAATGCACCAAAATTAAGGACAACTAAACCTTATTTAGACCCAAGCTCGGATACCAAATGATGTGAAACTAAAGGATGAACCTTGAAACCTAACAATCACACAATTGGAAACAAGGAACCCAAGAAAGTTAAAAACATGTTTAGGAGAAAAAACCTTGGTCTGATGTCTATAGAAGATAGAAACCAAAGGCATATGATAGGTTTTGAAAACCACAAGATAATAATCTTGATAAGTTCATGAGTTCACAAAGGAACCAAAAAAGAGATTAACCTTCTCCATCAATTATGAATTTTCTGAACCTTGAACAATTGCATTTATATAGGCATTAAGGTAAGAGCTAATTAAGGTAAGAAATCATCCCAATTGAATAATTTGATCAAAATCATTATTTAATTTAGCTAATTAAGGTAAGATATAATTAATTTAAGAAATTACCCTAATTGAATGATTTGAATAGAATCATTATTTGATTAAGCTAATTAAGGTAAGAAGTCATTCCTATATTGATGGGACAACTTGCAAAAGTTCTTGAATGTCTCCCACGAATCTTGGAATTCTTGGAACAAATTGGAATAATTTAGACACTCATTGGACTTCTTAGCTCAACTTAGATTGGATTTATTAGGCCTTGAATACTTTCTAAGCTAGTTAGAGCTTGCTTAGTCCATACATCTTCAATTAGCCCATTTATACCTTCCTTTATCTTATTAGCTCTAGCTTTTGTAATTGGGCTTCCTTGAATGCTCAATGGCTCTTTAAGAGCTTTGCTTAGGCCAATGGCTTCTTTAGAGTTTTGCTTAGGCCAACTTGGTTCTCATCATTGCCATTTGGTCTTACTAATGCAACAGGTACTTTTATGAGGTTAATAAACCATGTGTTGCGTGCATTGATAAGCAAATTTGTTGTGGTATATTTTGATGATATCTTAATTTATAGTCAAAATATGGATGATCATTAGAACATTTAAGATCTGTTTTGAATGTTTTGAGAAAAGAGAAGCTTTATGCCCATCTTCAAAAGTGTTTTTTTTTGCATGGATAGGATTGTTTTTCTTAATTTTGTTATAATTGGGGCAGGTTTTGAGGCTGATGAAGAAATGGTAAAGGCTATCCAAGAATGGCCAACACCTAATTCCATAAGAGAAGTAAGAAGTTTCCATGGGTTGGCTAGCTTTTATAGGAGTTTTGTTAAAGATTTTGGCACCATTGCAGCACCACTCAATGAAATTATAAAGAAAACTATTGGTTTTAAGTAAGGTAGTGATCAAGACATGCATTCAAATTGACTAAAGTTAAGTTGTGTTCAGCACCTTATTTAGCATTGCCTAACTTTTAAAAAACTTTTGAGTATGCCTTAGGAATAGGTATTAGAGCTGTTTTGATGCAAGAGAGGCATCCAATTGCCTCCTTTAGTGAAAAACTCAATGGGGAAGCTTTGAATTGCCCAACTTATGACAAGGAGTTATATGTTTTAGTGAGGGCATTGTAAACTTGGCAACACTACCTTTGGCCTAAGGAATTTGTGATGCATACAGATCATGATTCATTGAAACATCAAGTTAAATAAAAGAAATGCTAAGTGGTTGGAGTTCATTGAAACATTACCATATGTATCCAGGACAAGCAAGATAAGGAGAATATTGTGACTGATGCATCGTCAAGGAGGCTTGCCTTACTCCTTAAACTTGATGCAAAAGTACTTGGTTTTGAGTACATTAAAGAATTATATGTAAATGATAAGAATGATGGCTTCTTGTTTATAAAAATTAAGTTGTGCATTCCTCAATCTTCTTTAAGGGAATTATTAGTGAGGGAGGCACATGGTGGGGCTTTAATGGGGGCATTTGGGGATTAGAAAAATCTTAGATGTTTTAAGTGATCACTTCTTTTAGCCACACAAGAAAAGGGATGTAAAGAGACATTGAGAGAAGTGCATTACTTGTAAATAAGAAAATATAAAGTTATGCCTCATGGTTTGTATTCTCCTTCCCCTATACTTAGTGAACCTTGGGTTAATATTTCTATAGATTTTGCTTTAGGTTTATCTAGGTCAAAAAGGGGAAGGATTCTGTTTTTTTTTTTTGTTTTTGATAGTTCTCAAAGACAACTCATTTGAATTCACGCCATAAAGTTGATGATGTAACACATATAGCTGATTTGTTCTTCAAAGAGATTGTGCATTTGCATGGCACTCTGAGGAATATTGTTAGTGATAGAGATGTGAAGTTCTTAAGCTTCTTTGGAAGACTTTATGGAATAGGTGGGAACTAAATTATTATTTTCAACGACTTGTTATACCCAAACTGATGGTCAAATTGAAGTTGTTAATAGGGTTTTATCTACCTTATTGTGTGCCATCATACAAAGGAATTTGAAGAATTGGGAGGAGTGATTGCCCTATGTCTGATTTGCTTACAATAGGAGTGTCCATTCGACAACAAACTACTCTCCTTTTGAAGTTGCGTATGGGGTTAATCCATTAATGCCATTGGATTCGATACCGATAATAATTAAGGAAAAGGTTAGCTTGGATGGAAAAAGGAAGGCAGATTTGATCAAGGCATTGTATGAAAAAGAAAAGCTAAATATTGAGAAGAGAACCAAACTAGTCTAAGTAAAGCTCCAAAGGATCTATTTAGCATTCAAAAAGGCCTAATTACAAGAGCTAGAGCCAAGAAGATAAAGGAAGCCATAAATGGGCTAATTAAAGGGATATAGACTAAACAAGCTCTAATTAACTTGGAAAAAGTTGAAGGTCCAATAAATTTGATCCAAGAAGAGTTAAGAAGCCCAGTAAGTGTCTAAGTTATTCCAATATGTTCCAAGCATTTGAAGACATGTTCAAACTGACCAAGATTTGTGGGAGACATTCAAAAATGTGCGCAAGCTATCTTAACAAATTAGGAGTGATTTTAGGCATCAAATACTATGTTCTTCTCTTGTTTCTTGTCCAAACTAACTGTTAGGATTGTGTTCAAACTATAATTAGCCCAAATCATGAGTTTCACACTATGATTAGTTTAAATAATGGGTAATTATTCAATTAGGGTATTTCCTTACCTTAATTAGCTCAAAACTAATGCCTATATAAAGGCAAGCAATGTATTGATTAAGAAACTTAAAAAAATTCAGAATTCATTTAAGTGAGGTTAATTTCTCTTTGGTTCTTTTGGGAACTTGTGAACTTATCGAGATTATTATCTTGTGGCATTAAAAACCTATCTTATACCTTTGGTTATTGTCTTCTATAGACATCGAGTCAAGGTTTATCTATCCTAAAACCTATTTTAGCTTTCTTGGGTTCCTTGCTTCCATTGCGCAATTGTTGGGTTTGAGGGCTCATTTTTGAGGTTCAGATCATTTAAATAATGCCTATATAAAGGCAAGCATTGTATAGTTAGAAAAATTCATAATTCATTTGGGTGGGGTAAATTTCGCTTTGGTTCTTTGGGAATTAGTGAACTAATCAAGATTATTATCTTGTGGCATTCAAAACCTATTCTATACCTTTGGTTCTTCTCTTTTATATACATCGAGTCAAGGTTTATCTATCCTAAAACCTGTTTTAGCTTTCATGTATTCCTTGCTTCCATTGTGCGATTGTTGGATTTCAAGGCTCATCCTTGAGATTCACATCATTTGACATTAGAGCTTGGCTCTAAATCAAGTTTGTTTTTCCTTAATTTAGTGTGTTCTTCCTTTTGTTTGTTTTCATTTTGTTTTGTTGTTCCCATTTTTTGTGAGTTCTCTCCTTTTGTTTCTTCAATCTTTGTTTCTAATTTTTTCATTCAATTCTTGTGATATAATTCTAGATCAGATATATATAAAAAATTTGAAAAAAGGGAGAAAAAGAAGTTATCTAATTGAAAAGAAAAAAAAGATTGAGGCTAGTTTCTAGTTTTAATATATCTATATAAAAATTTGAGAAGTTATCATATTGAAAAGAAAAGAAGAAGATTGAGGCTGGTTGGTTTAGCTATTACAAGACCTCATTAATAATGATTTCTTAGTCAAAATTAGTTGTTATTCTTTATTCTACCAGAAAACATATTTGTAATTTGTTTCTTTAAGCCCCCCATTTTCCTTATCTTTTTTATTCAATTTCTTTGTTCCTATCCTTAATTTTTATGTTCTTATTCCTTTGCAACCATTTCTATTTGCTCTTGATCCTTTTTTGTTTATCTCAGTTTCCTTTGTTACATTCTAATCCATTTCGAATTGTTGCCAGTTTATTTGTCTTAATTTGGTTTATTTAGTTCTATAAAGAACAAAAAGAGAAATTCTAAGAGTGGTAAAAGGCAAGAGTTTTTGTAAGCACTATTATAGTGAAAAGCTAAATATAAAGTGGATAAACACGAAAGTTGAGTGGCATTAATTAAGAGAAACGCATAAGGGAGTTTTGAGAGGATAATTCTAACATTATTTTGCAGGTTTCCAATATGACTTCTAAAAATGTGAGTGGAGATGAGATACAAGTGAATTCATTCACAACACAAGCTATGTAAAAGAAATTTAAGCAAATGTTCATTATGTTTGTAGCGTAAAAGATAGGATCAAGAAGTAAGAGGTTACTATAGGTAATTTGCAAGTGGGACAACTGTAAAACCTCCCTAAGGCACGAAGGCTTAAAAGGCATGCTACTAATGATGAATATGATGGAGATGATGAAGATCAAGCCCTAGTAGCCACTTTGAACAGAAATATGCATAGGAGGGATGGTAGGCGGGATATGAGGGGACAAGATGGAAGAGTTGATCACAATTTGGGTAGTGTCAAAATAAAAACTCCACCCTTTCAAGGGAGAAATAATCTTAATACACACTTAGATTGGGAAAGGAAGGTGGAGCTTGTTTTTTATTGTTACTTTGAGGAGAAAAGGTAAAACTTGTTGTTGTAGGGTTTACTAATTATGCTATAATTTAATGGGATCAAATTGTTTTAAGCAAGAGGAGAAATCATGAACGACTTATTGATACATGGGATGATATGAAAGCTGTTATGATGAGGAGATTCATCCCTAATCACTATTATAGGGATTTGTATCAAAGGTTGCAAGGCCTTACTCAAGGGTCTAAGAATGTTAAGGATTACCACAAAGAGATAGAGATTGCAACGATTCGAGCCAATGTCAAGGAAGATTGAGAAGTAGCCATGGCACATTTCTTACAAGGGATGAACAGAGAAATAGTTGATGTGGTGGAGTTACAACATTATGTAGAGCCAGAAGACATGTTGCACATAGCTATGAAAGTAGAAAGATAGCTTAAAAGGAAGGGTCATACAAAGTTTGGTCAAATTTTGGGTTCCTTTGCATCATGGAAACTAAATTCGGGTAAAAAGGAAGACAAGGGTGTTTCCAAGCACAAAGATGAATCCTACATGCCCAGGACATGAAATCCACCAAAGGTAATGATGTCTTCCAGAGAAAAGGAAATAGGAATATTTAGTGTTTTCGATGTTTGGGAACATGTCATATTGCCTCTCAATGTCCAAAAAAATGTGTGATTATTTTGAGAGAGAATGGAGATGTTGAGACTGAAAGTGTGTTGGATGATTAATCCATGCCACCTCTGGAGAATGCTAGTAACATGGAGTACCTTGTTGAAGGAAAAGCATTGGTGTCGTACATTGAGTGCACAAGCGACCGAAGATAATGCTAAACAACGTGAAACTATCTTCCATATAAGATCTCACATCAAAGGTAGGGTATGTAGCATGATCATTGATAGTGATAGTTGCACAAATGTGGCTAGTACAACCTTGGTAAAGAAGCTGAGATTATCTACTACAAAACACCCATGGCCATATAAACTTCAATGGTTGAATTATTGTGGGAACCTATGGTCAACATTCAAATGCTAATCTCATTCTCAATTGAAAGGTATAAAGATGAGGTTTTGCGTAATGTATTGCCTCTGCATATTGGACACATTCTTTTTAGGGAGACCACGGCAATATGATAGGCATGCAATGCATGATGGATTCAAGAACAGATATTCTTTTGTAATGAGTGGGAAACCAATCAACTTTGTACCATTAACACCTATAAAAGTGTATGAAGATCAAATGAGAGTTAAAAAAGAGAGTGACATAACAAGAAAGAGAGAAGTTGAGATTAGTAAATAAAAAAGAGTGAAAACAAGGAGTGGCGGACCTTAAGAGGAGAGAAAAAGAAGTAACTTTAAGTTCAGCCACTTATTTCTTTTCACTCTTATTTTTTTTACTACTTTCAACTGCACTCTCTCTTGTTATGTCACTCTCCCTTTTAACTCTCATTTGATCTTCATATATGTTATTGAACCCATCATGCATTGCATGCCTATCATGTTGCCTTGGTCTCCCCAAAAGAGTGTCTAGTATGAATAGTCAGTACACCACATAAAACCTCCTTTATATGACCTTTCCTTTTGAGTTGCCTTTCAACTTTCATGGCTATGTGCAATATATCTTCTAGCTCCATATAATGTTGTAGCTCTACCACATCAGCTATGTCTCTATTTATCTCTTACAAAAAACGTTCCATGGTTACTTCTCGATCTTCCTCGACATTGGCTCGAATCATTGCAATCTCCAACTCGTTGTAATAGTCCTCAACACTCTGAGACCCCTTGATTAAGGGCTTGTAATCTTTGATACAAATCCCTATAATAGTGATTAAGGATGGATCTCCTCCTCATGAAAGCCTTCATATCATCCCATGTATTAATATTAATGATTTCTCTGCCTACTTAAAACAATTTGATCTCACTAAATTATAGTATAATTAGTAGACTCCACAACAACAAGTTTTGCTTTTTCCCCTCAAATTAATTGTGGTAATCAAAAACAAGCTCCACCTTCCTTTCCCAATCCAAGTATGCATTATGATCATTTCTCCCTTGGAGGGGTGTAATCTTCATCTTGATGCCACCTAAATTGCGATCAACTCTTCCATCTTCACTCCTAACATCTCGTCCACCATCCCTCCCCTGTATATTTTTGTTCAAAGTGGCTATTGTGTCTGATCTTCATCATCTCCATCATCACAATCATAATCATCATTAGTAGCATGCCTCTCAAGCCTTCATGCGTTAAGGAGGATAAATGGTTGTCCTACTTTCAAAATAGCTATAGTAACCTCTTGCTTCTTGATCCTATCTTTTATCTTTTCAAACTTAGTGAACATTCACTCAAATTGCTTTTGCATAACACGTATTGTGAATGAATTCACATGTACCTTGTCTCCACTCACACCTTTAGAACTCATACTGAATACCTGCAAAAGAATGTTATAAATATCCTCTCAATACTCCCTTATGTGTTTCTCTTAATTAACCACTCAACTCTCATGTTTACACACTTTATATTTGGCTTTTCACTATCATGGTGCTTACACAAACTCGTGCCTTTTACCACTTGATATGAAACAAAGCAAACTTCTTCAAGATTTAGTCAGAGCATCCATTAAGCTACCTATAACAACTAGAAAATAAATCCAAATCCCACCAAATATGTTTGACCAACATCACAAAGCACTCTCAGTAGCATTAACATGTCTTCCTATATGCATAACATCTCATTCTTACATTCAAATCAGTTTCATTCATCCATTGATCTCAATTTAGCAAGAAATACTCAAGAACACACCAAACCAAATTTGAAACAAATCAAACACAAAATAAATTAAACTTACTAGAATAGAAGGCCAACAATAACCCAAAAATAAAGGAAACACCACCAGATTGAATTATTGACCACCAAGTTAGGCAAAACTTAGATAAAGGAAAGCACAAAAGAAGAACTCCATCTTCTTGGCTTTTCTATTTATCAAATTCACGAGTCCTCTTTTACAAAATGAGAGTAGCCTTTATATAGGCTAAACATGAGTGGGTAACAAAACTCACATGGGAAGTATCAAAAGTTACAATTAATATTAACCAAAAGTCATCCACCATTCAAAATAACAGAAGCCATACCCATTTAATGCAAAAGTCATACCTATTTAATGCTTCAGGACAAATTTCGTTAACACCCATTTATTGCTTTTGGATAATTCCCCTAATACCAATCAACTTGCAAGATCTTCTGTCATTTGGATCAAATGAAAACCAAAACGTGGGCTTGATAGAATTGTGCCTTTCCATGCTTGTTTCTTATGGGCTAGGCTGTCAAAAATGGTCTTAGACACTTCTTGGACCTTGAGCACTCCACTGACAATCCTATAGACTTCAATTAAAACTTAGGTCTAACTATTTTCACTCACTTCGGCTGATTTCACATCATCCTCCCTAGGTTGAAGTGGATTTGTCGTCAAATCCACAAGCACACCATCTTACAAATATGGAGATAAATCTCCAATGTTGAAAGTAACTGAGACATTGTCAAATTTGGATAGCAAGTCAATCTTACACACATTTTCTCCTATCTTCTCAAGAACTTCAAATAAGCATCAACTCTAGATGCCAATTTGTTTTTTCTCCTGGAGGGAAATCTTTCTTTTCTCAAATGTACCCACACAAGATCACTAGGTTGGAAATGGGTGGGTTTTCTATACTAATTAGTTGTCCTTTTATAAGCTTCATTAGCCTTGGCTATTTGGCTTTTAACAAAGTCATGCAACTTCTTCATAGATTTAGCCTTCTCTTTAACATCAAGATTAACTTGTATATCAAGAGGCAAAGCACTCAATTCAAAGGGAGTGATGGGATTAAGGCCATAAAGTACTTTAAATGGGTTATGGCCAGTTGTAACACTAGGAGACCGATTATAGGCAAACTCAACATGGGTTAATTTCATGTCCCAATTCCTTAAACATTTACCCCATCAAGTTTCTTAGGATAGTCCCTAAAGTTCTATTAGTAACTTCAGTTTGTTTCTATGTTTGGGGATGGTGAGATGTGTTAAATAAAAGCTTAGTACCCATTCGACTCCACAAGGATCTCCAAAAATGACTAAGGAATTTAGAATCCCTATATGACACAATGCTTCTATGAATACCATGCAATCTCACAATTTCTTTGAAAAATAATTCAACCACTTGGGATAAATCATGATTCTTGTTGCATGCAATAAAATGCGCTATTTATGAGAATCTATCCAAAATAATCAAAATGAAATCTTTACCTCTATGAGTTCTCGGCATGGCAACAATGAAGATCATACTTAAATCTTCCCATGGTTGAAGTGGAATCGGTAATGGAGTACACACACCAAGTTTAACATGGCTTTTGGCTCTTTGACAAACATCATACCTTGCGACAATGGTCTGTACATCCCCAAGCATCTTTGGCCAATAAATTTGCTCCTTTAAAGCTTCCAAAGTCTCCACACACTTCCCTCATGATTAATTGTCTAAAACTCCCATTAGGCACACAAAGTTTGTTGTCTTTAAACAAAAATCCATCATGCAACACATAATCTTTGAAACTTCCCTTAGTGAATTTAGCCATGATTGATGCCATCTCCTCATCAAACTTATATTATTCCTTCAACATACTAAACCCAAGAATTCTAGCATCTAGAATGGTAAGAATTGAGTACCTTCTCAACAACTCATTAACCACCACATTAGTACTCCCTTGCTTATAATTAGACACAAATGAAAAGGAATGAAGACACTCGACCCACTCAGTATGCCTTGAGTTTAGTTTATATTGGCCATTGATAAACTTAAGTGCTTAATGATCCGAATGCAACACAAACTATTTTGGCCTTAGGTAATGACTCTAATGGTCTAAGACTCTAACAATGGCATAAATATCCTTTTCATACGTACTGTATCTCCTTTGTGATTCATTGAGCTTCTCACTAAAGCTAATGGTCTCTTATCTTGAGTAAGTATTGCCCCAATTCGAACCCCATTTGCGTCACACTCACCTACAAAAACTTTGTTGAAATTAGGTAAGGCTAGAATGGGTGCTTTGCAAAGCTTTTTCTTAGTTGTCTCAAAGGCTTCATTTGCTTCTTTAGCCTACTCAAAAATACCCTTCTTCATACATTCAATCATGGAAGCCATAAGTGTGCACAAATCTTCTATAAAATGATGCCAAACCATGAAACTCCTAACATCAATGATGGATCTACGTTTTGGCCAACTTCAAATTGCATCCACTTTGGATTGGTCAACCATAATGCCATCTGGTATGAAACAAAACAAACTACTTCAAGATTTAGTCTGACCATGCATTAAGCCACTTAGAACAACTAGAAAACAACTTCAAATCCCACCAAATTAGTTTTACCAACACCACAAAACTCTCTCAACCTAATCAACATGGCCTTCCTATATGCATAACATCTCATTCTTGCATTTAAATCACTTTCATTCATCTATTGATCTCAATTTAGTAAGAAATACTCAAGAACACTACAAACCTAATTTCAAACAAATCAATCACAAGATAAATTAAAATTACTAGAATAGAAGGCCATCAATTACCTAAGCATAAAGGAAACACCACCAACTTGAATTATCCACCACCAAGTTAGGCCAAACTTGGATAAAGGAAAAGACAAAACAAGAACTCAAGCTTCTTGGTCTTTCCATTCATCAAATTCACGCGTCTTCTTTTGAAAAATGAGAGAATGGCCTTTACATCGGCTAAATATGAGTGGGTGATGAAACTTACATGGGACATAACAAAAGTTACAATTAAATATTAGCCAAAATTCATCCACCATTAAAAATAACAAAAGCCATATCGATTTAATGTTTTAGGACAAATTTCCTTAGTGCCCATTTAATGCTTTGGGACAATTTCCTTAATACCCATCAATTTGCATGATCTTCTCTAATTTGGATCAAATGACAACCAAAATGTGGGTTTGATAGAATTGGGACTTTCGATGCTTGTTGCTTATGGGTTGGGCTGACAAAAATTGTCTTGGATACTTCTTAGACCTGACCTTGAGCACTCCATTGACAATCTTGTAGACTTCATTTAAAACTTGGGTCGAATTGTCTTCACTCGCTTGGGTTGATTTCATATCATCCTCCCTGAGTAAGGAGAATTGGTCCTCAAATCCAAAGCACTCCATTTCAAAATATGGAGAAAAATCTCCAATGTTGAAAGTAACTGAGGCATTGCCAAATTTGGATGGCAAGTCAATGTTGTACGCATTGTCTCTAATCTTCTTGAGAACTTCAAACGAGCCATCGACTCTAGATGCCAACTTGCCATTTCTCTTAGAGGGAAATCTTTCTTTTCTCAAATGTACCCACACAAGATCACTAGATTGGAAATGGTTGGGTTTTCTATGCTTAGTAGCTCTCCTTTTATAAACTTCATAAGCCTTGGCTATTTGGCCTTTAATAGACTCATACAACTTCTTCATGGCTTTATTTTTCTCTTTACCATCAAGACTAACTTGTATATCAAGAGGCAAAGCACTCAACTCAAAGGGAGTGATGGGATTTTAAGGCCATAAAGTACTTCAAATGGGTTATAGCTGGTTGTAACACTAGGAGACCAATTATAGGCAAACTCGACATGGGCTAATTTGACGTCCCAATCCCTCAAGCTTTTACTCATCAAGGTTCTTAGGATAGTCCCTAAAGTTCTATTAGTAAGTTTAGTTTTTCCATCTGTTTAGGGGTGGTGAGATGTGTTAAATAAAAGCTTAGTACCCAATCAACTCCACAAAGATCTTCAAAAATGGCTAAGGAATTTAGAATCCCTATCCAACGCAATGCTTCTAGGAATACCCTGCAATCTCACAATTTCTTTGAAAAATAATTCAACTACATGGGATGCATCATAAGTCTTGTTGCATGCAATAAAATGTGCCATTTTTGAGAATCTATCCACAACAACGAAAGTAAAATCTTTAACTCTTTGAGTTCTCGACAAGGCAACAATGAAGTCCATACTTAAATCTTCCGATGGTTGAATTGGCATCGACAATGGAGTATACATACCTATGCAATCTCACAATCTCTTTGAAAAATAATGCAACCACATGGGATGCATCATGAGTGTTGTTGCATGCAATAAAATGTGCCATTTTTTAGAATCTATCTATAACAACCAAAATAAAATCTTTACCTCTTTGAGTTCTTGGCAAGGCAACAATGAAGTCCATACTTAAATCTTCCCATGGTTGAAGTGGAATTGACAATGGATTATACATACCACGTTTTAAATGGCTTTTGGCTCTTTGACAAACACCACACCTAGCGACAATGGTTTGTACATCCCCAAGCATCTTTGGCCAATAAAATTGCTCCTTAAGAAATTCCAAAGTCTTAGTTACCTCGAAATGACCAACAAGTCCTCCTCCCTGCACTTTCCTCACTAGTAATTCTCTAAAACTCCCACTAGGCATACAAAGTTTGTTGCCTTTAAACAAAAATCCATCATGTAACACATACTCTTTGAAACTACCCTTAGTGCATTTAGCCATGATTGATGCCATTTCCTCATTAAACTTATAATGTTCCTTCAACATACCCCCTTGCTTATATTCTAGCATCTAGAATGGTAAGAATTGAGTGTCTTCTTGACAACTCATCAGTCACCACATTAGTACTCCCTTGCTTAGTAGACTTAGATACAAATGAAAGGGAATGAAGAAACTCAACCCACTCAGCATGCCTTGAGATTATTTTATGTTGGTCATTGATAAGTTTGAGTGCTTGATGATCCGAATGCAACACAAACTGATTTGGCCTTAGGTAATGATTCCAAAGTCTAACACTCTAAGAATGGCATAAAACTCCTTTTCATGCGTACTATATCTCCTCCATGATTCATTGAGCTTCTCACTAAAGTAGCTAACGACCTCTTATCTTGAGTAAGTATTGCTCTAATTCGACCCCACTCATGTCACACTCGACATCAAAAAATTTGTTGAAATTAGGTAAGGCTAGCATGGTTGCTTTGTAAAGCTTTATCTTAATCATCTCAAACGCATCATTTGCTTCTTTAGTCCACTAAAACTGCCTTTCTTCGTGTATTAAGTCAGAGGAGCCATAAGGGTGTTAAAATTTAGCACAAATCTTCAATAAAATGATGCCAAACCATGAAAACTCCTAAGATCACTGATGGATCTAGGTTTTGGCCAACTTCGAATTACATCCACTTTGGATTGGTCAACCATAATACTATCTCCCATCATGGCATACCTAAGAAACACTACACTCTTCATAAAAAAACTCACTTCTCCATCTTGGCATATAACCTATGCTTCCTCAATACTTCAAACACTTGTCTAAGATGGCTCACATGGTCGTTCTCACAATGACATACAAAGTATATCGTCAAAATAAACCACTACAAATTTGCCCAAGAAACGTTTTAATACCTTATTCATCAATTGCATGAAGGTTCTTGATGCATTTGATAGTCCACAAGGCTTAACCATTCGTTCATAAAGTCCTCCTTTGGTTTTGAAGGTTGTCTTCTACTCATCTTGATGAGAACCAAGGGCAACATGTTTTTGATGGAAAGCTTGCTACCGTGGATGGAGGATTTCATGGAGATTCACGTGGGAAGCATGTTGCATAGGTGGACAAGTTGCTGCCAATGATCCATTATATGTTCCTAGTGGGCCAATCACAAGATCAAGATCCAAGAAGA
>JAOTAY010000003.1:14158969-14178234 GCA_025629805.1 Erythroxylum baracoense | reverse complement strand
TTTCTTGGGTGTAGGTTCTTTATACCAAGGTTCTTGTCTTTTTAGACAAAGGGTCAAGGTCCATCAAAACCAGATTTTTGTTTAGGTTTCTTGGGATCATATAATCAGATTCTTGTGGGTTTTCTATGGTTCATCTCTATTGGGTTCACATCACATCTCCTTCTCTCATCCTTATTTGGTGATATCCACTTTGAAGATCAATCTTGCAAAAAATGTTAGACCCATGCAACTCATCGAGTGTCACTTTTTTTAAAACGGAGGAATCCGTAGCTGCTATCCTTTAGATACACACTAGATAAAGCTTCAGATTGACACAATAGTTTGCAAATCACGCCAACCGGATACTTCGCACTAGGCAAGTCCTGTACGACAAGCTCGATCGGGAGATTGAAAGTAGGGGATTCGAACACAGGACCTTTTAACCCTATGCCTCCCACTCCACCAACTCTACCACTCCCTAGGGGGCTCATCAAGCATATCATCAAGCCTAGGTATGAGATACCTATACTTGATGGTAATATTATTTAAAGATTGCCTATCAATACACATCTGATAACTCCCATCTTTCTTGGGTACTAACAAAGCAGTAATTGAACAAGGACTCATACTCTCCCTCATAAGTCCCCCTGAATCAATTCATCCACTTATTTTTGCAACTCCATAGACTCCTTCTAATTTCATCTATATGCTGGTTTGTTTGGTAGCGGTGCTCCCAATAACAAATCTATATGGTACTTAGTATCCCTCAAGGGTTGTAATTTGGGTGACCAGGGAAAACATCTTGGAATTTATGGAGTAATGGTTTCACTAATGGATGGGGTTCACTCTCCATGACTTCTCTCTCCTGGCTATGAGTAATGCTAGGATGAGTTGGAGTTTGTTGATGGCTTTTTCCACTTGGTTGGCATTTAGGAAAAGGTTCTTTTGTGTGGTTTTGGGTTTAATTGGCGGTGAGGGTTGAAGTGTTCGACTAGGTGAGAAAAGACTAAAGTGATGGTTTTCTTGTTGAACTTGAAGGTTTAGGTTTTCTTTCTCCCATCATGAATAACCTCCCTATCATACTGCCATGGTCTCCCCAACAACAAGTTGCATGCATCCATGGCATCACATCACATAACACTTTTTAACATAACTCTTGCCTATGGAGAAAGGCACCACCACTTGTTTAATGACCTGTATTGTACTCCCATTACTTAACCATTGTAGTTCATAAGGATGAGAATGGATAAGGGAAGGAAGATTTAATTTCTCCATAAGAGTGCTAGAAGCAACATTAGTACAGCTCCCACTATCTACAATAACTGAGCACACCTTTCCTTTTATGGTACATTGAGTTTGGAACATGTTCTTTCATTGTTCTTCATATGAATAAACTTGTGCATGCAATCCTCTCTTCAAAATTAAGACTTCTCCGACATCAGCTTCTTCAATTATCTCCTCATCACTCTCATTTTCCTCTTTATCACTTGCTTCCTCTCGGATAGCCTCTTCAATTTCTTCAATTTCCTTAGCTGTCATTACTCTCTTATTAGGACAATTGGCTTGGAAGTGACAATAACCATGCCATTTGAAATACTTTTTTATCTTCTCGGTTGCCTTCTTGCTTCACAAACCATGGCTTCTCGTTAGGAGAATCATTCACCTTTTCCTTAGCTTTGTCTTTATTGGAAACATAAGCCTTGGAATAAGATGAGAAACCCATGTAGTTACGGCTTCCCTTGTAATAAGTCTTAGGAGTTGAAAGTCTTAGGCTTTGTAATTTCTTCTCCACTTTGTTGGCTGGCTTACATCTCTAAGGCTATGTTTGGTTGAACGTAAGGTTTTTAATGAAATAGAATGGAGTGGAGTAGAATGGAATGGTTTATAATGAAATTGAATATAAATAGATGTAACATTAGAAATTTCTTATTTGAGAGGGATAGAATCAAAATGTAATATAGTGAAATGTTGTTTGGAAGAAGGGTTTATAATGTAATATAGTGAAAAGTTGTTTATCATTTTATATTCCATCTTAAATTTTCCAAATTAGAGGTTTTTCATTTTTACTGCTTAGGATAGAATGAGGTATAATATGAAAACTCTCCTCTTCTATCTCATTCCATTATAAATCCTCCTCCAAACGATGGAATAATATTACATTTCATTAATAAACCCCCAACCAAACATAACCTAAAGTAACTATAAGGTTGTAGTTCCACCTTGAGAGCATTTTCCTTTTGTAATCTACCTAAAAACCATGCAATAGTTTGTTCTTCCTCTTTGGGAATATCACTTCTCATCATAAGGCCTTCAAACTGTCTTATATACTCTTCCATTTTCTTGTCCCCTTGCTTAAGATGGTGCAATTTTATGTAGAGGTCTTGTCTGTAATTTTCAGGCTAGAATCTCTTCTTTATCACCCTTTTCAATTTATCCCAAAATCTCACTCTTGCCTTTCCTTCTCTCTCTCTCTTCTTCCTAACATTTTCCCACCACAAGGAAGCATAACATTTGAACTTCAAAATGGGCACCTTGCATTTCTTATCTTTCGAATAGCCTTTGAACTTAAATACTCTTAAAATCTCACTCAACCAATCAATAAAACTATTCGGATCCAAACTACCGTCAAACTTGGGCAAATCTACTTTTAGTACCCTATCATCATTATCATCTCTTCTCCTCATTCTCACTTGGATACCTAATTCATTGTGAATCACTAGAAAGACCAGTGTTATCTTCAATAAAATGGGTCCGAGGTGCTTGATGTCTTCTACGAGGGGTGATCTTCTTGGAGGTGATCCAGGTTTATGGCGAAGTGTTTTGGGTTCTTCGTTGGTTGGTGTTTCTGGATGGTTTTGTGTTGTGGGTATAAGAGGGGTTAATCGATTCATGAAAATTCAGGCAAGTTGATCCATTTGTGCCCTAAGTCGCCTAATGTCCCCTTGTGTTTTAATGATGGAAAATTCCCATGGAGGGGTTAGGAAAGATGAACAACTCTTATTGGACATGATGAGGGATGAATTTTAGGAAGCTTTGAAAAAATTTCGGCTATTGTGAACAGTAAATCCAAAGGTGAATACTAACTTTTCGAGCTTGGAACAACGTTGTTTGGGTTGGTAAGAGTTTAGTTGGTGTTTATGTTTTAAATGGGACTGGTTTAGTTGGCTTTGGATGAGGTGTAAAGGTGGTTAGATAGCGATGGTATTGATGTGAGTTGGAATAGAGTCAAGGAAAGAGAAATTCTTGAATTTGAAGCTTAAGGCATCAGGCCATTTTTCTTCCAATTCTAAGTACTCAATTGTAAAATTCCAGCCACCATTTCACACATTTTCACTTAACAACCAAAGCTCTGATACCAAAATGGTATGAAACAAAACAAACTTATTCGAGATTTAGTCATACCATCCCTTAAGCCACTTAAAACAACTAGAAAACAACTTCAAAGCCCACCAAATCAGTATGACCAACACCACAAAACACTCTCAACGACATTAACATGGTCTTCTTATATGTATAACATCTCATTCTTACGTTCAAATTAGTTTCATTCATCCATTGATCTTAATTCAGCAAGAAAAACTCAAGAAAACTCCAAACCGAATTTCAAACAAATAAAACACAAGATAAATTAAACTTATTAGAAAAAAGGCAAAACAATTACCCAAGCATAATGGAAACACCGCCAGCTTGAATTATCCACCACCAAGTTGGCCCAAACTTGGATAAAGGAAAGAACAGAAAAAGAACTTCATCTTCTTGGTTTTTCCATTCATCAAATTCATGCGTCTTCTTTTACAAAACGAGAGAATGGCCTTTACATAAGCTAAACATGAGTGGGTGACGAAACTTACGTGGGAAATATTAAAATTTACAATTAAATATTAGCCAAAATTCATCCACCATTGAAAAAAACAAAATCCATACCCATTTAATGCAAAAGCCATATTTATTTAATGCTTTAGGATAAATTTCCTTAATACTCATTTAATGCTTTAGTATAACTCCCTTAATACCTATAAACTTGCATGATCTTCTCTCATTTGGATCAAATGACAACCAAAACGAGGGCTTGATAGAATTGGAGCTTTCTATGGTTCTTTGTTATGGGTTGGGCTGTCAAAAATGGTTTTAGACACTTCTTGGACCTTGAGCACTCCATTGACAATCTTGTAGAATTCAATTAAAACTTGGGTCAAATTGTCTTCACTCATTTGGGCTGATTTCACATCATCCTCCCTGAGTTGAGGAGATTGGTCCTTAAATCCAAAGTAGACCATCTTCCAATTATCGAGATAAATCTCCAATGTTGAAAGTAACTGAGGGGTTTCCAAATTCGGATAGCAAATCAATCTTGTACGCATTGTCTCCAATCTCCTCAAGAAACTCAATTGAGCCATCAGCTCTAGATGTTAATTTGAGTTTTCTCTTGGAGGGAAATCTTTCTTTTCTCATAGGTACCCACATAAGATCACCAGGTTGGAAATGGATGGGTTTTCTATGCTTATTATCTCTCCTTTTATAAGCTTCATTAGCCTTGGCTATTTGGCCTTTAACGAACTCATGCAACTTCTTTATGGTTTTAGGCTTCTCTTTAGCATCAAGACTACCTTGTATATCAAGATGCAAAGCACTCAATTCAAAGGGAGTGATGGGATTAAGGCCATAAAGTACTTCAAATGGGGGTATGGCTGGTTGTAAAACTAGGAGATCAATTATAGGGAAACTTGACATGGGCTAATTTAATGTCCCAATCCCTCAAACTTTTACTCATCAATGTTCTTAGGATAGTCCCTAAAAGTCTACTGGTAACTTTAGTTTGTCCATTTGTTTGGGAGTGTTGGGATGTGTTAAATAGAAGCTTAGTACCTAATCAACTCCACAGAGATCTCTAAAAGGAGCTAAGGATTTTAGAATCCTTATCTGACACAATGCATCTAGGAATACCATGCAATCTCACAATTTCTTTGGAAAATAATTCAACCACAAGGGATGCCCGTGAGTCTTGTTGCATGCAATAAAATATGCCATTTTAAAGAATCTATCCAAACAACCAAAATAAAATCTTCACCTCTTTGAGTTCTCGGTAAGGCAACAATGAAGTCCATACTTAAATATTCCCATGGATGAAGTGGAATCAGTAATGGAGTATACATACCAGGTTTAAAATGGCTTTTGGCTTTTTGACAAACACCACAACTAGCCACAATGATTTCTATATCCCTAAGTATCTTTGGCCAATAAATTTGCTCCTTAAGAACTTGCAAAATCGTAGTTACCGGAAAATGACTAACAAGTCCTACGTGCACTTCCCTCACAAGTAATTCTCTAAAACTCCTATTAGGCACACAAAGTTTGTTGCCTTTAAACAAAAATCCATCATGCAACACATAATCTTCGAAACTGGCTTTAGTGCATTTAGCCAAGATTGATGCCATCTCCTCATCAAACTTATAATATTCCTTCAACATACTAAACCCAAGTATTCTAGCATCTAAAATGGTAAGAATTGAGTACCTTCTTAACAATACATCAGCCACCACATTAGTACTGCCTTGCTTATACTTAGACACAAATAAAAAGGAATGAAGAAACTTGACCCAATCAGTATGCCTTGAGTTTAGTTTATGTTGGCCATTGATAAACTTAGAGTGCTTGATGATTCGAATGCAACACAAACTGTTTTGGCCTTAGGTAATGACTCTAATATTCTAAGGCTCTAATAATGGCATAAATCTCCTTTTTGTACGTACTATATCTCCTTTGTGATTCATTGAGCTTCTTACTAAAGTAAGCTAACGGTTTCTTATCTTGAGTAAGTATTGCCCCAATTCGAACCCCACTTGCATCACACTCGACTTTGAAAGCTTTGTTGAAATCAGGTAAGGGTAGAATGGGTGCTTTGCAAACCTTTTTCTTAATTATCTCAAAGGCTTCATTTGCTTCTTTAGACCACTTAAAACTACCCTTCTTCATGCATTCAGTCATGGGAACCATAAGTGTGCTAAAATTTGGCACAAATCTTTTATAAAATGATGTCAAACCATGAAACTCCTAACATCAATGATGGATCTAGGTTCTAGCCAACTTAGAATTGCATCCACTTTGGATTGGTCAACTGTAATACCATCTGGAATGAAACAAAACAAAATTCTTCAAGATTTAGTCAGACCATCCATTAAGCCACTTAGAACAAGTAGAAAACAACTTCAATTCCCACCAAATAAGTTTTACTAACTCCATAAAACACTCTGAACGAAATCAACATGGGCTTCCTATATTTATAACATCTCATTCTTACATTTAGATCACTTTCATTCATCCACTAATCTCAATTTAGCAAGAAAAACCCAAGAACACTCCAAAACGAATTTCAAACAAATCAAACTCAAGATAAATTAAACTTATAGAATAGAAGGCCAACAATTACCCAAGCATAATGGAAACACCACCAGCTTGAATTATCCACCACCAAGTTAGGCCAATCTTGGATAAAGGAAAGAACAAAAAAAGAACTTCATCTTCTTGGTTTTTCCATTAATCAAATTCATGGGTCTTCTTTTACAAAATGAGAGAATGGCCTTTACATCGGCTAAACATGAGTGAATGACGAAACTTACAAGGGAAATATCAAAAGTTACAATTAAATATTAGCCAAAATTCATCCACCATCCAAAATAACAAATGCCGTACCCATTTAATGAAAAGCCATACTTATTTAATGCTTTAGGACAAATTTCCTTAATAATCATTTAATGTTTTAGGATAATTCCCTTAGTAACTATAAACTTGCATGATCTTCTCTCATTTGGATCAAATGACAACCAAAACGGAGGCTTGATGGAATTGGGCCTTTCCAAGCTTGTTGTTTATGGGCTAGGCTTTCAAAAATGGTCTTGGACACTTCTTGGACCTTGAGCACTCCATTCCTATCTTGTAGACTTCAATTAAAACTTAGGTCGAATTTTCTTCAATCATTTGGGCTGATTTCACATCATCCTCCCTGAGTTAAGGAGAATTAGTCCTTAAATCCAAAGCAGACCACCTTCCAATTATGGAGATAAATCTCCAATGTTGAAAGTAACCGAGGCATTGCCAAATTCGGATAGCAAGTCAATCTTGTATGCATTGTCTCCAATCTCCTCAAGAACCTCAATTGAGCCATTGGCTCTAGATGCCAATTTGAGTTTTCTCTTGGAGGAAAATCTTTCTTTTGCTTATTAGCTCTCCTTTTATAAGCTTCATTAGCCTTGGCTATTTGGCCTTTAACGAACTCATGCAACTTCTTTATGGTTTTAGGCTTCTCTTTAGCATCAAGACTACCTTGTATATCAAGATGCAAAGCACTCAATTCAAAGGAAATGATGGGATTAAGGCCATAAAGTACTTCAAATGGGGTATGGCCGGTTGTAAAACTAGGAGATCGATTATAGGGAAATTTGACATGGGCTAATTTAATGTCCCAATCCCTCAAAGTTTTACTCATCAAGGTTCTTAGGATAGTCCCTAAAGTTCTATTGGTAATTTCAGTTTGTTCATCTATTTGGGGGTGGTGAGATGTGTTAAATAAAAGCTTAGTGCCTAATTGACTCCACAAAGATCTCCAAAAATTGCTAAGGAATTTAGAATCCCTATTCGACACAATGCTTCTAGGAAAAACAAGAAATCTCACAACTTCTTTAAAAAATAATTCAACCACATAGGATGCATCATGATTCTTGTTGCATGAAATAAATTGTGCCATTTTTCATAATCTATCCATAACAACCAAAATAAAATCTTTACCTCTTTGAGTTCTTGGCAAGGCAACATTTAAGTCCATACTTAAATCTTCCCATGGTTAAAGTGGAATCAGCAATGGAGTATACCAAGTTTAAAATGGTTTTTGGCTCTTTGACAAACACCATACATTGACACGATGGTTTGTACATCCCCAAGAATATTTGGCCAATAAATTTGCTCCTTAAGAACTTCGAAAGTCTTAGTTACCCTGAAATGACCAACAAGTCCTCCTCTATGCACTTCCGTCATAAGTAATTTCTAAAACTTCCATTAGGCACACAAAGTTTGTTGCCTTAAAAAAAAATCCATCATGCAACACATAATCTTTGAAACTACCCTTAGTGCATTTGGCCAAGATTGATGCCATCTCCTCATCAAACTTATAATAGTCCTTCAACTTACTAAACCCAAGTATTCTAGCATCTAGAATGGTATGAATTGAGTACCTTCTTAACAACGCATCAGCCACCACATTGGTACTCACTTGCTTAGACACAAATGAAAAGCAATGAAGAAACTCGACCCACTCAGTATTCCTTGAGTTTAGTTTATGTTGGCCATTGATAAACTTGAGTGCTTCATGATCCGAATGCAACATAAACTATTTTGGCCTCAGGTAATGACTTAATGGTCTAAGGCTCTAACAATGGCATAAAACTCCTTTTCATACGTACTTTGTGATTCATTGAGCTTCTCACTAAAGTAAGTTAATGACCTCTTATCTTGAGTAAGTACTGCCCCAATTCGAACGCCATTTGTGTCACAGTCAACTTCAAAAACTTTGTTGAAATCAGGTAAGGCAAAAGCTACTTAATCATCTTAAAGGCTTCATTTATTTCTTTAGCCTATTCAAAACTATCCTTCATGCATTCAGTCACAAGAGCCATAAGTGTGCTAAATTTTGGTATAAATATTCTATAAAATGATGCCAAACTATGAAAACTCCTAACATTGATGATGGATCAAGGTTTTGGCCAACTTCAAATTGCATCCACTTTGGATTGGTCAACCATATTACTGACTGGTATGAAACAAAACAAACATCTTGAAGATTTAGTCAGACCATCCATTAAGACACTTATAACAACTAGAAAACAACTTCAAATCACTCTCAATCTCTTCTTTTCCTAGAGTGTGGCATTAATATCCTTCTTTATAATTTTGTTCTTGTTTCTTTTATATTATTCAAGGTTTTTCTTGAAAATAGATTTCGCTTTTCTGGAAATTCCTCACAACAAATTGTTCGTGGGTTCTTAGATCTTGATTTACGTGTTCACATCAACTAATGTTACTAGTACTATTTTAGTGGAAAGGATAAATTTTGCTACATTAAAATATCCTAAGCCATATAAGCTGTTGTGGTTAAATGAATATAGAGAAATTTAGGTGTTAAAGTAGGACTTAGTGGCATTCTTTACTGGCAACTACATTGATGAGATTCTTTGTGATGTGTTACAATGGATACTAGTGATATAGTCTTGGGATATTGTGGAATTTTAATAAGAAGGTTATTTATGATAAGTACAATAAGAGATGTTTATAATTAATAACCTAAATTTTGTTTTAACAACTTAGGATAGATAAAGAGCACAAGAAGAGAGAAAAACAAGTGAGCACTCATAGAAAAGACTAACAGAAAAGTAAGAGTATGTAGGAAAGTGAAAAATTTTCAGTGTACAAATCACAAGATGGAGAGAAAAGAGAGCTAGTGCCTTTGCAAGTTGAAGTGAGATTAAAAGTGCTATGTTAGCAAGGCAGCAACTACTTGTACTCTTGTAAAAAGATGTTTTTTCAACTAATGATCTTAACACTTCTTTGTCTAGTGTCGTTGTTACTTTTTTGTAGGAATTCTCAAATCTATTTATTGAGGAAATAACATATGATTTGCTTCCATTAAGTGGCGATTCAAGGACAAATCCTTTCAAGAAAAGAGGGAATGGTGGAGATTAGCTCACATAAACACATATTTTCAGCAATTCTTATCATCCTTTGGAAGGAATTGGAGGTCCAATGACTAGGGCAAACACCAAATGCATGAAAATAGCTTTGCAACAATTAATCATAGAGATGCAAGAAAAGGAGAATGTTTAAGATGAATCAGATGCAGTACAAAGATTAATCACTTTTCTAATTGTTGAAATGGATTATACTTAATACATTAATAACAAGGCTTATAGAATTTCTAACATCTTGGTCCACTCCTTTTAAGTTAAATGGAGCCTAATTCATATAATTGAGATGTATTTAAGGGCTTCAGTTCATTTTATGATATTTGTCAACATTTTTTGCTATAATTGGGCTATACTTAACTATGAAGCCTAAATTGTGTTAGTATTATTTTATAGTTTCCTATTTGGGATAGGACTTGTTTTGTAGTTAATTCCTAATGTCATTAGGATTTTTTAAATTTCTAATCTTATTAGGATTCTTTATGACATTATCAATATGAATTGAAATAGGATTCTAAGAGTAATAGTTAGAGTTCCATTTGTAGTTGGTGTCTAAAACCTTATAACACTTGATAAGGAATATGCATCCTAAGTGGCTTCAGACAAGGAAAAAGTAAAGGGACATGTTGGCGGAATTAGAAAGCAAGGAAAAACAATAAAACAAGATCAACAAAGTGTTACTAAAGTAAAAGATCCATTAGAGAATCTTGGAGGATCAATGACATGGTCGTGAGCTAAACATACTAAAAAGGCTCTCAATAATCTAATGGTGGATCTATATGCAAGGGAAGAAGCTAAAACGCTTGGAGCACATCAAGTAAATTCATAATGATGATTAAAGGCTTGGAGCAACTTGTTGGAATTGTTGAAGAAGCCTAACTGTGCTATATAATTAGCAACAACTTATTATATTTATATATATAATTAGGTTGTTTTAAGCATGACACTGTCATATGGTGTGAAATGTTTAGGCCAACTTAATTACACTTTGTACACCTTAATTAAGTTATTTAGGACTTTACTAAGTAGGTTCTAGCCCTAGATAAGGGTAATTAGCTGTTTGGATTGTTTTGGGGCTAACATTATTTTTAAGCTTGTTTATTAAGAGTTTGTTAATTGGGCCAAATTCCATAACCTATCCTTATGGGATTCCACCTAGTAAATTATTTTTATTATATGAACACTCTAAAACTCTTTTTTTTAATCAGTTAATTACACTTTGTACATCTTAATTAAGTTATTTAGGACTTAACTAAGTAGGTTCTAGCCCTAGATAAGGATAGTTTAGCTATTTGGTTTTTTTGGGGCTAACATCATGTTTTAAGCTTGTTTATTAAGAGTTTGTTAATTGGGCCAAATTCCACAACCTATCCTTATGGGATTCCACCTAGTATATTAGTTTTATTATATGAGCACTCTAAAACTCTTTTTTAATCAGATTTGATTGATTTCCAAATTCAATAAACACATTGAGTGTTTTTTGCATCCCTTAAGAGAAATCCTTTCTGCTGTCTAGACTTGATGTTTCAATCAATCAAGGGCCTATGAAGATCATAACTCATTCCTTATCACCCCAATCCCTTTCTAGTTCTATAGGTGTGGTGGAAATACGTTCTAGTGTTGATAATTCAATCTTGATTCATATAGCGCTATCCTTGGATCTTGAATTAATGATTGGTACTTCATCCAATCTGAAGTGAAGAGCATGTCAACTTCTTAAGGATTTTATGCTTGTAAAAGTTTGTTTTATTGATGTAGTTAGATCATCAATATAGAAATCAAATCAAGAGTTTTTCTTCACTTCATTAGAATTACCTCTTTATTCTTTAACAATAACTTAATTTGTTCTTATCAAGGCAACTTATGCTAATCAAAATACTTGTAGGCTTGGCTTGGTTCTAGTTAGTAGATTTGATTATGGTCAAGTTTCCCTGGTTGATTTGAGGATGAGCTTAGGGTTCTAACTCCTTGTCATTTTGGTTTTAGGTGGTTTTCAACCTAATCAGTGGATTTGGTTAGGGTTAAGTTTCCTTATTTGATTTGGAGAAGATCTTAGGTTCTGATTCCTTGTGATTTGGATTTTTAGGTGATTTTTAGACTAAGGTTCAAATTTGAAAAGCTTTAAGAGATAAGTATAAAGTTCTTAATTCACACTAATTATCAAAACATGGCCATGTGTTTTCTCCATTCCTAATCCTATGCTTAATTTATCATCACAAAATTTTCCCTTAGGTTGAAAATTTTCACCATAGTCCAATAAGTGTCAGAACTAAGCCTAATTGCCCATAAGATATTTTCCTCTAAGTAGTGTATGTGAACCAATTGCACTAAAATGTCTCCTTATGTATAAGGAGCCTCCAAATTCTTTCAGCAAGTGACACTTTGTTAGTGGTTGGCATTGGCATTGTTCCTAGGCCTCCCTCCTTTTTTTTTTTTGCAATCGTCACTGTTGGTTTAAGTTCAAGCTCTTTATAACTTAAGTTCTTATCAAATTGTATCAAAGCTTAGTTGTTTGGAATTATGTTTTACCATTTCATTTTTTATCACTAATTGTTATTTTTATTCTTATTGTGTGTAGCTATAATTTTTATTTGTTTTGTTCTTTGAAGTCATTTACTCTATTTTTTGCTATCTTTGGAAATTCTTGCTGAGTTTCCTTCCAACTGGTCGTTGCTACTTGTTTCGATAGGATCATTCATAAGATTTTTGCTAAAAAATTTATAAATGGAAGTTTAATAATAACAAGCAAGAGGGTGAGAACATCTTTGTGAAAAGCTAAATTGAATGAAACACTAGTTGTCAAAGAATAAAGTGAAATCCTCGCTTCCATCCCACTAGACTAGAAGGAGGACCAGCAAGAAGGAATCAAAGGTAATAAATAGCTTTCTCTTCCCGTCCTTCCTCACTATAGGATTCAGAAAAAGAAAGAGACACAAAATTAAGTGTGTATAAATTATTTTTATTTCTAATGAATTTTTGCAAGTTTTTAGAATATGGGTATTGGTGGAAATAATGTTGATATTAAGCTTAAGTTGTTTGTGCAGGCTGCCCAAAATCAACTTAAGGCAATAAACATAATGTTAGATAGTATAGAATTGTCATTCCATTCTAAATCCTCCAAGAGACTCTTATTTGATGAGGAGGAAAAGGATAATTCTGATCGTGAGGAGAATTCTAAGGAGGAAAAAAAGGTTGTATGAAAGAAAGATAACAATATGGGTAATATTAATATGAAAATCTTACCTTTTAAGGTAAAAATGGTCCAGATTTGTACTTGGAGTGTGGTAGAACATGTTCTTAATTGTCATAATTGTTCCAGAAAAAAGAAGGTATAACTTGCGGCAGTTGAGTTTGCAAATTATGCTAGTATCTAGTAGGATCAATTTGTGATTAGTAGGTGTAGGAATGTTGAAGACCTTAATGGAACCTTAGGCTGAAAACTACCTAGAACCTAGATCACAAGCAATTAGAACCCTAGGATTGTCTTCAAATCAAGTAAAGAAACTTGACCCTAACCAAACCCACAAATTAGAAACAACACTATATGAATTTTGGTTGCCACAAGTTTCCGTTATAAGATAAGATTAAGTTCTTGCTATAACTAATAGGAATTTCTCACAAAAAGTGAAGAAAACTCTCAAACTAATTTCCATTTGATGATCCATAAATTACATTAATAAGACAACCTTTTATAGGCATAAAATCCCTAGCAACTAGAATTCTAAAAGGAAAAGAAAACTATAGTCCTGGAGGAACATTCCTTATACAGTGTGACAAGTATTCAAACATTAACTACTAATACTACTTTAACTAGGACTCCATAAATCCTATTTCAATTCATATCCTTAACTTTATAAGGAATCCTAATTAGATTGGAAATTTAGGGAATCTTAACCAAATTAGTAATTAACCCCATAACAAGTCCTAACCTAAATAGGAAACTAGAAAACAACTACAAAAAAGTTACTAACATAGTTTGGGTTTTATAATTAAATAAGTTATAGCCCAATTACAATAAAAAATTTAACTAATAATGCAAAGCAAGCCTAAGTTGTAAAAACTTCTTTATATGTGAATTGGAATGGATTTAACCCAAAACAAGTGAACCATGTTCTTAAATAATTTCCAAGCCTTGTTCTTCATATATTAAGCATATTACATCCTTAACAACATGTAAAAAAGTGACTAATCTAGGCAATTTATCTTATTCATCTTGAACAACCTCCTCTTTCATCTCCATGACTAATCCTTGCAAAGCTTTCTTAAGGAGTTTTGTCAACAGTTGGAAATAGGTGCTAATGCAAGTTGATCTTTATCGTGCTTATTCGATTATGCACAATAATGATGCTAATGATGCAAAAGAGGCTTATACCTAGTCATTACTATAGGAACTCATACCAAAATTTGGAGGGATTAATGCATAGGTTAATGAGTGTAGAGGATTACCATTAGGAAATGTAGAGATAGCTATGATTAAGGCAAGTATAAAGGAGGATCATAAAGCAACTATGGCTAGATTTGTTAAATAAAGGAATAGCTGATGTGGTTGAATTACAACATTATGTGGAGATGAAGGAGTTGTTGTATAAGGCTATAAACGTGGGAAGGCGATTCAAGGCTAAGAACAAGATTGGCACGATTTCTATCTCTACATGGAAGTCAAATTGGAGTGACAATAAGGCTGACATGAAACCAAAGTAAATGTCTTCTTCTTTGTTATTTAGTTATGTTTAGGAATAGTTAAGAAGACATTTCCTTACAGGATCTTCATCAATTGGTACCAATTTAAAGAGACAATCTAGTATATTATGAGAATCATCTTATCATAAATAAAATTTATCTTTCTCTATTGTGAGAGCTTTCTCTTGGTTCTTTAGTCAAGAACTAAATCTAGTCTCTTCAAGGCAACTTGTAGCGATCAACAAGTTTGGTTAAGGTCAAATTCTTTACTTGATTCAAGAAGGATTCTAGGATTTCCTTTTGTTGTTAACTTCAGGTTTTAGGTGTTCCTTAAATAAGGATCATATCATTTGGTACTAGATCCAAATTCTATATATCCGCTTTCATATATCCTTTTATTCATTTTCTTGTTCAATCTTGCATTCTTTTATTTTCTTATTCCTGTGTCTTTGATTTTTTAGTACATTGTTCCTTTTTCTCTTGATGTGAAATCAGCCCAAGTGAGTGAAGCCAATTCGGCCCAAGTTTTAACTAAATTCTACAAAATTGTCAATGGAGTGCTCAAGGTCCAAGAAATGTTCGTGACCATTTTTGACATTCCAATCCATCAACAACAAGCATGGAAAGGCTCAATTCTATCAAGCCCACGTTTTGGTTGTCATTTGATTCAAATGAGAGAAGATCACGCAAGTTGATGGCTATTAAGGGAATTTTTCCTAAAGCATTAAATGGGTATTAAGGGAATTTGTCCTAAAGCATTAAATGGGTATGGCTTCTGTTATTATTGAATGGGGGATGAATTTTGGCTAATATTTAATTGTAACTTTTGATATTTCCTATGTAAGTTTCGTCACTCACTTATGTTTAGCCTATATAAAGGCCATTCTCTAGTTTTGTAAAAAAGGACATGTGAATTTGATGAATAGAAAAGTCAAGAAGATGGAGTTTTTCTTTTGTTCTTTTCTTTATCCAAGTTTGGCCTAACTTGGTGCTGGGTTATCCAAGCTGGTGGCTTCTCCTTTAGGCTTGGATTAATTGTTGACCTTCTATTCTAGTAAGTTTAATTTATCTTGTGTTTGATTTGTTTGAAATTCAGATTGGAGTGTTCTTAAGTTGTCCTTGTCCCATTGAGATCAATTGATAAATGAATCTTATTTGAATGTAATAATGAGATGTTATGCATATAGGAAGACCATTTTAATGTCATTGAGAGTGTTTAGTGGTGTTGGTCAAACTAAATTGGTGGGATTTGAAGGTGGTTTCTAGATGATCTAAGTGGTTTAATGGATGGTTCAATATATTGTTCCTTGTTCTCTTCTTTTCCCTTTAGCCAAAATTACATCATAGTTGATATATTCATCTATTTCCCTTTTTTTCGAGTGGTATTAGTTATAAAAAAATAAGTTTATCTTCAATTGTTAACAACACAAATTTGCACAAATATGCTTCAATAAAAATTGATTATACATATCTTTAATTATTGCATAAGTTTTTGGTGTTAATCCTTCCATTGGTTCAAACTTCTGATTATTATCCTTAGATTATTTCCTTCTATAATCATTTTCTACTATAATTCTTCTTGCCTTATTTGTGCTTATTTTCCTTTTTTCTTCTTTCCTTCTATAATCATTTTCTGCCTTAATTCTTCTTTCTTTATTTGTGTTTTATTTCCTCTTATCTTCTTTCCTTTTGCAATCATTTTCTGACTTAATTTTACTTTCCTTATTCTTGCTTAACTCTCTTTTCTTTCTTTATTTTTGTCGATGTGTAATATTACCTAATTCATTGAGTTATGCTTTTCTTATCTCCTAGTTCAAATTTCATTTCCATTATTTACTGTCTTACCCCTATTGTTGGCTTAAAATTCAACTTAATTAAGTTTAAATGTTGTATTTTTTCTTGTTGAGATTAATGATCACGTTTTTATAAAAGGCTTGTAAAAGAAAGTTGAGTGCTAAAAGTAGGGCATCCAGCATTGAGAAAATCGAAGATTGAGTGAAATCATTAGTAGACAACAACTAGGGTGTAAACAAATAAAGGACAGAGTGAGGACAATTCAACCTATTTTACTACTAATTCTTTCTTTGCATGTTTCATCATGAGTAGTACCAGAGATAATGTTGACATTGACTCATCAAAGCCATCCAAGATCAATTTGAGACTCTTAATATGAGACTGGGTAAATCAAATAGATCAAATTATTATGAAATCAACCACTTGATGTGGAGGAAAAGGAGGAAACTAATTTATAATAAGTTGGTTTCATGAGGATAAGAGTGGCTATCCAAAGGCGAGATAGTAATTTAGGTAGTATTAAGGTGATGATTCTTTCTTTTCAAGGCAAGAATGATCTAAAGTTGTACTTAAAGTGGGAAAGAAAAGTAGAGCATGTGTTTGATTGTCATAACTCCTCTGAAGAGAAGGTAAAATTGGTAGTAGTTGAATTCATCGATTATGCTAGCATTTAATGGGATGCTTAGTAGGCATAGGAATAAAGAGAAATCTATTTAGTCATGAGAAGAGATGAAGGTGGTAATGCGTAAATGGTTCATACGTAGCCATTATTATTGAGATTTGCGTAGGAAGTTACAAATTTTGACTCAAGGTTCCATAAGTGTAGAGAAATACTATAAGGAGATGAAGGTAGCCTGATTAGGGCTAATTTTGATGAGGAACAAGAAGATACTATGACTAGTTCATTAATGGTTTGAATAGGCAGATTGTAGATGTAGTAGAGTTGCAACAATATGTAGAGATGGAGGATTTGTTATATAAGGCCATTAAGGTGGAGAGGCAATTAAATTCTAGGGAATTCTGATGTGAACCCCATAAATAAAGATCTAAGAACCCACGAAGAAGTTGTTGAAAGGAATTTCCAAAAAAGCTAAATCGTTTCTGTTTTCAAGAAAACCTTGAACAATGTTTTATGAAACATGAACCAAAGTTATGAAGAAGGATATTGACCCCACACTTTAGGAAAAGAAGAGATTGAGAGTGATAAGTTAGGTGAACATCATAAGGAATAACCTTGATAAGTTCCATGTTCAATAAAGAATCAACAAAGTGAATAACCTCACCAAAAACGTAAAACAAATTCCAATCTAAATTCTTGTACAAAGATGACAATTATATAGGCTAAAGAAAACCTTGATATATCTTCTAAAAATGATTTATTCCTAAAAATAAGGAAATCCCTGAGATTTAGGAAAGTCTTTTCAAAACTGATTCCTAAAGCCAAATATAGGAAGTGGACTTTTAGGCAGCCCAAATCAATTAGAGATCTTCTTAAAATCATCAAAACAATATATTCTTCTAATTAGGCCAAATAAACAACTAATTAGTCCTATTTAATGAGTGAATCAAGGTGATAGGGCTGATTGATCTCTCCAAGCCCAAATCAGCTTCTATTGTTGCTTGTTTAGCCTAAACATGTTCAATCAGTCCATTAAGAGCTTCCTTCATCCTTTTAGCTTTAGCCTGAGTTATTGGACCTCTACTAATATGTAATGGATCTCGAAATATGTTAAACCAGATTGCATCATCCTTTGCATGTCCTTAGTAGGGTTTCCATCATTTTCCAAATCTAGGTCAATTTCTAACTCTTCATGGAGGTCAAATTAGAAGGATAACAATGCTACCTCAAAACCAAAAGATGAATCAAAAGCCAAAATTTTTATTTCTTCTTCTAAAGGTAAAACCAAAACTAAACCCTCCTCTAAATAACATGCTTTTAAGTGTTTTAGGTTCAAAGGATTGCATATGCTGCCTCTTAATATCTAAATAAAAGGACTATGGTTATTTTGGACAATTGTAATTAGAGTGTTAGCCTAAGTGATGATGAAATTCGGCTAAAGGATTTTAGTGATATGGATGTTAAAGGACCCATGAGTGGAGAAGTTTTTATCACTAGGCAAACTCTTAACATCAGCTTAAGGATGAAAGTGATAATGCTTAATGTGAGCATATCTTTCATACTCAGTGCCATATGAATAACAAGGTATGTAGCATGATCATTTATAGTGGGACTCGCACTACTGTTGCTAACACTTTTTTGGTTGATAAAGAAATGTTGCTAACTCCAAAGCTTCCAAAACCATACAAGTTGCAATGTTTGAATGAGTGTGGGGAAGTTAAGATGACAAAATAGGTTCAATTGGCGTTTTTCATCAGAAGATAAAAAGAGTGAGAGTGTGAAAAAGAGTGAAAAGAAGCAATCTTGTCTATTGTGGGAATCATCTTTTCATCAATAAAATTTGAGTCTTTCTCTATTGTGAGAGCTTTCTCTTAGTTCTTTAGTTAGGAACTAAATCTGGTCTCTTCAAGGTAACTTGTAGTGATCAATTGGTTCCAATCAACAAGTTTCATTAGGGTTAGTTCTTTGTTTGATTCAAGAAGGATTATGGGGTTTCTTTTCCTTTTATTTCGGGTCTTACATGATCCTTTCTCAAGGTTCATATCAAGTGGCCTTTACTACCTCAATTATGTTGTAATAATGCAATACAACTATTTTACTACTGAAATGGTGTTGATGAATAGTAATTATTGACCAGTGCTTTCTCAAAAGTTCCAGTTTCTTGCATTGATCATCCTTAAGTTTCTTTTCCAATAGTATTATTAAAATAAGTTGAAATTAGAAAGCCGTATAAAAATTTATGATTTTTAGGGCTATTAAGCCCTCTTAAATTCCATTATAGTAACAACATCAAGGAGAGATTCAGGGATATGGCTCTTGGCTCTGGTTTGATATTTGTGGCTAAGTGATACAACCCACTAAGGCAATGGAGACTTGAGGATGCCAATAGGTCCAATTACAAGGTCACGCTCCAACAAGCTCAAAGCACAATTTCAGATTTATGTACAAGCTTTTATTTCACAAGA
>JAOTAY010000003.1:14130018-14147884 GCA_025629805.1 Erythroxylum baracoense | reverse complement strand
CAGATATTTTTCATGTGCAAAAATCACTGTTCACAAATGCATGAGCATGAGATGTGTTTTTTCTAATTTCTCCGATTAATCTCACGTGTACCCGTTTCTATGGTTCAACCCGTTATATGGAAACGGGATGTTACAAAAGAGAAGAGTGAATTCGATTTTAGAAAGAGAGGAAGAGAAATCTTATAAAATCATTATGTTTTGAATGATTAATGCATGAAAAGAGTAAAGGATTGTAAGACTAATGAAAAGAGATGAAGAAAATATCAAGAATCTAGAGGAAAATGAAGAGTTTCGGATAGTGAGAGGAGAATTTTCGTGGGTTAGAGAGAGAATGAGTGAAATTTTGAAGAATGGGTGAAAGAAGAAAAGGGGAGGGAAGCTTAAATTTCCCTCCAGATAGAATTCCTACGATTATAGGAATTCCCACAAATCCCACAATCGTGAGATTTCCCATAAATCCCACGATCGTGGGATTTCTCTCCAGAAAGTTTCTGGAGAGATTTCCCACGATCGTCGGAATCACTCCAATTCCCACGATCATGAGATGGGATGATTCTCACACTTCTAAACCTTCTTCCAAGCTTAGTATTAGTTCTCTATGATCCCACAACCTATAAACATATCAAATTAATATTAGCAACAAGAATTTTAAAAAGGAAACAAGTTGAAATTCAAGCAAGAATCAATTTAATCATCATTCAAACTCAATTCAAACATGCCCATAACTAAAGAACCACACCAATAAATAAACAAATATAATTAAAAGGAAGTAGAATTCCATGAGTTGCCTCCTATACAGTGCTTCTTTTAACGTCTGTAGCTTGACACTCTTCCTTGGAAACTCAGCCAGAATCAATTATAAAAGACTTGCTTCCACCTTTTTCGTTCAACATTGGTTTTGTAGCCTTTAAGTAAGTTACAAATTGTAAAATAATTAAAAGGACAATATGGATAACATTATGAAAATCAATTAAGCTCAATAATGTCTTTTTTCCAAATGAACTATCAACATAACAGGCAATAACAAAACTTCCTAAATCTTCCATTGAATCTAACAGTTTATTTTGTAGGAAGATGAGGTGCTCTTTTTCTTTCTTAATCACCTTCATCTCCTTTACTTCTTCCACTTCACGAACAGAGACTTTTATAACTTCTTTAAACTCGATGTCTATTGCCATCTGTTCTTCGTTCTTTTATTCTTCAGAAGATTTGAACACATCAATTATCCAGAATAAGCTACTATCCTTCAGATTCTTAAGTACATCATTCATTTTGAATGTCACTTGAAGATAGAGTTCTTTTCATGAACATCTACCTAAGATTTTTCGATATTCACATATGGTATATTAAGAACTGGTGAATAACAGGGAAGGTTTTCTTCTTTTTCTTCGTCCTTTTTCTTAATTTCTTGGTATTATAGAAAGTAAGGTTTAGCATGGTCTTCCACTTGTTCTTCTTGTTCTTCCCCATTTCCAGGTGTGATAGCCTTATATTGCTCTCGTTGATATGTTTCCAAGTGTGATATCCTTATATTGCTCTCGTTGAAATAATTCTATGTTGCTTAGAGAGTCTTCCACACTTATCTTACAAAATTCACTGGAAAGCTATCTTACTTAAACCTCCAAGTTGTGAATATAAATGCCATAATTTTTAAAAACTTGATCGAATTTCTTTTCCATTCTCTTTTGACTTTCCTCTTGGCTATAAAACATCTTCTTCTGGTTCTCTTCCATATCTATTAGCTTTTCCATGATTTTGTCGAATTTGGAATCTCATGAATTGGATTCATCTTGCTAAAATTCAAATATGTCTTGATGTCCCATATGAGTATTTGCATTGTTGGCTAATAGAAATATGGGTGGTTTTGCCACCTCGAAGTGTATGTATTCCAATAAGGATCAACATTTAGTCAACCATACTGTGCCTCATTGTAATTTGCAAAAGTTCCTTGCTCCCTATAATAACTATCTTCCATCATTGTTCTTTTTATTTCTTCTCGACACCTAGCTCTTCAGATGTCTCATTCCTCATTCTAAAATGTCTTGATATGTCTTGCGATATCCGATAGTTCGTCATTACCAAATTATGTTGATCTTCACGTGCTCCTTGTGTTCATGGACCTAAAAATACACAAGGAAAAGTATCAAAAACTGTTAAATCAAAGTAATCTAAATTAAACAAGATGCTAGACAATCAATCCCTAGCAATGACGCCAAAAACTTGTTTGAGTGTAATTATGCAACAGAAACTACTCATTTTACGCTCGAAAATCGCAACTGCACAGGTCGTGACTTGTAATTAAAAAGCAGATATCGATCCCACAGGGATTGATGCCTAGACACCACTTAATTCAGATAAATTTTTTTTAAGAAATGAAATTATTTAATGAAAATAATCTGAAAAATTAAATTAAAATTAAAAGACTAATAATGAACACTGAACAATACCAAAATGAAGAAAAATCAAAACTAAAAAATCTAAAGGCTAGAGATTACTTTTTCCCTATTTTGTCTCTCTCCTATTTTATTAATTGGATTGTATCTCACCCTAGATTTCTGAATGTATTAACTACCCTCTTTAAGGTATAATTAATTGTCCCTAATCAAATTAAATGAAATCAATTGAACGAGTCTTAACTTACCCAATGACTCCACTGATTTAACTAGTTATTAAACTATCCTATGGGTGACCAATTGAATTCACCGATATCTCTCTTTTAACTAATAAATTGACATGATGATTGTACATTTATAGGTTGTCAACTCTTATTGTACAATCCTGCACAAATAATCTTACTCACTCTCTCGATTTGTTGCAAAATAACAAAAAAAGCAACAATCATTAATGACACTTTCATTCAATTCAATAAGATAGGAGTTTTAACAAAATAGTTCAAAAGTAATCCCTAAAACTAAATAGGCCAATTATGGTCTCCATAACATCATCAACACACAAATAATCCATCTTATAAAGATATGAAGAAAGAAAAACATAAAAATTTGAATAAAGGGAACTTCTTCTCTTCTTTTCCAAAATCTGGAATTTTGGATGTTAATGTGCTATTTTCCCTAATCTTGATGATAATCCCTGACTTCAATCCTTCCTCAAAGCTAAAAACTTGGGTTCTTCCCTCAAGGATGGTGTTTCTATAGAAGGGTTTCGTCTCCCTTAATCATGGAGGCTTTATTCCCTTTTAATAGTCCAAAAATCCTAAGTTTAATGAAGCCGCACATAATGACTCGAATTATAATTCCCACGATCGTGGGAATTTGTAATAGATAATCTCTTTTTTTCTTCTCCTCTTTGATCTCTAGCTCAATCTCCAAGTTGCTCAATCTTCCTACCTATATAAAAATAATCAATTCTTACCCAAAATTAACATGAAACATAAAGGAACAATAATGGAAATCAAACTAAATGAAAACATACAAAATGAATCCTAAACTACAACAATAATCAACAATTATGCAAGAAACACATGCCAATCACTTAGAAAAACATACATTAAAGCACAACTATCACCTTTCTTTCACACTCTAAATAGAGCTCGAGATCATTCTTTCCTTGAAAGGCTAGAATCGTCATCTTTACGTTGCCTAAATTGTTACCCCTTTTGGAAACGTCCTTTTTGCCTCTTCTAGATTTGAAATCTTCATACTCCGATTCGTCTTCCTCTTCCTCCTCAAACATACGCGTTCTAGTAGATTTAGAAGTTGATGAAGATTGTAAATCATCTAACCTGGTGTTCAACTTCTTAAATTATTCATTGACAGTCTTCATGAATAATTTCATGTCAGTTTTATATTATTCTCCTTCATAACTTATGTTTATACCTGCAAGAAAAAGTTAGTAGCAAAACATAATAGGATCCTCACACACACACTCATGTGCTTACACTCAAAATAATGTAAGTTCCTCTTATGTTTCACTATATATTTTTCTTTTTATGATGTTGATCTCACCACTCTTGACTTTTTTTTCACTTAATCTAGCCCCCCTTTTATGTTCTTAAAAGAATCAAGACTAACAAATCAAAAGGAGTAATCGATTAGATAATGGAAAATCTTAAAAATCACAACTTTAAAAACTTAGCTGAGCCAAACAATAAACACAAAGAAAATAATAAGTAAGGAGTCAAGGAAATAAAATAACTTTAAGAGGAAGCAAAAGACATGCAAAAGAATGTGTTAGAACGCAAAAAGAGAAGTGAACAACTTGTAATTGCTTTATCATGCATGTATTGTCTAACAAAGAGAGGAGCACGAAATTATTCAAGAATTAGACAAATGATCTGGAATCAATTAACCAAACTCAAAAAAGGAAAGAAAATATCTTATGAATAATTGTCTTAGAATATGATTCTTTGATTACAAAAAAGAATCATATTGCAATCCTTATAGATAACTCAATCAGATACAGGATACATAATTCAGTTCACAAAGTTTCTTTTCTTTTCTCCTTTTTTGTTTTTATTTTTTAAACGTGGTTTTCTTCTTCTTCTTCTTTTTTAATGAGAAAGAAATTAATTCAAAATGAAAAGAATGATCTGAGCTTTAAAATATAGCGGCAAAAGAATTGCAATGAATCTGAAACTAAACTTAAGTAAAAGAATGAAGTGAAATTGTAAATCACAAGGACTCCAACAACAGAAAAAGGAAACAATCACCAAACATTGATAACGAAAGGATACGAACCTACTAGGTGACCTGCCCTAGGAACTCTTGATTCAGTTGTTATGTATGCCAAAATCCTAAAAAACAAGTTGAACGATCAGATTAGAACCTTAAGGAAGCTAAATCCTTAAAACCCCGATCTTAAGATGCCAAAAAGGTTTATCACTCCCTTGATAAGTCAGATTTGTATTCCACCAAGAACACAAAAGAACAAGTAAAGATGGAAATAATGCAACTTTTATTGATAGTGATGATGATCTCATAATAGATTAGATGACCCTTAAATAAGCATCATAATATCCTAATCCTATAAGGAAAGGGTTTTCTTACCTATTCCTAATTCATACCTAAGTAGGAAAGACCTAAATAAGAAAGGAAACACTTAATTTTATGATACAAATCAGTCTTGAATGTAGATATCTCCTAAACTAAGGAAATAATATAATTTATCAAGATATGAACGAAATTATTAAGGAACAAGTCTTAATAAGGCCTTATTCATTTAAAAAAAAACGTAAATTTGGGCTTAATTAAATCAATATAACCAGCCCACTTGTTGATTGCATCTTAATTATGCAAATTAGGCTTCCTTTAAACCCATGTGAGATGATCAGTCTTGTATCTTGGATTCCAAGCTTGGTTCACCATGTACTAAGTCTTATCCAACATCTTGTACATGAAGATAAGTAATAATCTTGGCAATGCCTTAGCACCTTCAATAACAACCTCCTCTTCATACATCTCCATGATTAATCCTTGCAAAGCTTTTTTCCTTCGTTTTGTTCTTACGCTAGTCATTGGACCTTCAATTTCTTACAATGGGTCTCGGGAAAATTTGCTAACATCATTTGGAGCCATTCGGTCAGTATCTTGATCCCCATTAGGTTAACTTTTTGATTAATTAAAAATCTTTACTTAACAAATTAGAAAATTATTTTTAAAAATATTAAAGAAAGCTCAATTTTCTTACTTTGCAAATGAAAAAACTTTCAAAATTTAATCAAGAAAAATACATTTATAATAATGATGATGATGATGATGATGATGATGATAATAATAATAATAATAATAATTCACTTTATCTCAATAAATTGGAATAAATAAATTTAAATAAGAAATATCTTTCTTAATTACTTAGGAAAACAATTTTCTTAATTTTAAAGAGTTTAATTAGTTAATTTTACTCTAGAAACAACTTTTCTAAAATTTAAATAGGAATTATTTGAATTATTAATCTTAATCTTATTAAAAAAATATTTAATATAATTATAGGATTGATTTTGATATTTTAAAACAATTCTAAATCTTGTTTGAAAATATGCCTTGAACTTTATTCACATGTTGGTTACTTTAATCCAATAATCAAACAAGTCTTATTCCAACGTTAGAATAAGCTTATCCTTGTGTTCAAACAAGTCTTGTTCTAAACCTTATTCCTAACCTAGAGAAAACTCTAATCCTATGTCCAAACACGTACAATATTTTTATCCTCGTTACTAAACACCCCTTCTTCATCTTTAAGAAATCCCTGGCCACGAAGATTACAAACCCTAGCCCCCACAGTATGTTTCGACCGGTCTCCTTGGTCCTGACCCACCATCAGTTCTAGTAGTAGCTCACCGTCAGCAAGCTTCACGCGTGTGTGGCTGCAATCTCCTGCACAGCCCCCCTGCTCGATGTCACATTAGTCAAGGAGAAGCAGCCAGTAGCGTTGTTTGCATAAGTTAGACACTGTGAGACGCCATCGTCTTTTGCTCGCTAGTTAGACGCTACAATCATTTGGTTCTTATCATTCAACCGCCGTGTGCTTACAGCGAGTCCCCATGCCGCCATTAGCTTCTGATTCGACATAATTTCACCGCAGACTTATTGAACCCAATAACCAGCCGCAATTCAACCAGACTATGATAAGCAATCCAAAACCAAGAGCCACCAACATTAAAGCCGCTCCATAAGCTTCCAATCGAAAGACTTAACACTAGTGAGAATTCCAAATTTACCACGGCTTTAAGGTTTCGTGGATTTGAATAATTTGATCTCAAGTTTTTAGATTTCATAAAGCTTGGTGTATTTGGATTTCTAAAATCAAAATTTCCAGTATTCTCAACTTTGTTCCTATAATTTGAACTCTTTAAATTAAGATTAACTAAATCTAAATTTGATTTTTAGGATTTGTAAGGTATTAATCAGAAACTTTTTTAGATTATGCGGTTTCTAACTCAATCATAAGGAAGGTTCTTATTTCAATTTCATAAATATGATCAATAATAATCAAATAAATTTATCAAGTTACATAATTAAAATTGACTTGCGCAGAATAAAATAATTATGAAATCATATAAGATTAATCATATTAAACATAATAAAGTATAAATCTTAATTTGCACCTTATTTTGAAGTTTGATCATTTACTTATTGTTTTCTTCGAACCATTTATGGAACTAATTCATCTCAATCACTGTAGCTACACAAGTGTCTAGCTTCTAGTGATAACCTTTAGTCCTATTGAGCATAATTCTATTTATAATAAGTTTTAAACATTTTAATAATTTAATTGAAATTAAATTAAAATCTCAATTAAACTTTAATTAAAATTACAGCTAACTTTAATTAATACCAATTATAATATCTCATATTGAACTTTATTTATTAAATATATCATATTTAACCATAAAGTTTCTTAAACTTTACAATCAAGTTCAACTTGATTAAAATATGTTTTCTCTTTTCAACCCGTTCTTCATGCGTGACTTAGGTTTCTAAATATGTTGATAATGAATATAAACCCTAAATTATATTTAAGATTAGATAAATTAAACTCTTTTAATTTATCTTTAATTCTATAATTAAACTATTTATATCCATAAATCAAGATTGGAGTTTAGGAATGTATCATGATTATACAAATATTTAGAAATGTTAAAGTAATCTTGACTAACCTTTTTATACATTATTTTTTGTATAATTCATTTATTTCATTATATAATGATCCAATTAGATATAAAGCATGAAATTAATGTTTACTCTATTTGAGTCCAATCATGTTAGTTTTTCACTATTAGTAATTGATTCAAATCATGATATTTGCAAATTAATACTAATTAAAAACAACAAAACATTCTTCCTAATTACTTTAGGGTGATGAATTCTACATTGATCACTCAACTACTTCATATAGTTCATGTTATATCCAATAACTATCGACTAAGTTACCCTTGACTAGAATAGGTCATAAGTAGTATTAAAATATAATAATCCTTATACGAGCTATTTTGGAGATCTCAAGTCAAAGAATCACTTATATAATCATCACAATGAAAAATTTTATAATCGTACAAGTAATATTCTAAATAGATTTCTCATACAGGGTTAGTTCAGTGAACTTGTTATCTAATAAACACTCACATATTTGTTTAAATATCTTCATATTTTAGTTTATGAAATTGAGTACTTCTTTTATAAGGAAAAAAAACATGTGTTAGTCTTTTTATGCTTTATTATGTGCACTCTTAATAGAACAATGACTGAAAACAATTTAAGAATAATACATAAACACAATATGAATCTCATAGTTATAATCTTATCATAATTTCGTTTACAGTGTATATTTATCTAATGGAGTTTTTCATATACATATACATAGAAATAAGATAAAGAATGTCTTCAAATAATTATGTCACTAAACTACAACCAACCGATTAGTTGTAGAGTTACCTTTTTCCTGCAATAGGTGAAGATGAACCTTAGAATTGTTTTACTTTAATATAGGTGAAGAGTAACTATTTAAAAATCTTGTTCAATGTTAAGACATGCCCCTAAAATGTGTATGCTAAGCAATTTTCCTAATTGCTACATTAGAACAATTGTACATGACTCAAAACTTCTATTTCTTGCTCACTAAATGAACTAAGGTTTAATATATGTTATTTAATGCACACATTCACTTCACTCAAATATTCTCTTTAAATTCTCAAGACTCTTAGTCTTTCTCTAGTATACTAAAATTTCTTTTTTCAACTTAATTATGATATATTTATACCTAAAACATACTCAAATAATTGTTAGACACACAAAATAATTGTTATAATGACTAGTTTATGGTAATATCTACTAGTTAGACATCTTTTGACTACCTTTATTTAAAAAGGTCTCATCTTGGTAACTTTTCATACCTACTATTGACTAGCCAGTGAATAATAATTCTATTGATAAATAATGCAACTAATGTATGACATCCAAATAGTGAATACGCTGACAAATGTGCAATCCTAAATAATACCTATTCTCAAAAAAGAGTTTTAATCTTTTAAAAAACTTGATCTAAAACCATTTTAAAAGTTTTTAACTTTTTTCTTGAAGGTCAAAAGGGTTTACAGATCTTCTCATATTTATTTGGACTTTAGGTGAATGTGGAAAAAAGTGGCTTATATCTCTCCTCGGGTGTCAGAAACCAAAAATAGATTAGAAGAATGGTTGGTTTCTCATTACAGTCTCTTCCATTGAAATATTTGGGAATCCTTCCTTTGATTGAGAAACTTAAAGAAAGAATTAATGCATGGCGACATAATTTTATGTCCCTTGCAACTATAGTTACTCTCATTAATTCAGTCTTAAGTAGTGTGCACATTCATTGGATTACCTATATGGTGTTTCTGCAGAGTCATCAAGGAAATTGACAAAGTTTTAAAAGTCGTCTTGTGGTCTGGGAAAATAGATAATTATAAGCAAGCCAAAGCAAAGTGGTGTGATATCACTATCCCAAAGAGATAAGGAGGATTAGGGATCATCTCAATTTCACAAATATAGAAAGTTTTACTTTGTAAGCAAATATGGAGACTATTCACTAATCGAAAATCACTGTGCATTAAATAGGTGAATGAATATCATTTGAAAGATAAGAGTTTTAGGAAGTTGGATAATTCTAGAGATCATTCATGGATGTTCAACCATGTGCTTAGTCTAAGAGTTATGTTTTATCCTCATATCAAGCATCAGTTAGGAGATGGTGAGGACATATGATTCTAGTTTGATAACTGGACCAATTTCAGTCCACTTTTCCATAGAGTAGCAATTGCACACCTCAAAAACAAAATCCCTATTAATGCTAGGGTCTCATCATTAATCCACAATGGCGGTTAGGTTGGAAACTTAAGAGGTTTTTCCTACTTACAGAGTATTTGCCAATTAAGTATCCTTAAATGGCTAAGGCCGGATAACATCATCTGGAATTTATATTCCAAAGGTATTTTTAATAACAAATCCTGTCATCTTATCCTTTCAAACAATGTGGAAGCTGTATCTGGGTTTGAATTGCTACGGAAGCAATCTTTAAATCCTAAAGCTGTAATTGTCACTTGACTAGTGATTAAAAATAGGCTCAGAACCAAAAATAGATGGTTTGGGATATATGATCCTATCTGTGTATTGTGTAAGCATATCAATGAGAGCAAAAATCATTTATACTTTGATCGTAGCTACACCAATGTAACTTGGAGCAGAATTATGGTTATGTTATAACTATCTAACTACACATTTGAGTGGAGAGAGATCTTGGATGTGATCATAGGGTACACTAAGTAGGGTAAAGTGGATGGTTTGCTCATCAAGATAACATTTACTACAATCTTATATTCCATATAGAGGGAAAGGAATAGGAGAATCTATAAAGGAGTTGAAGGCAAACATCAGCTAGCAAACCAGATTGTGAATTGGATTCGAGCAGTATTTATTATCAACTACAAACAAGATTCAATAAATTAAGGAGTGAGAAGGCGGTGTTTGCTATAATTATTTCCTTTTGTAACTATTCCCTATGAATTTTTTTTGTAGAGGAGTCATTGTAACGATGTGAAGTAGCTTTTGCTAGATTAATACAATTTCATTCATATTTCAAAAAAATGTCTTACATATAAATGGTCATGAAATGATTAATTCTCTAATTCATTGAAATGACTAATATAAATTTATAAGAAAGGTTACAATGATTGATACAAATTATGTGACTTCATTATTTCTTACTCTCGGTTTACTAACTTAAATTATGTTGAAATTATCTTGAATTACATATATGATATATGCTTCAATTTGATTAATTTCTTATTTTTTTTATTGATCGGTTAATTCATTTGTACATATATTTATATTTATTATTATAAACTTTTTAAGAGATAGAATAAAGTTCTTGATTATTTTTAATTAATATAAAATAAAATTTAACTTAATATAACAGTAATTATACTTAAGCAATACTTATTTATATAAAATAAGATTTATTTTAATTAGGATGTACACAACTATGTAAAATATACATTTATGATGAAGAAACTAGTTAGACATAAAGTAGTACTGGATGTACACAAAATTTAAAATGACTAAAGTTCATTGAGAATTAAAATTTTTTATTATCTTTAAAAATTAAAATAATATAATATACAATACATTTTTATTTAGATTAAAGTTATATTTTAATATATGCAGATCTAAAAAATGATTAAAGTATATTAATAATTAATAATTTTTCGTACTTACGAGTTGATTTTAGATGAAGTGGTTCAAAACTAGGTTTTGCTAAAAGGTAACCCATGAGATTTGTTACAAATAGGCCGTAGATAGTTTGTACGATCTGCCTCGAAACATGTCATAAATTTACACGAGCAACTTTGAAATGGGGGGAGAAGCTAGCTTAGACTAGGGCAAGGGAATTTAAAAAAAAAAATATATATATATATATAATTAAGGAAATATTCACGTGCTGGCACTAATTTACAGCAGTAACAGATGATGCACAAAAAGAGAAAAAAGGCATGGAGTTTGAATAGCCATCCAAATTTTATTCTTCATTATTTGGTTAGATATCCATCCAAGAAAACTTTCCTCCAGGGGATTTGAACATCCACCAATTTCATTTCGAAAGGGAATCTGTTAATAAATAGTGCAACTCTGCGGCATCAGTTAATCCGACAGCCATTTCCTATGATCCTGGATTTAGAGCAGCTTTCTGCAGCATTACAGAAAAGTTCATTAGCAAATTGCCAAAGTAGCTGTTTGTAGACAAGCTGAAGTAACTTTGAGCACAGTATGACATCAGACACTCATCCCACATACTTTTACTAAAAAAATACGTTTACTCGTACCGTGGCAACTTGACCAGCTTTTTAAAGAAAGACTCACCCGTTTTGCCTCTTCCATGTTTGCCTTTATTAGGGAGTAGATGGCAACACCTGCAATGGCTATCACGGTACCAATACCAGTCTGTGTGGAAATTTTATTCCCTGCCAAATTTTGCAATCATTACATAAGGATAAGATAACATAATATAACTTAAATAGATCAACCAATGTGTTTAATAAGGATGGTATATGGTGAATAAGATACTCTATTCCAAACTCAATTCTACTTCCAAGTCATAGTAACTAGTAACACCTGCAACATAATTACTTCAAATTTCCCCTTTCTTTCAGGGAAGATTGCAGGATGGATGGGGGTTCTGATCAAATTTAGGCCAGTTGGAGCTCTCTATTTGACACTAGATTTTGGTTGCAAAAAGCACGTGCCAGGTACCGTTATAACAATAAAAATTCTTTTCACGTAGAGAAAATTCAAGATTCATCCATACTAGTCGTAAATGAGATAAGAAATTACCAAATACAACAATTGAGAACCCAATGACAAAAACTCTCTTCAACACATTTCCAACTGCATGTGTAAGTGGTGCAACCCGTTCTAGAGTGTTGGTGGCAATCTGTAATTTAGGAACAAAAGGATGGTCAGAGGGAGAGAAACATCCCATTGTGTTCAGAGAGAGAAAAAAGCATGCAAATCCAAATGAAAGTTAAAGCTTGAAGGAGATTTTCAAGATAGAAAAGGTTAACGTACCTGGTTGTAGAGATGATAGAACATCCCCACCCAAAACAGGTCAGACAAGAATTTAACTAGTCCAACTTTGGCTATTGCATCATTGAAACCATATTGAATCAATTTAGGGCCCTCAAGCTGTAAGCAGTTCATCCAAACCAATGGTTTACCGTTATGTAAGAGAAAGCAACAAAAGATGTCAAGATTTGAGTTTGAAAGTCCTGTGCTGAGTATAATTACCACTACTGCTGGTGGAATGCAAAACACAAGGGCTATTATTGAGATGTAAGCATACACATTTGTGCTGTCCATGCCAGTCTATTGAAGTTAGAAAGAGAGTTAGAAACTTGATGAATCTAGTGGAGTTGATTAGGCAAATAAACAACTAATGCAAGTGGCATACAATACTAAACTTCGAATTTCTTTCTCTTTACCCAAAATACAAAACAAGGGTCAAACTTCCTAACTAAGCTTTACCATTGCTTTCTTCGAATAGATACTTCTGTAAGTAAATGCTATGTTTGAAATCATTGCACTAATGAACCCAGTCCAGTTGAAGGAAAGCTCAGTTAGTGATGCCATTGATACACCTATAATAGAAGCCACTCAACTTCAGCGAAGAAAGTATGCGAGAAAGTTATACTAATTATAAATGATTGGCTGAGATCAATATTGTACTCCCTTGCAATTTCTGGAATCTAAAACAAAAGAAAAAAAAAACATTTTGAGTACCGATAACTACAGGAGCCAATGATAGCCAGAGTGACAGGGGGATTTGTTGGCCCAGCACAAACTGAGAAGCAGCAGCATTGAAGAATGGCTCGAGGGCTGCAGGAAAAATATAACACGTTATAGACCCAACAACCATCTAAAAAACTTAATTTCTCTCTCAAACTTGCATAGTTAGTTATCCTCTGAGCACATGAAGCAACAAAAGTTATACTATCAGTGGAGATTCATCAACATTAAGAGCACATATCATCGAATTTAATTTTCACAATTTGATGAAATTACCAAAAGTTGTGACAGATCGCAATACCTTTTATAGTGTGAGTAAAAGACACAGCAACAGCTGCAAATGACACATTGGACATGACATGTCCTAGGGCATGACAGAATGCAACTGGCGTCAGTAGCAACAGAAGCTCCTTATCAATTGGCTGTTTCCAGAGCAATTTATGCAATACGTCAATCCTTCATAAGAGTTACAAAACCTCAACACTATGAACAGTAGCAATTGTCACTCACTGCTCGTTTTGGCAAACCAATAGCCCAACAAACAAGACAATAAACCACTCCAACTAGCAGATGTATAACCGAAACGAAGCTGCAAGTAAGCAAATAATTTCCAAAATCAAAACCGAAAACATCATCTAAGAAAACGAAAAAAAAAAAAAAGAGAACATCGACTTACTATGGATATGGAAAGTAGTTATAGACCTTCTTGTTGAGTATGTTAAAGATCACATTCAAGAAGTACCTGAACATAACATAAAGACAAATGAGACAATGATTCACTAGTCATCTAACCAATTATACACGAATCATTACGACTTCAAAATAAAAGTACTAAGAGTTATTAGCAAAGCTCACCAAGTGAAGAAAAAGAAACCGGTGACCAGCACCGGAAACCTCTCACCGAAGCTCTTCGCTGGCTCCACCTGCCTACAATCACAAATTATTGAAAGCAAAATACCACACGTCAAACTTCAAAACTTTTATGAGTTATTTTCCTTCACTTTCTCATCAACCAATCACAACCTAGTTAAGAACCCAAAGAAGATTAGAAAAGAAAAAAGAGTCATTTAACGGAAACTCTAACGGTCTAACCCATCGGCGTCGGCAGCAGCGGCCTTAACGACCGTAGGTACGCGCCGGCGAATCTCTTGAGTCCAAGAGGAGATTCCAACGGGAACAGAGACGAAACACTTCTCCGGCAAAGGTGAGAACTCAAGGCGCGGGAGTTTTGATGATGGAGTCTTGAGGTGAGCATTGGCTCTGGAAAATCCGAACGGAGACGGCAAGCAGAGCGACCTGAGGCGACCGGTATGCACAGGATACTGGAGAGAGCTTGTGATCGACGCCATCGGAAGCAAACACAGAAAGAAACCGACACCAAACGAACAGAAAACTGAAATAAGAGAGTGATTCAGGTGGAATGCAAAGGCAACCTAGAGAACGACAAACTGAATAATGAGAGTTTTTTTTTTTTTTTTGAGAAACAGGGGAGATTTAATTAAAGCGCGAAAACGAAGAGAGCCACACACAAACACACACAGAGGAAGAGGTTTGTTGTAAGATGGTGACATAGACAAAGACAGAGGCTCATCTAATCTAATGTATGGTCGATAACGTACATGAATCTTGAATTTGGATAGATCGTTTATATCTATCATGAATAGTAACAGTTGCCCATACACAAAATTGAAACTCAAGGAGTGCGAGTGAGAGTTCGTTTATGTTGCTCTTTGCATGATTGATTGTCTTCGCTTTATCACTTTCGTCAATAATTTTATTTTAATTTGTCCTTCTTACCGCATACGGAGCGGTTAATTTCAGTTACGTAAAGGGACAAGAAACCTAACCAGTTATTGTATACAACTGAACTGATGACTTAATTCTGTTAGTTTCGTTTCGTCAGGTCTTATGAAATTTATATATTAATGTATTGGTTTGTTAGGATCTCGTGGTGCAAGAAACATGAGGAGGCAGAATAAAAAAAATATGCTACTCAACTGGTTTTTCACGTTTAACTGAACACCCATTGCATTTACATGAAGTCCCATTTCTCACAATAGTTATGTCAGATTCTCCAATAAAATTTGGCATTTTCGATGCATATTATCTGTTTGGAGCAAACTTCAAGACCCATGTTTTCTATGTATCTAATAAGAATGGGCCATTTAGAAATGGACGTCCATTCTATCCAAATACAAAAAGAAAAGGAAAAAAAAAACTTGGTGGTACACAGAGTAACACACGAAAAAGATATTTTCTCACCGACGAACTAATGATCATGCATTACCAACCTCTACAAAGGTTCTTGTCATCGAGCATGAGCAGGTCACAGCTAATTTCCAAAATAATATCTTCTGCCATTGACTCTGCATGCTGTTCCTTTCCACAACTTATCCACATCTGTAAAGTCGATCAGACATACAATTAAGATAAATTGTCTCATTTTCCAATCTAATTAAGTTACCTGCACTAGCAACTATTCTCTGATCTACTACCCCAAATTCCTGAAATTAACAAATTATATTCATCTCCATTTGCTGTATGTAAGATAACTAATTTATTATTCAAGTATATGAAAGGTTTCCAACGAATAGGTCTACAGATTTCGTGAAAAGAAATGGGATGAGACTATAGTTAACCTACATTCATTATTTAAGTTTAGAAACATTAAAACAAACATTATGGTTTGAGTCTTTTATTTTATTCCTTGGCTTTCAGGGCTGAACAATTCAATTTGCACAACTTTTTCCCAGTAGTTTAGACTATAATTTTCCTCTTTATCAAAAGTATGCCTAGATAATGGGTTTAAGTGGTTGGAAGATTTTTCTTAAAAATTTATAACTATTAAGTCTTGCATAAATATTTTTTAATAATTTAAGTAAAAAATTATAAATGTTAAGAGTTTGATCCTAATGACCATTTAGACATAGACATGTTTTGATGCATTTTGATTGCATATAAAGAAAAGAAACGGACTAGCAGTGAGTTGTGTTCTTATTTTTTGTTAACAGCGCTAAAGGGTTTACTTTGTTTGTTTCTGTTACTTTATATCTTTGTAGCTAACCAATTAATTGCAATTTTATGTATGACATAGTTATTTTAATTAATAAAAGCATTCTTTATCTTCATATATTTTGTTAATTACATTTGATGTTTTAATACTAAAAGCAAAGTTTTTGTAATAATGTTACGCAATTGAACTTATGATGAGATCATAACTATGACATTAAATTTATATTTATGTATTATTTTTAAATTGTTCTTAATTGTTGTTTCATCGATATAAGATATTAATGGAATGATAAAACTAGCATATGTTATATTTCTTTCTTGTGAAGAAAATAATTGATTTTATAAATTAAGTATGGAGATATTAAAACAAATGTGTGGGTGTCTATTAAAGAGTAAGTTTACTGAACTAACCTTATAATGAAGATTACAAATGGAATATTACTTACGCGTCTATGGATTTTCTTATTATGATGATTGTATAATTGATCCTTAAATTTGTAATTATCAAAATATCTCATGAAAAAATTACTTTATTTTAATGCTACTTACAATATTGATTCGATATAAGATCTTAGAACAAGTTTGGCAACAAAGCCAAAAATCTTGGTGATTTTCTCTATCTTTTATCTAATGAATAGGGAGTCTATTTTGAAATTGTCCACCCTATAACCACCCCTAAGTGTATGCTTTAATAGGAATTACACAAAGGTATATTGATACAATGGAAACCTTTGATAAAATACGTGCCCGTAACCCATCAGAAAAAGTACATTATATAGCTTGTTTGAGGGATTGGTGGCTTACCCATTCAATGACCTTGGCATTAAATGTTTTTCTTAAAAAAGGGACTATTAGGTTGCACTACAACAAAATATAGAGTTTAACGACACAAAAGGTAGAGTTTTTAGACGTTTTTTTGCGTTTTAAAAATAATTTTAGACGCTTTATAAAGCGTAAAAAATCAAGTGTTACAAAAATTATTTTCGACGATTTTCTTAGACACATAGATGCGTCAAAAAAATATAGATTTTTTACGCATCTAAGCGTTAAAAAAATATAGATTTTTTATGCATTTAAGCGTCGAAAATCTATTTACACATAGATGCGTCGAAAACATAAATGTTATTTTAGACGCTTTGTGTAAAATTTTAGATGCTTTTCGCTATCGATATTTTTAACTTTTAGACAGTTTTTTACGTCGAAAAACTCCCACCATTTTTTAATAAAAAAATAAACTTACAATTTGCTTTGTGCATCTTTTTTAAGATCCTCACATGCATATTATAATAATAAATTTCACAAATTAATCTAAAATATGTATGTGCATATTATTATAATAAATTAATACTTTTGTTAATAAATATTATATTTATTACACATATTTATATGTATATAATAGCATAAATTAGCTAAAATAAATTCATTCTAGAGAATTTGGCAAAGGAGCAGAAAGTAATAGTTGAAAATAACTATAAAACAAATGAATTAACCACTGTAACAATTACAACAAACACTTTAAATTTACAAGAGTGTGCAAAGACTTTAAATTTACAGGAGGCACACTCGCAACATCCTCAAGTAAAACCTAG
>JAOTAY010000003.1:14107154-14129918 GCA_025629805.1 Erythroxylum baracoense | reverse complement strand
GTGAGAGCGCGAGGCCCGAGAGGCCGAGGCTCAAAGCGGACAATATCTGCAAGCGGGTGGTCTGGGCTGTTACACATAAAGTCTTAGAAGAAAATCTTGTGCCAATCTTTGGGATTATCCTTTAGCATCTTTTCTAGGATTTTAATAACTACATTGTTTGATGCTTCGAATTTTCCATTAGCTTAAGCAAAGTAAGGATTTGAATTCAACAATTGTATGTCATTATTTGTAGTAAAATCTTTAACTTCTTGACGAATAAACAGGTTCAATTGTCATTTATTATTGATTTTGGAATGCCAAATTGATGAATAATCTATTCCTTAATAAACTTCACTATGTCATTCTATTCAACCTTTTTTTATGGCACCACTCATTTAGTAAAATAATCATTTTTAACAAAATAAAATTATTACCTTTAGAGGAAGGTAGATATATTTTTCCTAATAAGATCAATGGCTCAATGTATAAATGGTAATAGGTTAATTATATAATGTAACTTAAAGGTGAAAATTCACTGGATTCCTCCATACTTCTAGCATTATTAGCAACCTTTGACATTGGATATATAATCATTTAATATTGAAGGCTACTAGTAACCATGATGTCTAATAAGCCACCTCATCTTAATACCAGTCTGATGGGCCCTACATAGCCCCTCATGAACTTGCTTCATTACTGTCAATGTCTCAGGTATTCCAAGGCATATTGAAAGAAGTCCATCACTGTATTATCGAAATAATACTCCTTCAATCAATATGAAGTTGAGTGCTTATAATTTAATTCTAAGAGGTACCTTCTTACTAAAGTTTTTTAAAATGTTTTTTATTTCCATCTCTCCAATTCTGAATGAATTTTTAAATGATGTTGAAGACTTCTAAGGCAATTCACTTTTATAGATAAATGAATGAGATTTTTGTTATATAACAACATGTGAACTAACTCCTCAGACATCCTTAATCTAAAAGCAATTTGATAAAGTTCATTGGCCTCCCACTTCTTTTCTCGAGGAATATGTTAGAATTTTACCTCATCAAAGAATTCTAATAATTGAATAGTAGTGTATAATAAGGCGAAAAGTTAAAAATTAGGCACCTACACTCTCCGACCACCTGCCACCTTCCACAAAACCAATTGAGAATCTCCTATAATGAGAACTTCTTTAGCTCCAATATCTATTAGAAGTTTTAGTCTAATTATTAGGCCCTTATATTTAGCCTAATTCTTGGTATATGAGAAGTATGTGTTAAGAAAAAAAAAGGTTTTGCTCCATTTAGTGAGTAATAAAAATCCCAACACTAGCTAACTTCTCTTTACTAAAACCATTGAATTTCAACTCCCAAGGCTTCCTTTCAACTTATATGTCCTTTAAAAGTTTGACTAATTCCATTCTTATTTTTGAATCAAGACTTTTACTAACAAACATGCCCTAAAGTTCTCAAATTTCCTTCCTTAAGCAATTCTTAATTCTAGCTTCTAAAGTTGTAGATCTTTCCAATAGTAGATTTTAAATCCTAAACTTGACCATTGCCTCTATTGAGAATTCTTCGTCTTTAAAAACTAGTTTAGCATTCTCACACCCTTTTAGTTCTTTAAAATTTTGTATGATTTGTTGCATCTATTCATCAGGTTCCTCTATTATTGGAAACTTTATTGAACTATTAATAGGCATGATGGCAGTTATTTTTATTAACATTTCTAACTTCAATATAATCTTTTCTTCACCCTTATTTTGAACATTCTCCCTAAGTCAACTTTTGAATTTACAGCACGTTCACTCGATTATCATAGAATTTTGCCTTTATTGCATCTACTTTAAAATAGAAAGGCTTATAATTAGCCTAGCCAATTTCCACCTTGTCTCCTTTCCACAAGAGCATAAGCTGATGAAGAGTTGATGAAAGAATAAATTAAAGTGAATCCAATCTCTCCCCAACAAAACTTGGTAACTTACATATGTTTCCATGATAAAAAAAAAGGTTGCTTATAAGGATTCTCCCTTGACTATGACATTTACAGGGAGAATTCCTTATGCCATAGTCATCTCACTAGTAAATTTGATAATAAACACCTCTATTGGGATTAAATTTGTATCGTATTTACCCAAAACTTCCAAAATTTTAGTCAGGATAATATTTACTACTGACCTATTATAAACCAATACTGTTGAAGTTGGTCTACCATTAATATAGGCTTCAATATACAAAGTTCTTACATGTTGAGCCATGGTTTTAACTGGTTTTTCTAAAACCACTTTCTCTGGAATTCCTTGACTTATAGCCATCACGGATACCTTGTATTCTCTTCTCTCATACAAGGGTTCTACTTTCTTCATTGTAGCCTTGCTAAAAGAGGCAGGAAGCTTCACAAAAGAAACAACATATGACAATTAAATAGGAATTTTCCTTACTGGAAGAATTCACTAGGATCTTTATTTTGACTTTCAGATTAGGACAACTTCCTATGAAATCTAGGAATGCATTTTTTAATCTCATTATGCCCTTCACTAGTGACTTCTACATGTTCTTTCTTATTATTTAGGTCCAAAGTACTCTCCTTAGAAGGGGCAGGTCTTATGAAAGGTGACTTCCTTAGGGTGGGCTTCTAAAAAGGTAGTAGCTTGCTTCTCTTGAACTTGGTGGTAGCTCTTTACCATTGAAGTGTTATCTTTTGAGTTTTGGTTAAGGGTATCATATTCTTGGAATGCCTCACTCAATGCCACTGATAGGATAGAGGCACCCTAGGTGGTACTACAAGCCGAGGTTGCCTATACTAAAAGCTTAGAATTCGAACATCAGATCTTTACTTGAAGATTTGAGTTAACTATATTTTATGATTTCATCCTACAATCTCCACTTTCTATAAGATTATAAGAATCCATTGATTCTCATTCTTAGCATTAACATCCAAACTCTAATTGGGAATGAAACATTAGTATTTGAATTTGTGGATATTGCCAAATGATCCTCTAGAATCTTCAACTTCATCTTGACATCTAGTAAATAATGGAACTTAGTTGCATTAATAATTGTAACTAGTGGAAATAGATCTTCATCTATCAACATTGTTTGGTCAGCTTTAACAAACAACATAATTACTTTATTGATCTAATCTTGACTAACACTCTTGAATTCCTAGTATGAATTTTTTAGGTCACTCCATATATTGTAGTGCTTGTTGTAGTCGCTCTTTTGAATTTCTTGTTTTGTAGGAATCTTGTGCTCTGGAAATAAACTAATAAACTATTTCTACAATAAGAAATCAAAGATTTCCTCTATTTTGAAGGCGTGAAAAGTGCATTGAATCTAAGTGATTGGTGCCTATGTCTTCCTTTTGACACAAGTTCCAGAGATATTAACTTCAATCACTACCTAGCTATAGGGACTTATTTCCATAAAATAAGTACCAACTTAACTCTTTTTTCAATGTCTTTCTTCCCTAAGAATTCTTCGTATTTAGATGCTTTGCTACAAATTCCATACCTTATAATTTTCTTGAAGTTCAATATCGAGGCCCCTTTGAGCTAACTTCATATATTTGATCTTTGGAAGTGCAATCTGACATTGGCCTTTGATTCTCCTGAATCAAGCGATGAACACTTATGCATTCTCACAACTTTTCTAAGTAGCTTTAGACAACTTAACTATACTAACTTTAGGTTTAGTCTAGAAAAATTAAGTATGAAAAAATCTTTCCATCTCAGTCCATGAAAGGATAGAATTTTTAGGCAGCAAAGCATATCAAGAAAAATCCATGTCAGTCAATGAAATTGAAAAAAACGAAGTTTGAAATTTTTGTAATTAGCCAATGATCCATTACCGAGTATTGAATTTGGCAATATGCTCAATAGTTGACCGATCATCTTCACAAGACAACAAATCAAATTTAAGAATTATATTGCCATGAGGATAAAGATTCTCGTGGTCAATATGCTCCAGATAAGACTTATGGAATTCTGGGCAGCCAATATGTCTTAAACTAGGCTCACATAGTTCTTGAACAACTTCTCTATTATCTTCCATATCAACTTGAAGTCTCATTTATAGAGGAGCAATAATAGGAACAAGATTATGATTTACAGTCAAAAGGTTGCTCCTTAAGTTGTAATTTGGTCTATTAGCTTCATCTTCAAAACCAAATCTTTGTCTTCCAAGAGATTGAGGCCTGACAAACCTGTTGACCATTTTTAGGATTAATGTGCAAAGGTACAATGAGAATATGCCCTCTTTTACAAAAGGAGCATACCTTTCTTCCAAAGAGGAAGAAGCTGGAGGATGATTACACTCTCCAACTTTCATCATGTTTGGTATAAGCTGCCTTTGAGCTCTTCAAAATTTTGTCTTACTAGAAAAGGAGAATTCTACCCAACGACTTGTACTAAAGTGGTAAAAAGTTTTTATATCTTCTTTTTCAACATTTTGATTGCTTCAGCTATAGTAGCTAAATTGGACTTCAACTGTAAATTATCATTTGCATAATCAACATTATTCTGGTTGATAGGTATAGTAATATAGGTTTCTCATCAACTGAAGACTTAATTGAAAGTGATGCTGCCTTCTCAATATTTTTAAGCATTTGGGACATAAAGCCTTTGTTCCTTATCGCAGTAGGGATCTTTTCTTCCTCCAGGAATGAAGGCATAATGATTTCTTTTCTGTTAATCATACACAAAATCATGGTCTCATTGAGCGTGACAAATTATTGATTGCTTTTATGATCAACCTGTAATTCGAGCATGCCAAAGAAGAATTCTCTTATTATTATGTCTGACTTCTTATCAAAAATACAAATGGGCTGTGAAAAACAAATAATAAAATTCTAAGCTAATATAATGCTAAAAAGTGGTAGAATATAATTTAAGTTGAAAGATTATTTGATTTAGGAAAAAGATGAGTACAAAGTACTAAAAAAACTTAAGTGATGAGTTCTCTTCCTTTTTTTTTCTTCTTGATGTGTTTATATATTTTTACAAATGCAACTGTCATAAGCAGTTCTCTTGTAACTCCTCAAGTTCCAACTTTCCCCTTATTGTGTCTACGATTTGATTAATTGCTCATCACACATTCATCATGTCTCAACCGTCTTTGACTCCCAAGTCCTATACTTCTTGACTAATTCCTATGTCTATAACTTATCCAATCAGTCTAGTTAACTTTTGGAACTTTTACTAATTTAGCCTTTTCACTTTTAGGCAAATGAACTAAATTTATCTCAGCTGTTAACAATATTATAAAAGTAATTATAATTAACTTATAATAAAAAATCATTAATTCAACCATTTAAAAAATCATTAACTCAATCAAAATTTTATTAATTGAATTTAAGTAAGAATTTTTTGTAAGTGTCAATTTACTATTAAGATCATAATTAAATTAGCCTCTCATCCTATCTAAAAATATAAGTTTTTGTAACTAAATTGAAAGGCTAATTGAACTATTATATTAATAGTAGATGAATTATCATTTGAAGAAGTGCTCTTTTTAGCAGCTATATTTATTTGAAATTAAAAAAAGACGTATAATTACTAACTTGAAATAAAACTCAAATTTTAATAAAAACTGTCAAAATATACGTTATGCCTGCGTTTAAAATAAGACTAATGCCATTAATTTGAGGAAGGGGAAAAAGTTGTCAAAACTGGAAAGGGTGTTAGGAGTTTACGCTGGTCAGCCATAAACAACGGTCGGTTGAGGCTTAATGTTAGACAGAAAATAACCCTCCGACACACGGGATTGAAGTTGAATCGATCACGAAAAGCCCGCCACCACTTTGTAAGAGGAACCCCAGATCTAACGTTCCAGATTCGGTCATGGTCCAAACCCCCCCACAATCGCTCTATCTTCAACAATCCCCACCCTTTTTCGTCGCTTTTCACGTCCTCTTATAGGTCTCACTTCATTTCATTTCTCTTCCAACAAAATTAAAACAATTATCTTTTTTCCTCCCCTCCTCGTGTGCGGTGTGTGTAGCTGTCTCTCTGTTGGTGGTCTAAAGTACTTTGTGGGCTGCTTGGTTTGATCTCTCTCAACAATAATGTCGACTGAGAAGGAGAGAGAGAGTCTTGTTTATATGGCCAAGCTCGCCGAACAAGCCGAGCGCTACGATGGTAACATCCCCGCATACCTTCCTCGTGACTTTTGCTTTGGATAAGTGTAAAAATGCTGTCTTGTTCTTTCATTTGGATGCCCTTTTGCGTTCTTTTTTTTGTTAGCAATTTAATTTCTGCTCTTTTTTATCTGGGTGTTTTAAGAGGTTTGATTTACAAGTGGCAACGTAATGTTATGGGTCTGACTTATATCTTTTGCCTCTGTATTTGTTTGATTTCATGCACTGTTATGCGCCTAATAATATTGGATTAAGAAAATAGTTCTCGTTGTTCCTTCTTTCTTGCATATTTTTAATCGATTGTACCATCTTTCTTCAGATTCAGTTACATGTATTCTTGATGTTAAAGACTTAATCATCAGCATTTTCATTATCTTGGATGTTTTCCTTGTAGTCAGTCGCATTTGCTAACAACTTATCATCTGTTCTGTACAGTGATGATCGTTGAACATGAGAAGTGTATGAAGTTTGTACCTTTTCTATTGAAGTTTAATTTTTGTTGTCCATGTGCCCGGTTGATTTTATCTCTGAAAAATTTTGATCGAATGTTGAAACAGAAATGGTTGAGAGCATGAAAAAAGTTGCACAACTCGATTGTGAGTTGACCGTAGAAGAGAGGAACCTGCTGTCTGTTGGTTACAAAAATGTCATTGGTGCCCGGCGAGCTTCTTGGCGCATTATGTCTTCAATCGAGCAAAAGGAAGAATCAAAGGGAAATGAGTCGAATGTTAAACTGATCAAGGGCTATCGCCAGAAGGTAGAGGATGAACTCTCAAAGATTTGCGGCGATATTCTGTCTATCATAGACAAGCACCTGATCCCCGCTTCCACCTCTGGAGAAGCTACTGTGTTCTACTACAAGATGTGAGTCATGCTTGGTCTTAAAATTTAATCTTATTATGCACCATATTGAGTGATTACTTTATCCTTAATGCCCCCTTCATGGGGGTTTCACAGTTTCACCAAAATTCTATGCGTAGTTGCAAATTCTGCAATTGCTTAAGGAGTAAGTTTGAGGCCCTTTTTCTATATGACATCATATATGCATCAGGAAAGGTGACTACTTTCGCTATCTAGCTGAGTTCAAGACTGACCAGGACAGGAAAGAGGCTGCCGAGCAGTCACTTAAGGGTTATGAGGCATGCTTCTCTCATATTCTTTTGATGAACTGATATGTTTATGCATCATTCTGTACTTCATTATTTCTTGATATCTTTTCTATTTCCATTTCAAACCTTAGGCTGCTTCTACCACTGCAAATACAGAACTGCCTTCAACCCATCCAATTCGTCTTGGCCTTGCCCTTAATTTCTCTGTCTTCTACTATGAGATCATGAATTCTCCTGAAAGGTATGTATGTTCACTGAGATTCTTTATAACGCTTAGCTATGTGGAAAAACACAATTTTAATTCAACTTGAGTTGTCAAAATCTTATCATTTGAAAACTTACAGGGCCTGCCATCTGGCTAAACAAGCTTTTGATGAAGCAATTGCTGAATTAGACACCTTAAGTGAAGAATCATATAAGGACAGCACCCTGATTATGCAATTGTTGAGAGATAATCTCACTCTTTGGACTTCCGACTTGCCTGAAGATGGAGGTATAGTACTAACTTCACTAGAATCCTCGATTTATTAGAGATCTTTTTCTTGTGGAAAAGAATCTTTTTTCTTGGATTACTATCCTTGTGAAGCCCACAATTGCCTGGTGCCAAGGAAGAATGAGTTAGAAGGAACTTTCTTACTTTGGCTTGAGTTGAGGAATGTTATGGCGTAACTTGGCATGTCTTAGATATGATGTCTGTGATCTCTAACTGCAGGTGAGGAGAATGTAAAAGGAGAAGAATCCAAACCTGCTGAAGCAGAGGTTAGTGTTCATATGATTCATTAAATCCATTTTCCTTGTCTAGGTTTGCCACTAAATTCCATTTTCTTTGCAGCATTAAAGGGGTATTTAAGAACCCTTTTCATAGCAAGTGGATGCTAAACTACTTTGCAGAAGTGGCTTTTTTTGTTAGCATTTGTTGGGAGTGGATTGGTTAGAAATGTTGAAGACAACTAGTGATGCTTTTCATCTTCTTAGATGCTCCCAAAGCCTGAAGAAAGGATGAATCAATTGCTTTGCCAATTTTATTTTTTTCACTTTTCCCACTATTACCAGAAAAGAGATTTTCTTTTTCCTTGTCCACTTGGCTTTACTTATATTCGACATCATTGCATGTATAAACTTCAAGGATGAATTGGATGCCTTTCAATCTTAAGCTTTTGTTATAGTTTAGCAGCTTATTATGAGTAGTCATTTTAATATGTAACCTTTAATTTCTAAAAAGGTTCTCACATAACCCCAAAAAAAACTCCTGTTTGGCCATTTAAATTTAAGTATGTGGAATCAAACTGTTGTTTTGTAGGAGGGTGGGCAACAGGCAGGGCTATAGTTTAAACCTGAAAAGAAAAATTCATGCCTGAATTTGATCCCTATTTTACTAAAATATTAGAGCTTGAATTTTGTTAAACGCAATTTGGCATGATCTGATTTTTCTAGAATTGTTCAAACTCAAAAAGATTTGCCAAAATCAAGTTTAAGCCTTATTTAACTAATGTTTTTGGGTTAAGTTAGATTCAGACCTTTTTAGACGTATCCATTTTATAGCCCTCAAAACTTTAGGGCTTTTGTGGTTGAGGACTTTCATACATTATGTCACGAACTTGGTCTTTTATCAATGAACCGCGTAGCACTTAGTTGCTTGTTTCGCAACTAAGTTAGTTTTTCCTTCGAATGCTAAAAATATAGTTAGCACAAGTTAGTAAAAATGTAAGATAAAATAAGAACAAGAATGAAGAAACTTGGAGAATGCTTATATTGCTTAAGAAAGCTTTACAAGGCAAATGCTAAGAACTCTCTATGTTCTTTATCTCTTTATGCATCTTACAAATTAGGTCCCCTTGGTTACTTATAGCCTTTCACCTCCTCAATGGATAACTAAGATTTATTTAATTCAAGGGCTCACAATGACCCTTTAGAATTTTCTACAATTATCTACATATTCAAGTATAATTTACAATTATCAACAAGATTCTAGAGTCTTCCACCCATTTCTAACCTTATCTTGAATATGGAAGAATAGTATGGAATCTTCTAGAGAACTCTAACTTAGCCTCTCCATCTAGTGGGAATTTTGCGGTGCGTGACATTTTCCCCCACTCATTTGTATGCTCGATCACATCATTGTAGTCCCATAATGTGAGCTCATGCTACCAAGTTGCCTCATTATCAAGTAGTTTTTTCCATTTGACAAAGTACTCCACATAACTTAGATGGGAACCCCTCCTCGGTATAACATGATGTGCTAAAATTTCCTTTACCTTGCGCTCATGAGAAGTAGTGATGGTTGTGGGTGCTCTCCTCAACTCGCCCTTACTTGGGTCCTCCTTGTCAGCATGATACGACTTTAATAAGCTCACATGAAAGACTGGATGCATCTCCAAATGTGAGGGCAATGTCAATCGATAGGCTAGCTTACCAACCTTTTTCTCCACAGGAAAAGGGCCTTCATAACGCCTTACTAGCCCCTTGTGCACCTTGGGGAACCGTCGGCTTTGATGGGGAAGGAACTTCACCATTACTAAGTCTCCTTTCTCGAATGCCAAGTGTCTCCTTTTAAAGTCCACCCATTTCTTCATTCGTTTGGCAACCCTTGCCAAGTGTGCTCGTGCCATGTTGGTTTTCTCATGCCAACCTTTGGCAAACTTGAATACAGCAGGATTCAGACCCTTGTACCCAATCGCCAAAGTGTGAGAAGTCATTGGTTATTATCCTATGGCAATCTCGAACGAACTAGCTCTCCTTGACTCGCTGTTTTGCAAATTATAAAAGAATTGGGCAACACCAAGCAATTTAGCCCAATCATATTGGTTGGCACTCACGTAATGCCTAAAAAATAACTCCAACAATGTGTTAACCCTTTCGGTTTGAGGATGAAAACTTATGGAGAAGTTGAGTTTGGACCCCAATAGCTTGAATAGCTCCATCCAAAACCTCCCGGTGAAGCGAGTGTCTTGATCACTCACAATTGTCTTCGATATGCCCCAATACTTCACCATATGACGAAAGAATAGGCGTGCCGCATCCTCGACCTTAAATTTTGTAGGCACGGGGATGAACACTCCATACTTGCTAAACTGGTCTACCACTACCATAATGTTGTTACATCTATCGAACTTTGATAGACATGTGATGAAATCCATAGAGATGCTCTGCTAAGGTTTCTCCAGAATAGGCAATGGTTCTAGCAAACTCGCTTGCTTATGTTGATCCACTTTGTCCCTATTTGGAGTCATGACACTCCTTGATGATTTCTTTCCTCAACCCTTGCCACTTCAGCACGTACATTTGATCACCTTTGGCAGTAAGTACCCTATCCTTAAGCTAAAATTGGCATGTCTTCCGCCAACTTGCCAACTCCATCAAACTTTTGGCTTGCGGGTCACGCTCTAGTTCCTCGTCGACTCGATCCACCAAAGGAAAACTTGGACTTATGATGGCAATTAGCTCGACCTTTATACTATGTGCATCAGCTATCACATTGGCCTTGCTCGGCTTGTACTCCATCACAAAATCGAATTCTACCAACAAAGCTTGCCACCTAGCTTGCTTTGATGTCAACTTCTTTTGGTTGAGGAAATAGCTTGTGGCAACGTTGTCGATCTTAACCACGAACTTGGACCCCAACAAGTAATGCCTCTAAGTTCGTAAGCAATGCACTAGTGCGGTCATCTCATTTTTTGGACCGTATAGCGATGCTCAGTATCATTTAGCTTATGACTCTCGTAAGCTATCAGATGTCCCTCCTACATTAAAACACCACTAAATCGGAAGCATCAGTGTGTAACTCATGCCTTGGTGTGATCGGGAAGGGCCAACATCAGTTCCTCCATCACCACTTGCTTTAACGCTTCGAATGCTCCTTGACACTTAACATCCTAAGCCCAAACTCTATTCTTCTTCAATAGATCGGTGATGGCAGACGCGAGGGAGGAATATCCCTTGATAAACTTGCGGTAGTAGTTGATAAGGCCAAGAAAGAAATGCAACTTGGACACTTTCCTTGGTGGCTCCCAATCATGGATAACTTGCACTTTGGACTTGTCCATCCTAAGCTTGCCCCCTCCCACAATATGCCCCAAGAGCATGACTTTATGTTGTGCAAAAGTATATTTCTCCCTCTTCACGTATAGCTCATTTTTCCTTAAGATTTGGAAAACTTATCATAAGTACATTATGTGCTCTTCCAATATTTGCTATACACCAAATATCGTCCAAGTATACCATAACAAATTTATCCATGAAAGGTTGCAATACTTGATTCATGAGGGTGCAAAATGTGGTAGGAGCATTAGTAAGTCCAAAAGGCATTACTAGAAATTCAAAGGAACCGTACCTCGTCATATATGCTGACTTTGGCTCATCTCCCTTCGCAATTCTCACTTAATAATATCCCGATCTTAAATCAAGCGTGGTAATCTACTTTGCTTCCCCAAGTTGATCAAACAAGTCGACAATGAGGGGAATGATATACTTGTTCTTCACGGTGATCTTATTGAGCGCCCTCTATTCGATGCACAAACTGAGTGACCTATCGTGCTTTTTTGGAAAAGCACGGGTGCACCATATGGAGCGTTCGATGGTTGGATATATCCTACATCTAACAACTCCTTAAGTTGTCTCCTCAATTCTTCAAGCTCAGGGGGCACCCTTTAATAAGGTACCGTCGCGGGTAGATTTGTACCTTGTACCTTGTTCCTTATTGTATTTGAGGCCCAATCAGTTGGTTTGTTTTACCTCAAGGAAGTTATGAGTAGCGCCGACGTCAACTAGAGCTTTCATGGCATTGTCTCCCACCTTAACTTCCATGAACAAACATCCTTTTTTCTCGGACTTGGGCACTTCCACTTTGGCTTTGATAGCATTTAGAATTTGCAAAGACTCCATCTTGATCACCTCGTGCAGTCGTTGCTCCTCCCTTTCCTCGATTAAGGAGGAGAGTTTGCTCTTCTTCGAGCATTCTCTAGCCTTGTGCGGTCCCTCATAAAAGAAGCATTTTATGGATGCTTTTTCCCCTTTATCCTCTTTATGGCTGCCCTTCTTGTACTTACCATACTTGGGGGAGCTCTCTTTGCTTTGATGGGTATCTCCCCCACTCTTTCCCTTGCCACTCTTGTCTTTGTGGGACTTGACTTTCTCGGGCTTCTTGAACTTAATAAGAGACTCAGGAATGTAAATAGTGGTGGCGAGATCTTGGGCACCACACTTTTAGATCTCTAACTTCACCTAATTTTGTAAATGATCCATAAAAGCAAAGAGCGCTTCCTTATCTAGGTAATCGGGGATCTCCAGAAGCATCTCAGAAAACTCCTTCACATAGTCTCGAATGCTCCCCTTTTTCTCGCCTCCAACTCGGCATTCTCGGGATAGAACTGTCTTTTGAGTTCCTTCTCGAACACATCATATATCAATGGTGTAGGTACCCCTCTCGATATCATCATGTCTTCTCCTCCACCATACCATCGCGATATCCTCGAGGTAAAGAGTGGCGGTGTCAATCTTCTTAACATCCTCCATGACACCAAGTGTCTTGAAATATTACTCCAAGCTCTAAAAGAAATTGACTATCTCCTTCGCATTCCTTTTCCCACCATACACCTTTAGTTTTGGAATGTCTACCCTCGAAGGAGTAGTGACTACCGTAGGTATAGCATTGCTTCCCCCTTGAGCAATCACCCTCTTGCAAAGGACTAGCTCATACACAACCTTTGCAAGTTCTTTCTTGAGGCGAAGAATCTCGAATTGAAGGTTCCAAGGCCTTCACTTGGTCTTGAACTATGGAAATGACAACGTTCAAGACACCTTTCATCTTCCTTTGGAACTTTTATCTCCCTCATCTTCCTTTGGAACTCTTATCTCCCTTTCTCAAGTTTTTCGATGCGTTGGTTTACCTCCTCGAACTTGTCTTGCCCTTCAGCCACCATAAGCTCCACTTTCGTGAGCATTCTATTTATGTCTACCAAGACGACCCTTGACCTTGATCTCTCCCTACCGGTCCTCTTCTCCTCTCCAACATTGGTAGTCGCACTTGTTCCCGACATCTTTACTATGCAATGATGAGTACAATCTTTGGCTCTGATACCAACTATCACGAACTTGGTCTTTTACTAACAAACCGTGTGACACTTAATTGTATGTCTCGCAACTAAGTCAACCTCTCCCTCGAATGCTCGAAACAATGCTAGCACAAGTTAGTAAAGATGTAAGATAAACAAGAACAAGAATGAAGAAATTTGGAGAATGCTTATATTGTTTAAGAAAGCTTTACAAGGTAAATGCTAAGAACTCTCTATGCTCTCTATCTCTCTATGAATTTTACAAATGAAGTCCCCTTGGCTATTTATAGCCTTCCACCTCCTCAATAGATGGCTAGGACCTATTTGATCCAAGGGCTTACACTCTAGAATTCTCTACAACTATCTACATATTCAAGTATAATTTACAATTGTCTACAAGATTCTAGAGTCTTCCACCCATCTTTAGCCTTATTTTGAATATGGAAGAATAATGTAGAATCTTCTAAAGAACTCTAGCTTAGCCTCTCTATCAAATGAGAATTTTACGATGTGTGACAATTAGCAAGTAGTAGCTATGGTAATGGGTTTGATAGGGTTGGGTTCACCGCTGACTTATCTTGGAAACATGCAGTATGAACTTGACTTGAATCTTTGGTGGGTATGTGTTGTACGACTTGAGCTTGTGTTTGAGCTTGAAACGACATTATTTTAATTAAGTGATCAGGTCATTCGAATTTTGGATAAAACCTCTTAAATACAAAATGAAGTCAAATTAAATCTAATATTTTCCTTAGATTGAGTTGGGTACGAAGGCATTGCTAAGCCCTACAAAATCACAATTATTAGCAAATGTGTTATATTTCACGCGCACAATCACACAATGAAAGTAGCGAAAGTAAAGAAAGAACGACACAAAGGTTTAACGTGGTTCGGCTAATTAAGTCTACGTCCTCGGGCAAGAGCAGAGAGAGAGGATTTTCACTATGAAGAAAAACGATACAGATAGATCCCCTTTTACCACCAGGTCTTTATTTCCCTTACAGAAACTAGATTCATACCGCGGGGGGCCAAACCCCCCAGCCTAAGCCCTTCGCTTCCATCACAGATTTTCATTTTTATCCAAGTCAGGTCGCACCGCGAACTTATTAGATCAGGTCGTCATTCGGATCCACCACAATTTCAAGACAAAATAATAACAAAATGAAGTACAAGGTTATTTCATAGCGTCATTTAGGAGGCTGTTGCACAAAATCATACGCCATAGTGTACGTGATTAGTAAATTTAATGTTTTCATATAAATTCCTATAGTGAAGCAATGATATTGACTTAGCCTTCACACATGTTTTATTGATCGGGAAAATCCTTCGTATAATATGGCACGTTCGTTTCCCCAGCTGGGAAAGATATTAGCTGGTCGTATTATATATGTTTTCCTAAATCAATATTTGATCCTCGTGGATTTCAGATGTAGATTGGTTTTAGAAGCATTTACAATGAATAATCACACCCTCCTTTCTCCATTTCTAATTTATGATTATTATGTCGCTTGTGCGGGTAAAATAAATTGGATGGCTAAGTTGAGATAGGCCTTAAAAATGGTCATGGTGCACAGCAGGAGAGAGCAGAAGATTATTCATTTTTCAACAGAAGTTTGAGGAAAAGTAAACTTGAGATCACTTGTTTTGTCATTCTTCTTCTCGATTCAATTAGTAGAGAAGGTTGAAGCAGATGAAAGATACGTAGACAATGTGATATAGCCAAAACAAAACCTGGTAGGGTAAATCTGCGAAGTCCAATCTAAAGTTGAAGTCCTTTCCTATTCAACTAGAAAGGAACTTCTTGAACCACTCAACAGAGGCCTTGGGGTATCTCTTAAGGCTGTCCCTGTAATCAACGAAGTAGAGACCAAACCTTGAAGTATAACCAGCCGACCACTCCCAGTTATCTAACAAGGACCATACGAAATATCCCTTCACATTACACCCATCTTCCCTGAAAATTTTGGACCATCTCATATTTTATTTTTGATCAACAAACAAGACTCATAACCAGACGTGCATGGAAGTATATGTTACTGTTCGTACTTGATGGAAGCCAACAAGTTGGTGAGGTAGTCATGGTGGTATTTGATTCTTTTCTCATCTTTTAGAGCATCTTTTAAGGAGATAAATTTGCTGTTTGGATCATCCATGCCTGGAAAGACACAGAAAATTTTACTACTCAGTATGATATCAAAAGAAACAAATTTGCCCCACCGACAACTCGTGTTTTCCTAGCCACGCTGAATTTGCTGGGAATGGCTTTCATGGCTTATACCATTTTCTGTAACGTAAACTGGTGGGCTTCCGTATCTTTCCTTGACGTAATTCATTATACTTCTCATCCCTTCAGGTACTATATATAACCATATTGAATTTGCCTGCAGTTGTATCATGAGTCGTCAACAGACAAGTAAATGCTTCAAAAAGCTAGAAATTGGACAAGTTTGTAGAATAGTGTTTATGAATTAAATACCCTGTCACCAATGGCTTTCCCATCTCTGAACGCTGAAAGAAATAAATGTTTGGTTTAGGTAATGGCCAATTATGTTGAGAAACTAGAAGGTTTTAAATTCTCTTCGGTCTGGATCAATGTCAACTTACGAAGGGATAGGGTGCCACTGTCGCCGAGAGTACTTTTTAGAAGAACACCAACTATATTGTTTGAACTGTCTGAGGCGTACAAAGAAGTGTAGTGGTTGATTCCCACGAAATCCAGTGACCCTTTAATAAGAGAAGTCTCGGACTCGGAAAATTTTGGCAGCCGCCTTCCAACTCTGCTTCTCATTGAGCTTGGATAGTCTCCAAACATCAAAGGATCAAGAAACCTGTAACCGAAACAACACAAATACATTGCAGAAAGAACACCAGAACATAACAAAAAAGAGAATCAGGTATAATATACTACCATCCAAGCTGAAATTCTTGTGCCCTCTTTGCCGCTTCAATGTCTTTTGTGGAGTTTGATGCTGGTTCATACCAAACAGCATCAAATGATACACCAAGTGATCCACCTTGTTGTTCCTGCGCATATTTTGTTTAAAACTTGCAATTTCAAGTCCTAATTACTGGTTTCTGTTTGATCAAACTCTTTACTCTACCTTGTACTTTTTCTTATAAATATCAGCTACTGTTGCATAAGAAAGAATAACGTGGTGAGCTACTATGTATGGCTCAATTGCTGAATTTCCTTCACTGCAAATTAGGCGTAAAGAGCATCGTCCTGGAGCCTCCAAACCTGTATCATACCCTTGTACAGTGAATGTATGAGGCTCATTGATTACTATCCAGTGCTTTACTCTGTCACCAAAGTTCTGAAAGCAAGTCTCTGCATAGGCAGCGAAGTCATTCCTGTGAAAAAGCATAGGTCATGTATCTGGTTGCTAGTAGTAATCGCAAGTATGAGGAGTCACTTACACTATACGAGGGCTAAGCCATCCACTGTATTTATCAGCCAAAGCTTGAGGAAGGTCCCAATGGTAAAGGGTGACGTAGGGTTCAATTCCTGCGCATGCCAATTTGAAGGCTTATTTAATTTCATGATTCTATAAGCTCTTGATCAGGGGGCATGTGAATAATGAACAAGCTTCAAAGGATGAAAAATTTTTACCTTTGGCAAGTAAAGCATTGATGAGATTGTTATAATGGTCAATTCCTGCTTGGTTGATTTGCCCTGTTGCATCTGTGTAACAAATGCTACTCTCTTGATACAGAAAAAATATTACATTGGACTTTACTAGTATTGGTTTGAAACTCACTGGGATATATTCGAGTCCAGGAAATTGAGAATCTGTATGCATCCATTCCCATATCCTTCATAAGCTCTATATCTTCCTGTTTCCAATCAACAACATAAATCATAGGAATACAAGTCATTTTTTGTTTGTTTTCGTCCTTTCAGGTTAGGAAGCGATAAAGCGAAGGCGAGACCTACATTGAAACGGTGGTATTGGTCCACAGCCACATCAGCATTACTAAAATCAATTATTTTTCCTGTAACATATTTGTCAGTAGACAATTCCCAGATTAATAAGCAGCTTACAGATTACACCGCTTCTACCCAAGCACCTTCGGTTTTCAGGTATCAAGACAGCGGACATGCATTTGAATCAATTGATTTCAATAGCACAGTTGCATCTTTATCAAGCAACTTAAATCTGAAATTAGTCTAAATCACTAGTAATTAGGCCAATAATCTGAAATATGTAATCCGTGAACTTTTTTATTGTTTCACTTATATTAATCAAAGTAACAATTTTATGATTAAAAACTAAAAACATAATCATTGTCGAATTAGTCTAACATAATAATTTATATGTCTCAATAAATACACTTTATCACTGTCATGACCTAATTTTGATCATAAATTTTGTTAAAATAGTCCTATAAAAATTTAATAAAATATATTTTTTAATAATTTTAGATCACAAAAATAATTAAAATTATAAGGAAGATTCATAAAATAAATATTACCAAAAGTATGTGAAAAGGTGTCCCAGATACTTGGTCCTCTTCCATCTTCCTTCACCGCTCCTTCAAACTGCAAACGATATATATATAGTTTGCAATTTTACAGAGTAAGTTATTAGACAGGAAGCACCCAAAAAAGTTATCAGACAGTATAACTTGTAATTGTGGACAAAATGATTTTAGGGTTTAGGGTTCAATGTAGAAAACCCTGGAACTCCAGAGGAAAAATACTCCTGTTTTTATCTCTTAAATTTGAAGAAGGTAGCAAGTTTCATAAAATTTCACTTCCTAACATATTTTTAAGGATGAAATTAGGAGATTTTTAATTTATTTGAATAATTAACAGTAAAACTTTAATAAAAAAGACTTGATGAAACAAGCTTTCGTTTTCTAGCAAGTGCAATCTAAAAAATCTCTATAGGGTGGTCTGGAGGACACGTACATACATACATATATACAAATACCCACAAATGTAGACTGTCTCCGGCAATAGTAGTGGCTCCCAGGTAGTTTTATCACGTGAAAATCGTAGTCATCAGTGATCAGTGAGAATGAGAAAACGAGGACTAAAATGTTTCTCTTACTTGTTAAGGAAACGCAAAGTGAAAATGGTGAGAACATATGAGTTTGAAATTACTATACTTACGAGTTTTGGACAATTATTCAGACCTGAAAAGCAGCAGAGGCTGTCCCAAACGTGAAACCTTTTGGAAAACTTGATCTGGATATGATCTGGGAAAAGCATGGCTTGGTCTCAAAAGCCAACAGAACCAGCATGAGCAAGGCAATGCCTTGCCTGATGATCAGCAACATCCTAGCTCCAGGAATAGCAAAACAGATCATTTCTAATGTTGGTGCATAGAGATTGATTTGGTTTTCTAAGAAGAGGGAACGAATCTTGATTGAGACGTGAAGAAGATATGAGAATATATATGCCAACTACATCTTTATAAACAAGTTATTTAAAATCATTTGCTCTTCCAAGTTCAACGCATATGACTATTTAGAAACATATAAGACTAGAAGTGCTATGTATGTAGCAAAAGTGGCTGAGAAATCGGAGTTCAAGGACAACTGCACGTCTATCCTTATTGTCACAGTTTCAATCTCCAAATATCATACGCTCTATGACAAAAGTTTGATTATCTGTGGTGATTCATTTGCTTGTCTAGCTTAATAATTCTTTTTTTCAACATTTTTCTCTTAGATTTATGATCTGTTTCCTTGTTTTCAACTTTGCTTTGCCTTCCTATCCACTTCTTTGTTATATTCCTTACAATTGGCATATTTAACACATTTAATTGGTCGCTTTTCCTTTCCTGTATAACAAAGAAAAGTAAATCAAAGCTATATAATTAGGATGTTGCTAATACTAATTAGTAGTCCCCATACATTTATTATTTTATTAATATTATTATTGATCTCCACATCTTTCTAAAGATAAAGAATTATAGCATTTTCATGGTTACGTGGCGCAAACAGTGATAGCCATTTTGAATAATGATAAAATAAGTTAAGAAAGAAAATCAAATTTAAATATTTCTTTTAAAATTAATGTTCTATAATATTTAATGAAATAATAATTTATAAAAATTAATTTGTATTTAAAAATAATATTTATTATAACACCCAAATTTTAATTTTGTGAAATATTCATTAAAGTAAGGAACAAGTATTCACTTTTGGAAAAGGCGAAAGTTTTATTAAAATAATTTGTAGAATTACAAGTTCTAAAGACCATACAAAAGGACTAGGAACAAGAACAAACTTGCTAGCCTACAAACTAGTTAAGCTAGTAATGCAAGTATCTTATAGCTAGTTGTGCATTGTGGAGACATAATTACATATTTGAATAAGCTCTAATCACCATTTTGTTCTTATACTGGAGCTACATTGGAGCTGAATTTTATGAGTAAAAATCTACTCCCTAACGGCTTGAATGATAGCTTGTAAAGTTATGGTTCCATTGAACTTCAAATTCAAAAATACCACTCTATTTCTGAATAACCAAATCTGATAGATAATTTTACTCAGCACCAAAAGATAGACTAATCAATCACCTGCTTTTCTTTGATAGAATCTAGAAGATCATTCAATAAGATCATCCCACTTGCTAGATGGGGGTAAGTGATTACACAACTTTAGAATCTCAATCCAAATATGGAGAGGAGTAAGATACTCAAAGAATAAGTGTTGAATAGTTTCACTCTTATTTTTGCAAATGGGACAAATATAAAAAATGCTCTTAAACTTCCACTATATCTAGAGTGGCAAGCTTTCCTTTTAAAGCTACATAATTGTTGAGGCTCTATATAAAGCTTGACGAAACCACAACAATTTGTGTCATTTCATCTTAAGAGGTCAAGGCCTAAGAAAGTTCCGATACGAGGAGTTAGAGAAGTGACCAAATCATTCTAAGGATTAACTAGGTTGATCTTCTTCATCAGATCTTAGCCTAATGTCAAGGCTTAAGTCAATGAGGTGAGCTAAGTAATTGTTAAGAACTTCCTTAATTGTTGCTCCTAGTGGGATGATGTGCCATATGTGAGTGGCAATTAGAGAGTAGATCATAGGATTTGAGCCATTCCAAGAATCAAAATAGAAAGTAGCTAGTAGAAACGCCATTGTCAATAATAATCTTTATGCAAGGATGAAATTTGTCTCTAAGTCTTAATATATGAAGCATTGTCCAAGATATAGAAGTTGTAAGCTTGATGCACCATAAGTTAGAAGCTTTAATGTGAAATGTATGAATCCATTTCACTTATAAGGACTGTGTGTCCTACATTATTCTCCAAATTCTCTTATTAAATTGTGTTAAGTTTATAACCCTTGTTGGAATGATTCTCATCCCTTCTTCCGATTTAAGTAGACAAAATTTCTCCTACTTGACCTTAGCCTTTATAGCTATTGCATCACTACTAGTCTAGATAAAATTCCTCATAATACTATCAATGACCTTAATGGTTGCCCAAGGGAACCAAAAATGGGAAAGTAAGAAAGTTCAAAGATTGTTGAGGATAGATACCGTAAGTTGTATTCTTCCTACCATTGATAAACATCTCTTGCAACATTTAGAATTCTAGCTTTTAGTTTATCTATCAATGGTTTGAATTCACTAATCAAGGTTTTGTTAGTGGAGACTGGAACTCCTAGGTACTTGATTAGGGGTATGGTAGCATTTATACTTGTAATGCATCCAACAGGATCATTTTATCCCTAACTCTCTCGGCGACTAAAAGCTGGATATTTTGATAATTAATTGGTAGGCCAAATAGGTGCTTGAAGTATCTCATTATAGTTATAAACATGCTAACAAAATTTGGCTTAGCTCTAGAAAAAAGAATATGATCATCAGCAAAAGTGAGGTTTGTAATCTTCAGCTCTTTACATTTTAAATGATAACTAAACTTCCCATCAGCCTTAGCTCCTTTTTTGATCAAGCAGAGCGATACTTCCATACTTAGGGTGAAGAGGTAAGGAGATAGAGGATCTCCTTGTCTCAATCCTCTAATTCCAGGGAAGGATTTGGCAGGAATTTCATTGATCAAGACCGCAAAAGAGGTAGTTTTAATGCATTGGGATATTCAGGATACACATTTTGAGAGAAATTGAAGGTTTTTATGGTGTCAATAACAAACCTCTAATCAAGTGAGTTAAAGCCCTTATTAAAATCAATTCTTGCGGCACAATTTTGCCTTAATTTGCTATAACTGTAGCCCTTAAGGAGCTCCTATATCATTAATATCTTCTCTTAAAGTCCTTTTTTTAAAGTTCAATAAATTGTATTGAAGAATAAGCAAGATGAAAAGCCTTAGAAAGTACAAAATTACATGTTGGTAAATTGAGATTAATATACAATATTGTAATATTTAAGACAATAATTTAGGATGAGTTGCAAGAATTGTTAGTAAAGAGTAATAACTAAAATCATAAAGACCACTCCCTCTTTACATTACGTTATAGTTATTGGATATAAAGATTTCCCTAGTCCAATGTAATAATTTTTTAGTAAAGTAATGCAATAATTTTTAAGTAAAGTAATGCTCATCCATTTCAGGTTTTTTGTGAATCTATTGCGCCTTTCCCTCCAAATGATGTAGAAATAACAACTGAAGGTAGTCTTAAGCACAATTAAATCATTATATAACCTCTTAATCCATTTGACAGCCCATTGGATAATATGCTTCCAAGTTCTTACATCACAATGTAGTTTCAATGTATATTGTAAGCTAGACTAGATGGATTGCGAATATGAAAATTGAAAACATAGATGTTGTATTATTTTCGGTTATTTTTTCATAGCACACAGAGGATTAAGAGCTTTTATTCTATCCTTGATCTAAAGCTTATTTTTATGGCAGGCCAGGAGGTGGTAGCTACCTTAAGTACTAAGGTTTTGGACCAGATGATTTTGTACCAGTAGACATTGGGGGAATGTGCTTTGAAAAAATCTAGATAAAATCTATTAGAGAAGCACATGGATCTATCCAATGTCTAGATGGTAATATCTTTCTTTACATTATCAGGCCTATAGTTAGGTAAGTTATTTGCAATGAGAGATATACCTCTATGATTGCAATTCCAAGAATCTTTAGAGCTTATTTCAATAACTGTCAACTTAATTTTTTTCCAAATTAATGTTTAGGCCTGACATATTTAAAAAATCCTGTAATGAAGAGATGATAGCTTTGAGAGAGTTGAAATCATTGTCACAAAACAATAGCAGATCATCTATACACATTAAGCAGAAAATACCAAGTTGCTTGCATTTGTAATGGTATGTGAAACTTCTCCTTTTTTTATATGTTTTTGTAAAGAACTTACATTGTTAATGTAACACCCCACTCCCGCTGGACCCGAACCCGATATCGATAGTGATATCCAAATCCGCGCCCCGCGAGGGTGGTGTGCCACATCACTAAACAGTCAAAGTCGGTATAATTAATTTTTTTTAAACACAAACATAAAGTACAGCAATTCGATAATCAAAACATTCCACTTTGTTTTATAACCATTTGTTACAAAACAAT
>JAOTAY010000003.1:14093753-14107054 GCA_025629805.1 Erythroxylum baracoense | reverse complement strand
AAAATTCTTAATTTCATATGTCTAAGTTTCCAGTGCCATTGGACAGTCATTTCCTCTACCGGTAAACCCCTATTCTGCCACTTAACAGTTTTTCGGGTCCAAACTTGACTCCGAAAATTTCTCGAAAAATTTCTAAAATTCTCTAAAAATCAGAAAACCCTAATGACCCTCTCCAACACAATTTTTACACACACAAAACCTATTTTTCAAAATTCACATTTATTCACAACTATACCGGGAAAATGTTATGAATGCATGTACAGATAGTTTTTATGTGCAAAAATCACTGTTCACAAATACATGAGCATGAGATGTGTTTTTCTAATTTCTCAAATTGATCTCACGTGTACCCGTTTCTATGGTTCAACCCGTTATATAGAAACGGGATGTTACAGTTAAAGTGAATAGGTATGGGGACAATAAGTCGCCCTTCCTAATTCCTTTTACATCATGGAAAAGTTGGGTTGCTTCTCTAGTAATCAAGGCACCAAATGAAGTAGTTGTGATGCAAGCTTTAATACAAGAGATGAATTTCTTAGGAAACCCAAATACATATAGGGAATTAAGTATGAACCGCCAATCTAGTGTAGCAAATGCTTTAAATATATCTATTTTGAGAAAGTTGCGCATAATCAAGGAGTTAGTAGGATAGTCTTTGAATAATTCCTACAGTAGAAGGAGATTATCTCCAATGTCTCTTCCACTAATGAAAGCTTATTGGCATGGATTAATGAGTGTGATTAAAGCCTATTTAAGCCTAGTTGCAAGTATATTCCCAATGATTTTGTATGTTGTATTCCAGTAGGAAATAAGACAAAAGTCTTGCAAAGTGTTAAAAGCATGTTTTTTAGGCATAAGACATAGGAAGGTTTTGTTCAATTGTTTTAGCATTTTGCTATTTCTAAAGAACTCTTACACAATCAATTTTGATAAAGAAACATTGTAAGTCATTAATAATTTTGACTATGATAGCTTTCAACCTCTCAATCAACAACGTAAAGATTACTTTGTATACTACATTGCAACAAAATCCAATACATTTATATACTAGTTGGTCAGCTTGTGGCCCAACCCGACTTTATATTCTTTTTAAAAAATTTAATAAAACGATGTTGTTTTGTGCCGTCATGTCGAGTCACGAGCCGAGACAACTTCGGCCCGAACGCAATTTGTGGCCCAGTCGGGTCAATCAGTTGTGACTTGTGGCCTGATCAACCTGGGCTGAACCATATTTGCCATCCCTAGTTTTAGGTGACCAGCTTGAGCCTAAACCATGTATGAAGTTTGAAAATTAAAAGAAAAACTTGAGTCCAGCCCGAAGTTCAATCAACTAGGACTGGACTGGGTCCGAGAACAAATGTCATCCCTACTTAAATTTCTTCCTTTCCCTTTTAAGTTTTAAGATTCATATTTCAAAATTTAAAAGATTAAATAGAATGGTCAAAATGAAGAACTTTTAAAAGATTATAATATTCTTGAAAATTTCTTTGATAATCAATTATCTAATTAAGTTCTTTCAATCTTAATTAATATATTTAATTTAAAATACGAATATGTATTATGACATTACCTTTAATACCTTAACTTATTAAATATTCAAGAATTTCAGCTATAGAATAAAAATAAAACTAATTTTAAAAATTAATAAATTGAATTTTAATTATTAATTTCATCCAAAATGATTTGCTATGTCTAGATAGCTGTACCCTCTTCCATACCTCCAAAAAATAAAGAGTCTAGCTTGCTAGGTGACGAGTCGATAATAAGCCATTGATCACTTGGAATGATTAATGAGTTCAGTTGCTAAATTGGAATTGGGCTATGAACTGAAAAAGGTCCTGGTACGAAAGCAGACAAATATTTTGATACATAAAAACTTGAGCGACAGAAAATTTACAGTCACATATTTCTTCTTTATTCTTCTTGATTTCAACTATAATAAACATTCATTTACAGTGAAATTGCAGCAGATGAATTAAAATTATTTTCCATTTGTGTGAAAGAATCATGCCTAGACTACACATATCCTAGTGGTGTAAATCTGTGGTTTTTCTTTGCCAATCTAAACTTGAAGTATTCAACTAGAAAGGAACTTCTTGAACCATTCAACAGAGGCCTTCGGGTATCTCTTAAGGTTGTGCCTGTAATCCACGAAGTAGAGACCAAACCTTGAAGTATAACCAGCTGACCACTCCCAGTTATCCAACAAGGACCATACGAAATATCCCTTCACATTACACCCATCTTCCCTGCAAAATTTGGACCATCTCAATTTGTGATCAACAAACAGGAGACGTGTATGGAAGTATATGTTAAGAGTTCGTACTTGATGGAAGCCAACAAGTTGGAGAGGTAGTCGTGGTGGTATTTGATCCTCTTCTCATCCTTCAGAGCATCTTTTAAGGAGATAAAGATGCTGTTTGGATCATCCATTCCTAGAAGCGACAAGAAATTATCATTACAGAAATAACAGAAACAAAAGCGTGTCTTTGACAATTCAGATTTTCTGAGCTCCTTGATTTGTTGATAATAAGGCTTTACCATTTTCTGTAACATAAACTGGGGGGCTGCCGTATCTTTCCTTGACGTATTTCATGATGCTTCTCATGCCCTCAGGTACTATGTACAACCATATTGAATTTGCCTGCAATGTTGTATGATTTATATTAGTCAGGATAAGTAAACCGAGAAGTAAATCTAGACGGGTTAGCGTTTATGAGTTACCCTGTCACCAATGGCTTTTCCATTTCTGAAGGCTGCAAGGAACACGTATTACCCTTAGTTAATGGCCAAGTTAGAGGGAATAGAAGTTGATTTTCAAAATGTACTGATCAAAATTAAAAAGAAACAGTTTCGGTGAAACTATTTTTTATGGATCGCAGTCAACTTACGGAGGGATACGGTTCCGGTGTCTGCAAGAGTGTCGTTAAGAAGAAAACCGATTATGTTAGTTGAATTGTCTTTGGTATACCAGGTAGTGTAGTGATTGATTCCAACAAAATCCAGTGACCCTTTAATAAGAGAAGTCTCAGATTTGGAAAATTTAGGCAGCCTGTCTCCAACTCTGGTTCTCATTGAGCTTGGATAGTCTCCAAACATCAAAGGGTCAAGAAACCTAGTGCAAGGAAGACAACGCAAGTTAAGAAAAACGAACTAAAATAGAGCAAATTGTAGACAGGAACACAAGAGGGGGAAAAAAATCAAAGTCAAGAAACCAAAATAGGCTCTCTCTCTCTCTCTCTTTTTTTTTTTTTTAATGTCAAGGACGTATAAGAAAGTCATAACAGAGCGCCTTAGTTATCGTGGATACCAGCCAAGTTGAAATTCCTGTGCCCTTTTTGCAGCTTCAATGTCTTCTGTGGAGTTTGTTGCTGGCTCATACCAAATAACATCAAATGATACACCAAGTATTCCACCTTGCTTTGCCTGCAAATATTTCGTGGAAAGCTTTAACTTCAAAAAAATCCAAATTTCGGATTTTATTTGATCAAAATCTAGATTTCTTCTTAATTCGGTCTTAATTAGGGAAATAGGATCATCTTCTACCCCTTTTTTTACCTTATATTTCTTCCTATAAATATCTGAAACAGTTGCGTAAGAAAGAATTGCATGGTGAGCCACTATGTAAGGCTCAGTTGCCGAGTTTCCTTCACTGCACATTAAACGTATGGAGCATCGTCCTGGAGCCTGTAGACCTGCATCATACCCCTGCACGGTGAATGTATGAGGCTCGTTGAAGACTATCCAGTGCTTTACTCTGTCACCAAATTTCTGAAAGCAAGTCTCTGCATAGGCGGCGAAGTCATTCCTGTGGAAAGTCTTAGGTCAAAAAGCATCATAGTTTGCAAACATGACAATAAGACTAAGAATGGCCCTTACACTATCTGAGGGTTAAGCCATCCATTATATTTATCAGCTAAGGCTTGTGGAAGGTCCCAGTGGTACAGGGTCACATACGGCGTAATTCCTGCGCATACACGTAGTAGCCAATTTGAAGGATTAGTCGGCTTCTGGTAATGGAATCTTTAATCATGACATTCTTAACCTAATTTTCTTGATCAAGGCATGTGAATTATTCCAAGGAAAGTCTAGGTGGAAAGAAACCTTTGGCAAGTAAAGCATCAATGAGCTTGTTATAGTGGTCAATTCCAGCTTGGTTGATTTGCCCTGTTCCATCTGTATAGAAGCTGCATGTGAGAAGGGTTTTACATTTTTATTATGTGAATGTTTCTAGTGACTGAGCTTTTCGGATCCGGACAAGTAGGAGACCTTACTGTTGACATGATATTGTTAACAGCAAACTTACTGGGATATATTCGAGTCCAAGAAATTGAGAATCGGTAGGCATCCATGCCCATGTCCTTCATAAGGTCTATATCTTCCTGTTTCAAAGCAACAACGGAGTCATAACCCTAACCCACAAGGTGATCTTTTTTTTAAAAAGCCAATTTACACAAGAACAATATCCAGTTTGTTTCGCTGCATCTTAACATGGCTGCCATGCCGTTAGACGCGACTGTAATTTTACGAGAAGACATACATTAAAACGGTGATAGTGATCCACAGCGACATCAGCATTACTAAAGTCAACTATTTTTCCTGCACAGCACGCCAACAGATTAGATCAGCTAGTAGATAACCCAAATTAATTGATATTTAAAACCATTGGCTTCAATGATGAGTAGCTTACGGATCAAATTGCTGACAAATGTAACATGTGGTTCTGCCTTGAGGAAGAAAATAGCAGATACAGAATTGACAGGCAAAAAGTAGAGTTTTTTTATCTTGCATTTTATAAGGTAGTAGACTTTAAATCTGAAGGTAAGCAACTTCAGTTTGCAATTAGGCCTACTTTAGACGGAGAAGACGTCAAGATATTGTCATTAGTAGAGCCTTAAAGCTTGGAGCCTTTGGAGTATTTTTCTCATGAAATTTAAAAATTCAAGGAACTAGTACTACATAACATAGACATTAGTATGTCTTATCTAACAAAATGCGAGGTCAAATTACATGTAGTAATCTTTGATTTTTAAGAAAACAATACCAAAGGTATGTGAAAATGTGTCCCAGATACTTGGTCCTCTTCCATCCTCTTTGACCGCTCCTTCGACCTGCAAACAGTATAAATAACCCATTATGTCATATCTACACCAAACATTATCAATGAAGATGACATTTACATGGCTATAGAAAGCCAGAAGCCTAGATAAATGGTATGAACAAATATTATATCGAAAAGAAATTTAGTATGATATAATAGGAAATACTAGTAAAATATAGAGAGGTGTGTCAAACTAAACATTTCAACTTAGAGAAGTCATCATGACATTTAATGATATTTTACAAGTCAGACTCAGACCACACATGACGCCTTTTAAAGTTTAGAGCAAACAAAACAGTCCGAGTGAAATTAACAATCTTACATCGCTTCAATTATTCCATAAAGTATTCTAAATATGTGGAGTGCCATGATTAGCTTTCCAGTTGGCTCCGTTCAAGAAAGAATCATAGGAACTGATAAAAGCAAAATGAACGCCCAATCATAGTCGAGTGACCCTTTCCAAATTTTATGAACTACATCAATAAAATTACGGGCTATTTAATTAGCAACACAAAAGCAAAATTTGACAAAGATAATATTTTGAATTAGGTATCTAAAACAATTTACATAAGTTGTTTAGTTATTGAATTAAAATTTATTATTCATCACACAAAAAAATATTAACCATTTTCTTTGATCTAGTATGCAAAATAAGTATTTATTCATGACTTATAAGTAGATAAAACATTGAAAAAATTATAACTGGAAGGAATATTAGGTTTTCTTTTTACCTGATAAGAAAATTATAATCAAGTTAAATGTAATGTGTATGCCAACAAAAAAATCGATTAAAGTTGTTTTCCACTCCATGTAGTAATTAAGTATATCTAGCTATCTATCTATATGCCTCGAATATTGGATAAAGACCAAACTTTGCCACGGAGGCCAACGATGGTTCTCAGAAATGTAACAGAGATTCCATATTTTTAAGGGAACCAACAAGAAACTTGAAACCCGTGAACGGTAACGGGTCCGAGTGCGTAGCTGTTGCACGAGTTCGTGGCCATTATTTACTGTAACTGAATATCTAACATGTTGGCAAAGTTTATCCTCAGATTAGAAAAGAAAAGGATTTGATTTTCTAACTCCTTGAATGTGAAATATCCATATAAGAATATTGTGGTTGCAAGTGCACTATCACAAAGACTTGTCCAGGTATCAGTTTCTTATCAGACAACTACAAGAGCCCAGAGTATAACATGCAGAGCTTGATCTATAATGGCAGGTTGTGTCGTGATGGAAAAAATAATCTAAGTATTGATTACTAGAAAGTGAGAAAACCAGAAACCAAGTCAAGGGATTAGTAGAGATGAGGAGGCGAATTAAGGGGTTAGTTTCTCTTTTATGCTAAATATTAAAAGAAAAAAATGCGCTGTTTGTTGGTTATTAAGACTCGAGGAGACAATAAACGAGTTTAATAAAAGAAGTTGAGAGATTTGGATAACGATTCATACCTGAAAAGCAGCAGAAGCTGTCCCAAAGGTGAAACCTTTAGGAAAACTTGCTCTCGATATCACCTGGGAGAAGCATGTCTTGGTCTCAAATGCCAACAAAGCCAATGTGAGCAAGGCAATGCCTTGCCTAATGAGCACCATCTTCTTATACATGAGGGATAAAGAAACAGATGAGTTTGTAATGTTGATTGAGAGAGATAACGAGCTTCAGATCTATCTGTTGCAAGACAAGGATTGATTTGGATTAACCTTGTAAGATTAATCAACGTCTGAGACTAATACATGAGATAATGGGCATATATATAGAAAGATAAGTGTCAAGTGTGTGAGGAGCAGAAGGTGTTGTGGAAGCAAGATGGCGATAATGGGTTTGAGGGAATATAAAATGGTGGGAAACAAAGTGTAGATGGTGGGGTTATGGCAAATTCGAGTTCACACGTATAAAAGAGGGAAACAGCAGCCAGCTTTGGTTTGGAGATTCCAATTTCTTTAGCTAAGCTTTTGGTCACTCCATAATTGCCGTTTGCTTGTTTCGGAATGATTTCTGTACGAATTGTGCTTGAGGAGGTGGATATTTTATTTCGGCAGTTCCTTGGTCCACCAATGTGCTCCAGTTTTATCGTCAAATTCTTGGGACTTTTAAAAAGTCATATTATCCATTCCAGAAGCAGATCTTCAAAATTGGTTATGTATATGAAGAAAATTAAATATAACATACGTTTGTTAACTTATTTTCACTCTTGAATAAGGGCAATGAATAAGTTAATTTAATAAGAAAACTAAAGTCAAAACTCAACTTTAAATGGTTAAATCAATTTCGTAAGTAATTGGTTTAAAATATTACAATTTGAGTGGGGAATTTAATGTATTACTTTTAATAAATATCTTATCAATGGAATATGTACGCCGACATGGTAAAGGTGATATTAATATATGCTACTTGGAGAAATTTTTTTGAAGGGCCTCACGGTTACATAGACATTCAATGGCATTGTCCGAAAGTCTTTATGTTTATGGGCACTACAAATCTACAATGCACCTTTTATATGACATAATCACATGTGAAGACTAAAAAACGATTCTAAAACATGTTTTTGTATTATAATTAATAGTCGCATTCACAGTTTACAGAATAGGCAAGATGAAAATATTAAGTTAATTGTTTCGTCTCTTTTGCAATCCAAATTTGTAATCTATACGTGATTACATAGCGAGTGCAATGGGTAAGAATGAGATCGATACTTACGGTGGTCAAATGATCAGGTGATTGATAACGAGTCTCCTGCTATGACATTTTGCACATGTGAACCTAAAAGCCTGAGTGTTAGTCTAACGTTCTGGAGTCCACTACAAGCACTATTTTTCAAAAGATTAGCCACTTTTTCAGGCACCCAACGAACCATGCATTTCTTGCCACGTTTCCTAATTCTTACACAAAAGAAAACGTCAACTTCTAGTCCGTCAGCCAACTCCAATCGGCTAGTTCCTGTGTTCAGAACTTCAGATTTCCCTAATTGGAGGTGCCTAAACCCAGAGATGACAATAATGATAACTATCAACACTTCAACATTCCAATGAGTGGGTTAGTAGAACTAGTGCAATGACACCCACATTCTTTATTTTCTTCGATTAGCATGATTACGTAGAGAAAAAGATCCATACATTTTAGCTATAACTCGGAGTACGGTCTCATCTCTTCATGCTTTACTTGTTAAGATGTTTTTTTTCTCCTCTCTTTTTTATGTTTGCCTTTCCCTTATAATGTCATTCATCGCTTAGTTGAGATGTTTTTTAAAATGTATTCCTTTCTCTTATAATGTCAATCATGAATTTACAATTACTCACACAATTTTTTAGTTTTTTCTTTTTTTTTTAATAAAAGAGATGGAATAATAAAATTTATAATATTATAATCACAAATTTCTGACAATAAAAAGTATTATCAATTTTAATTTCTATTTTACTTCATTATGATCAATGAAATAAATTTGTAACAAAAAAATAATTTTAGATCAATACATTATCGTCGGAATTAATGTGTGATTTTCAAATTTTACCAACTAAAATCTTTTAGGTGCAAATAATTCTACATTAAATACATATTTTATCAATTAGCAAACTAATTTGAGTAGCACATTTAAGACATCTAAAACCATATATTCATTGGATTTGTTTTCTTAATGAAAAAAGATCATATAGCTAAGAAACATATTGTAAGTGTAGGATTGTACAACTGAATTATGGGTGGTAATGTAACAGTAAGGTGGTGTTCAAGATGACATGCATGTAAATTCGATTAATCTATTTCGCCGGCTCGATTGAAGTCAAGGAGTTCACACCAAGTTTAAGGAATAATTTGTTTTTCTTTATCTATCTTCCAAGAAAATAAGAATTCTATATATATACACACACAATGATGATTAAGCCAAACCCTTTTGTGTATATGAATTCGTTACTTGAAACTTATTTTGTGGAGAACACCTTTAAGACTAAGGGAAAACTGATACATTTATTGGACCATGCATACTTACAATTCTTCAATGTTCCATTTCCAGCTAAACGCTGGCTGTCTGGATTTGCTTCATGACAAGGAGGATCATTAAAGCATCTACTAGTCATTTTCCTTTTAGTTTCCGGTTCATATTCTTTATCATCAACTCGTCTGGTCAGCCAAATATGAATGTTTCAGGTTCCTCATTATCGGATAAACTTCACAATTTCCTATCTTTTTTTAAGGGGTACCACGTTGTTTTAACTTGGAAGCAATGCTAAGTGACGAACTTCGTCAGCATCACTGATTGATTATTGGGATGTCGTGTTATTGTACCACAGTCCTAGCTAGAACTTGAAAGAAACGTTAAGTTTGTCAAATAATAATTATGTGCCTTGGGGCAATTTTCTATTATCCCAAACTAGTCATTGAGGTTTGTTAATTCTAACTTATTTACTGTTTTGACAATTGCGAGCTGTGTGATGTTCAACAATTGAAAACGTAAACATTGTTGAACATTATTTTGGGAGTTGTTGATGACTTGCATCCTAATCTGTTTTGACGGAAGAAATGTTCTGTAATGCTATCTGGATTAAGGCTCATTAATCTTTAATGAGTACATCCAATCCTTAGTTTACCGATTATGTCTCTAAATTTTAGACTTAGTGATTACAGCTTTGTCGATTAATGAAATAGCTGGACAGACACTCAGGAGGACGTTAATGACAAGGATTGGCGATACCCCATTCTATTTGTAATGTTCTTCCGACATAATTAAAATAATGCAATTAAAGCTTGTTGGTTAATTCATGGGTGCTCACGCCATCTTGATCGAACCAAATATATTTCTTTTTGTTTTCGTGCAAGTTTTTATATTGCACGTACATATGCTGTGGATGAATGATGACTGTTGATAGGCATCTATCATAATACGTTATTTACATGCTTAACATAAGCGTATGGATATATATATATATATATATATCTACGTCATTCAATTCATATGCCCAAGTTGATTCCACCTTGGACATTCAAATTACATGCTAACCTCGCAAATGGCTCTTGTTCTTGCTAATCCGGAACTGGCTCCTGCTATTGGATAGTGTTAGTTTGAGGATTATTTGTTGCTAATTTGAGACTCTCACTTACGTAACCTTATCGACTAACTGAAGGTAAACAACATATTACCTTACCTGAACACAAAACTTGCGCACTTGGAAGTTGGCAAGTCAAAGAACGGATCTGAAAGAAAAAAGAAACATAATATTCACTTGTTATGAAAATGATATCTCAAGCCATGAGCATATACTAAATTATCTATCCATATTAAACATTATGTTCAAGATATTGAAGCAAATATAATTCCCAACCAGCTGCAATATGTCATAAATCTTAATTCAATGTTTGACAAAATTCAATGGTGCTTTATAAAATATACATCTTGAGCCATTCTAAACGTGACGTTTTGAAATTATCTTTTACAGGAAAACATACACATAGGCTAATCTTTAAGAAAATGAGCAATATAGCAAACAGGAGAAAAGGGTACGTAGTTTGATGGAATGGAGATGGTTCCAAGATGATAGAATTCTATAAAAAAGGAACACGTTAAAAATTTATATTGGGATGGATTTGTTAACTACCACGCACACGTACATTTTTATTGCCGAAGGGACATGGTTTTCGCCAAATATTACAAAAAGTCAATTAGAAATCTCTAAAAAGTAGAAACAATCAAGATTTGAACCTTTACATTTTACGTGCAAACTAAGATCTTTAGAGTTCCAAAAAAGAAAAAAAGAAGTTATACATTTACCTCAAGTAATAAAACGTAAGAGTATGTATCACTGGTAAATGAACAAAATCCTCACATGCAAGGCATCCAATTTTGAGAAACTTCTCCGTAATTCTTTGGAGAAGTTTTATTTTTAGATATTTGGTTACAAGGAAAAACACAAAATTAAAATTTGTGTTTTATACAAGCTAAATAGGCAAAAAATGAAAATAGTCTTAAATAATAAAATGCACAATTAAACACACTAGTTTAACAACACCTCTTCGTCTCTCTCCCTAATTTGGAAAATCGAACAATCTCAATTTGACACATTGATTATGATGTAGCTAACTAGTTCAAGACTTGTTAAAAATATCAATTAATTATGTGAAAAAGGGGAAACAAACAAAGGTTGAACAAAACCTTACATAAAATGATCATGAATCATATGGCAATCAATGTAAGCATGTTTGGTCCTCTCATGAAGAATCAAGTTAGTAATAGTGTGGAATGGTTGCTTGATTGTCACAATAGAAAGGAATGAATTTATGCAGCGGTTGAAAATTAGTAAATATGTAAGAGATCCATAAGGGTTCATAAAGACAAGAATCCTTCAATATTCAGGTTTAGCAAATGATCACGAAATAGTATTATATTTTTTAGTCTTTCAAAAGATTAAAGCTCCACTAACAATCACACAAAACTCAGACAAAGAATTTTTGAGTTATACTAAAAACAGTCCAGTGTGCATCAAAATATGCAACAAGCTTAAAATCATTAACGTTAAAAAAAAAAATCCTTTATGAACAGTTGCATGGAGATACTGCAAAAGATGAAGAAGTTTTTCCAAAGAGCAACATGTGATTGAAACCAAAATGACTCAAATACTGAAATACACAACTCACATTTGATCTAGTAAGATTAAGATATAATAATTAACCTCTTGTACTACTCTGGCTCCTTGTACAAATAAACATCATACGTTGATAACTACAATCCTTAAGAAGAAGAGATTGTGCATCCTTTAAATCACTAAGTCCAACTACCATCAAAATGTCTTGAACAAATTTATCTCGACTCAGAAAAGTACCTTAAACATATATATGACAATCTCAAGTCCTAAAAAGTACTTGGTGTAGCCCGAGTCTTTGATTGTGAGCCTATGATCCAAAGTTGTGTTGTATTGCAGCTTCATTAGTTCTAGTAATCAACATATTATCACCATAAATAAGTAAAGCCAAAAATTCAATTCCACTACTTCCAGTAAACAAGTAGTAATCATTCTAAGGTTGCATAAAGCCCAAAGAAATTGAGAATTTGGTAAACTTTAAATTTTATTGTCGAGATGTTTGATTTAAGCCATAAAAGGACCTTTCTAAAAGACACGCATCATTTGTATTGGCCTTCTCATATCCTTCAAGTAGCATCATGTACATTTTTTCATCTAAAATACCATAAAGAAGACATAATTGATGTCAAGCTATTAAATAGGACACTGTTTTGCTATAGCATGAGCAAAAAACAGCCTAATGGTAACTATTTTTGTAAGAAAAGAAATTATAGCTTTATAATCAAGACCTTCCATTTTATTACATCCCTTTGTAACCTTCTTGCTTTGAATTTATCCACCTTACTATCAACACGATACTTCACCTTGTAAACCCATTTCCTCCTTATTGGATTTTTAGTTGCAATTAATGGAACCAGTTCCAAATATTGTTTCTCTTTAGAATATCCAATTCTTGTTATATTGCTTGAATCCATCTAGCATCTCTTAAAACTTCTATATAGGTCATGGGTTTCTATACCATAGACATATTAATAACAATGTTATGAATACTGTATGGATACTAGTATCAGATTTAGTTATGGTATAATATTTTACTAATACCGATCAACATCAAATATCGTTTCGAATAATTTTTAAAATTTATAAAGTAGTCCCTGGATTTTTTTAAATTACAAAATAGTCCTTAATATATTGTACCGTATAATTTATAATTTTATATCAACCTTGTCTCAAAATTCGTAATAATATAAATTTAAAATAACAACAATTTATTTATTTGTATTAATATTATTTTTCACATATAAAAAATAACCACAATTAATATGAAAAAGATCATTTAATCATCATGCAAATATAAAATTAAAAATAATATAAAATATTTAAAATATTACAATTTAACCATATAATAAATAATAATTACATCAAAACACCAAACAAAAAGAATAATTTTTGACAAATATATTATTAACAATAGCTTGATATTGAAGTTTAACGATTTGGCTTTCGTTATTAGATAAAAATCTGTCACATACTCGATAGGCAGAGCCGTTCCTATCGTTTTATAGGCCCAGGGCGAAATTAAAAAAAGGGCCCCAATAAATCGACAATATATAAACATATAAACTTAAAGTTTACATGTTTGTATGAAACATAAATGACTCAATTTATAAGTCTGCATACTCAACCAAATA